>CM038145.1:409252580-409581917 GCA_021437245.1 Aegilops speltoides | reverse complement strand
ATAAAAGATTTCAACTTTACAAAGAATCAAAGCAACAAAGAAAGTTTGACACCACAACCTAAACTCATCAGATCCGATTTGGATCTGTGAGGACAGAAAACTCTCTAACCTCATGACATTGACAAAAGAACGAGAGTAAATTTATTCTCACAAAATACAATGATCACTAGACGATGATGGAGAACGTATAACTCTTGAAAATGCGAGGCCCCTCAACCTCTCAGCGCCAAGATAGCAGCCAGAAGCGAGGGGACCAAAAATTCCTTGCGGCTGCAACGGCGGCGAAGGCAGCAAGCTAGGTCTGATTGTATGGCTGAAATTGGCGGCGATCCCTATATGGCGCATAGGTCGCCCTCTAGCAAGTTGGCGCGTACCCCCCATGAGCGTCCACAGCTTTTCGGGTCAGCCCATATAGGGATTCGTCCCCACCGGTTTTGGGAAGGTTCTAGAACCTTCCCAGAACCCTTTTTTTTCTTGTTTATTTCTTCCGGTTTTTTCTTTTGTATTTCCTTTTCCTTTTTACTTTTTTCGATTAACTTTTTTCTTTTCTTTAATGTTCTGTTTTTCCCTTTTCCCCTTATTTTCACCTTTTCTATTTTTTCGGCCATGTATCAAATTCGCGAATAAATTTTCTTAAACTGTGAACATTTTTCAAATTGCCATTTTTTAAAAAATTCATGAACATTGTTTTTAAAAAGTGAAAATTTTCTGGAAACCGTGAACAGATTTTTCGAAAGCATGAACATTTTTTAAATCCATAAACATTTTTAAAATCATGATTTTTTTTTCAAATGCACGAACATTTCTTGAAACTGTGTACATTTTCTAGAAACAGTGAACATATTTTGAAATTTACGAACATTTTTTGAAATTCAGGAACAATTTTTGTTTTTGATGAACATTTTTTTAGTACCTTAATAGTCCTTGAAATAGCGAACTGTGTTTGAATTTTGCGAACATTTGTTTAAATTGGGGAACATTTTTCAATATTTTTGAACATTTTTTTGAATATTGTGAACATTTTTCTTGAAATTCATTAACATTTTTTATAATTGTAAACATTTTTTGAATAGACGAACTTTATTTATGAAATTGCGAATATTTTTTGAATCAATGAGAGTGTATCATTTCCTGCACAAATTTCAACTCATGAACAATTTTTGTATTCATGAACAATTGGACAATTTGCAACTTTTTCTGAAATCCTAAATTATTTTTAATATAAATTAAAGCTGAAAACTGAAAAGGGCAAAAAACAAGGGGATCCCTGCCCCGCACATGGGCCGGCCCATGAGGGCCCATAGAGGGAGCAGGGAGGAGGGAACGCGCTCCCGTGGCTGCCGGCACCTACAGCGCCATATAGGAGGTCTCGGGCTTAGCTTCGAAATGAAGTGCTCTCAAATTTTAGCCCCTGTTCGGCTGTGCGGGCCGCTAGCCCACTGACCCATGCACGGCTATAAGCGTGCATCCCCTAAAGAAGGTCTATAAGCGTGAATACTCAATATTGCATTCCACCCAGCACGTTCGCGCTCTATTTGCCTCCTCTGATGTACTCCTTCCATCATTTGAAGAGCGTACTTCCAATTTTGTTGAAGAGTCAAACTATCTTAAAGTTTGACCAAATTTGTGCAAAAATATATGAAACCAAATAGGTATATGATGAAAATATTTTTTATCATGAATCTAGTGAGACTAATTTGATGGCATAAATGATGATGTATTGTTGTATAAATACGGTCAAACATAAAAATCTTTGACTTTCTGACATAGTTGAAAGTACACTCTTCAAAGGACGGAGGAAGTATAAAATTCACACAGAGCAGTGCTAATGCAATAGAAGGGCTTGAACTACTAAAGGAATGTGTCAACTAATTTCGGACGGGGTAGTACTTATAATCAAGTATTTTCTTTTGCAGGGACAATCAAGAAAGTATTTGATACTTATTGGAAGGAAGTACGTACTTGATACTGTACCTGATAGTAGCAATTATTGGGTGGGTACAACCGACATTCCATAAGGCTGGTCACAGTGGGGTGAAACTTAGGAGTAACATCACACAATCCAATACGACTTTGCTTATGTGGCACGTATTTAATGAAGAGAGAGGTGCTTGTGGTAACTAGCTAAGTTACCGACATTCATAACACTATCATTCGCAAAACAAAAAAGACATCCCCTATGGGTTGTCCAACGTGGATGTTAAACACCACACGTGTATATAAGTTGCACTTCCTCCGTTTCATACTTCCTTGACGTCGTAATTATTTAACAAAGTGAGGATTCTATTGGCTCAAAATAACGTATCTAGAGGATACAAAAACATAATAAGCACACATCCGGCTTCTACATAGTTAGGATGCACACAACCAACATCAACACACAAAAACACATCAGCAAATAATAAAGTCATGTAAGACCAAAGTCATGCGTAGGCGAGAATGAAAAAACCAAAGCGATCAGATAGGCGCTTGGCAAATTGCAACAATAACCATATTCACACCAACCATCTCATGACATCAAACAGACGATGAGGTTCTTTAACATGAACGCAATTAAGAAGGTAGCAACACTCAAGCGCCCCCGTGATTGGAGTCAACCATACAGAGTCAGAATCTAGATTTTCAACCTCAAGAACCAGTTCAAATATATCCGACCAATGCCTTCACAATGTAATGACGTCGGAACATCGCCATTGATAGGTCTAATCAGACATAGGTTTTCACCTCAGAACTCAGAGACAGGGTGCCCGAGTACCATCGCAATTGGCGTCACCTATTTGTTGTCGCCACAAACTTTTTCATAATTCCTACAGCTACGACGACTACCTTGACGTCTTAGGATGTGTTTGGTTGTAGGGGTATCCTTCCAGGGACAGGGATAACCCTTTTTTTCTGTGGTTGCCATCCTTTTGGATCTGGGGCGAGGAGGGACAGAGGCAGCCAGATTCCAGGAATATTCTGTAAAAAAAAAGGGTCAGCCGTGAAAAAGTGGCGGGTGGTGGCAACCACCCCGCGCGGCGCGCGCGCATCGCGGCACTCGCATGCGAATCGTTTTCTCCAATTGACTCGCGCTCACCTCCCAGAACTTCCCTCCATTACCCTCTCCTCTCTCTTCCGTGCGTGCCGGCGGCGCGGCTCGACCTCGACGAGGGCGTCGGCTGGGTGCCTGAGGAGTCGCACGCGGCCGGCGATTGATGGTGGTGCGGGACTGCGTGCATGGAGCTGGATCTTCCTGCTGCTGTATTTCTGCTATTATATGGACAACGTGCGTGCTGTATGTCTTGCTGCTGTATTTCCGGCCGCCCTAGTGTTGTATCTCCTGCCACCGATGAAACGGAACGTGTGTGTTGCTGTATGCACGGTTGTGTTCGTGGTGTTGAGGCGTGCTCGATGTGTGGTGTGCGTACGTGCATGATGTGGATGGTGCTTGTGTGGGTTCACTCTGTGCTGCTGATCTATGCCGATGGATATTTTTTTCATGGAAAAAAGTGCAAATTATGAAGTAATCTCATCAACTCAGCCAAAAAAAAAAGTCGACACACTCAAGCCATGTTTTATCCCCAACCAAACAAAACAAAGGCTAACCTCACTCATCTAACCAAACAGGTTATCCCTAACCAGGTGGTTGGGGATACCCACAACCATACCACCCTAGACTATCCCTCAAACCAAACACATCCTTAATGACCGACGACGCCACTATGCTGGACATCTAGGTGCGTCTCGAGCGTTATTACCCCGCCAACCTTGTCTCTCACTTAGTTCACAAAAAAAACCTTGTCTCTCACTTAGTTCACAAAAAAAAACCTTGTCTCTCACTCAATGCATCTATGCGGACATTCAACAACCTCCAGCGATCTGTCAATCGCTGAGTACACACGCCGGCTCAAGAACATTGCCACCGCCATGTAGCTGTGGACGTGGAAACTGAGCTTGCCGTAGCCGCGATAGACGACCCTGAACTTGCGGAACGCGTGCAGTTGGCCAAGTGGTTAGTTTCGACACTAAACTTGCTGAGCGACACTGATTACACTAAAATAAAACAGACACTGTGTGGTAGGCAATCTCAGAACAAGGAAGAAGAAAGAGAAACCATGCTAAGTTGACATTGCTTGTTGGAGACAATGGGCATGTGCTCGATCGGATCGACCGTACTGTGTAACAGATTATATATTGTTATCTCTTGTACCAGTTTACATCATCTAGATCGAGACGAAAATAATTCTGTAAAATATTCTGATGGATATACTAATAAATTTGGATTTCCTGATTTGGTTTTCAGAGGGAGAGTAATGGCCAACGTGGCATGTAGGGTTGCATGCAAGGTACGTGAAAACGGGATCCATGCCGCCGCTTCCGGGTCGCCTCCTGGTGATTCGGAGGCGTCTCCGCCGCCACCCTCCTGAGTCCTCTCCTAGCCCGATCCCCTCGCCGCCGCCGTCGCTAGCCACCCCGACTGCGGTGACCGGCCGCCCCTCTCGCGCGCAGCCTCACCTCTGCTCCATATCCGTCCAGCTCAGATCGATCTGCCCTGCTTCAGGTCCACCTGCAGGCTCCTCATAGCGGCTACCTTAGCACTGGATCCTGGCCACGTGAGCGGCGATTTGGACTTTGGTTAGAAGGCGTGGTTGGGATGGTGGTGGTAGGCGGTGGTGGGTGACCCCAATAAAGCGGTGCTTTTTCCTTTTCGTTAGCCTAGTTGTCCTCTGCTGTTCTTCTTGCTGATTTGCTGCTGCTAGTCCTTCCGATCTGCCGCTGACAAGTTCTGGATTTCTCCATCGACGGTCTTCACGGATTGGCAATGTGCTCCTAGACCTCTGATTTGGAGGGGATCCGGTCGGACGTGTCCACAATCATCGGCCTGTGGGGCTTCAAGGGGTGTGTTACGAAGCTCCGCATCAGTTGACATCATGGGACATGTTGAAGTTGCGATTCCGTAGAGTTGGCAAAGGCGGGGAATGTCAAGATGGCTAAGATTGGAAGACCAGATGGTAACGGCAGAGGTGGGATCCTGGACGCCATGAAGACATTGCTTCATGGACTACAATGTGGGTTCGGTTGTGCGGCTTTTCCTGTCCAAACCGCATACACGTTGCCCATGAGCATGGTGATCGGTGATTTGCATTAACGGCATAGGCAAGTGGGGGCGCCAGCACTGGAGGACCTCAGCTTTGGTGGTGCCCCTCGAGTACCGAGTCGTGATTTCCAGGATAAAACCCATGGTCAGGCTTTTATTGGTTGTACCTGGCAATGTTCTTGTTGAAGGCATTGTTTGGGAACTCGGAATTTCTCCAGGGTGAAACCCTATGATCTTCGATCGGACGATGACAACGCTTGTGCGTTGTTTCCTTCTTGGAGGCGTTGCTTATGGAGAACCTTTTTGGTAGTCCGGGTGCTATCTTTGGTGGTGGTTACAGTACTGCTGCTACGAGTGATTGATCACCTTGGCGAGGTCTATTTACTCTTATTTTTATTTTTGCTGTGTGCATCCTTGATGTCTCCAGGCATCTTGTTAGTGTAGAGGCTGGTTGTAATTGATATCTTTACAATATTAATATATTTTCCTTATTAAAAAATGCAAGGTACCTACATGGGGAACAGGGGCATGTCTGCTAAGGCCGGCAAGCCCTTTGTCTAGTTGGACACGGAGGCGTACACCGTGTGGTCATTTTTATTCTTAACGGCACTTTCTTTTTCAACTACATTTGTGGAGAAAAGGTTACCCACCGTTCAGGAGATCCGAAACACATGGTTTGACTGTGAAGAGACTAGTAGTCAAGTTTGAAATAATGTGTCCGATTCATATGAAAGGTTGGCATTCATCAACCTTTCACAAAATTTAACCAGTCTACCCATACGCCCCCGATCAATCGTATTCAGAAAGCTATCCCTCACCAGCCTACCGCCATTATCAAAGCAAACACCATTTGCCAGGAAGAGGCTCGTGGGAGTTCTTTCATTGGCATGATGCCAACCAACACATCATTGTATTATTTTTTTGTGGCTAGCTGAGAGGAACAAGATGTCATCATCTAGAGGGGATACAGTGTGAATATGCATTTTACATACTAATAAGGATTTGGTTTTAACCAAACGCAAAACATATACTAGGCGGATACATTTCAAGCACAAATTTTAGATATACTAGGCTCAACTAAGTGCGCCAAGAACTTGCTCTAAACACGATGGGCACTTAAGAAAACTAGGAACCACAAGTAAGCAATACATGCTTGCACAAGTTATATCACAAGATATGAAAATGGATTATACAGACTAGCAATTCAGACTGGGAACAAGATATGCCAATAGTAGAAAGTATGAATTGCGAAAAGTAAAGTGTGAGCCTAAGTAAACCACATGCAATGAGCTAGGGTTAGAGATAATCGAAGACACTGGAGATGAAGATGCATTTCGATGTTCACTTCCATGTAGATAAGTTAATCACCGTTGAATGAAGGGTGTTAATTACCATGAAGGCACACAGACACCACGAAGGCTCTCCCTATTCTCCTTGAGATATCATCACAAATGCGATTCCCATCCACCAGTGGAAAACCTTGAGGCGGCCTCCAAACATTCACAATTTACTGGGGTTACATCACACGTTGATTCCTCACCAAAGAACTCCTATAGCCTAGGAGTTCCAACCTACAAGCAACAACATCAAAGGGGAAATGTTAAAGATTTGCTCCAATCACTAATTGCTTTGAGAGAGAGAGAGAGAGAGAGAGAGAGAGAGAGAGAGAGGAGTGGGTCTATGCCTGAGGTGAAATATCTCTCAAAAATCTTTGATTTGTAGTGGGGAAAATGCACTTATCAGATCTGGTTAAGTGTATACGAAATGGTTAATCCCTCCATGAAGTGGTGAATGTGTATATATAGGCTAGAATAAAACTAGTCGTTCTAGTGAAGGAAACATACGAGCATACGGTCTGGCAGAAAACTACCTAAAAAGTATGAATTGCGAAATCTAAAGTGTGAGCCTAAGTAAACCACATGCAATAAGCTAGGGTTAGAGATAATCAAAGACACTGGAGATGAAGATGTATTCCGATGTTCACTTCCATGGATATAAGCTAATCACTGTTGAAGGATGGGTGTTAATTACCATGAAGTCACACGGCTCCTTGAGATATCAACACAAATGCGATTCCCAACCACCAATGGAAAACCTTGACGAGGCCTCCAAACATTCACAAATTTTCTGGGGTTACATCACACGTTGATTCCTCAACAAAGAACTCCTATCGCTTAGGAGCCTCCAACCTACAAGAGCAACAACATCAAAGGGGAAATATTCAAGATTTGCTCCAATCACGAATTGCTTTGAGAGAGAGAGAGAGAGAGAGAGAGAGAGAGAGAGAGAGTGGGTCTATGGCTGAGGTGAAATATCTCTCAAAAATCTTTGATTTGTAGTGGGGAAAATGCACTTATCAGATATGGTTAAGTATATACAAATTGGTTAATCCCTCCACGAAGTGGTGAAGGTGTATATATAGGCTAGAATAAAACTAGTCGTTCTAGGGAAGGAAATAGATGAGCAGACGGTCTGGCAGAAAACTGCCTAGAAAGTCCAGCCACTAACCTTTCTTTAAGTCACATAGAGAAATCGCAACCGGTTGATAGTATGATAATTTTCCCGGACAGTCCTGCCATTTCATGGACAACAAAATTTATCCTAATTTCTCCGTCTGCATTTTTCTCCGATCAAAGTTTTCATCCGACTATTTGTTCGACCTCACTTTAATGCTTTTATTGCATGGTGGAAGTTAGTTGGCTAGATAGTTCGTCCAGAGCCCAGACAAAAACTATTCCTAATCATTTGTTCAATCAATCGTTTTACCATACATTTTAGCTTCGGCTTCAAAAAATAACTGGCGGAATAGTCCGGCAAAAATCTACCTGGACAGTCCGACCACCTGAAACAATGTTCCTTCTGGCTCTTTTTAATGTGGGACTTGGTTAATCATTTTGGCATTGGACTTATAGCTAGGAATGGAATGTTTTGATGATTGTGAGCTGAGAAATTCCTTCGCGAATCCCTCTGGTCCCCTCTTAATAGTGAGGGATTCCTATAACTCAGGAACATAAAAAGAGATACACTAGATAGCTTTTGGAACTCAATCCTTGAGCAGACTCCCTCCGTTTCCTTTTAGCATATAAAATCAGTTTGAAGTCAAAATTTACAAAGTTTGACCAACTTCATAGGAAAAACCCAGCACTCACAAGACCAAATAAATATCATTAGATGTATCATAAAACTAATTTTCATGCTATATAACATTAGTATTGTAGTTGTTGATATTTTTTAATATAAAATTGGTCAAACTTTGTGTAGTTTGACTTCAAATAAAACTTATACGCATTGTAAAAAGAAACAAAAGGAGTATATCTTCCGTCAATGGTCGTCTATCCACCCCAGAAAATCAAAGGAACTTATACCTTTGACTTGAGCATTCCACTTGAGCTTGATGTTAACGTTCATACTTTGCCCAAGTTGGAAACACAATCTCGATAACGTCACTTGGTGAATACTTCAAATAGACCCCCCCCCCCTCCCCAATAAG
Source organism: Aegilops speltoides (assembly GCA_021437245.1). Lineage (NCBI taxonomy): Eukaryota > Viridiplantae > Streptophyta > Magnoliopsida > Poales > Poaceae > Aegilops > Aegilops speltoides. The sequence continues at coordinate 409,573,350 of CM038145.1, read as the reverse complement.
GAATTTGAAAAGCATTTCCCTGTATACACTAGTAGAAAAAGGGTCAAATGTGAAGCACATTAGTGCCGGTTTGTATTAGAGCCAGCACTAATGTATACATTAGTGCCGGTTCCAACGGCTAGCCGGGCCGCTCTCATTAGTATCGGTTCGTGGCTAACCTTTAGCACCGGTTTGTGCCACGAACCGGTACTAATGAGAGTGGTGGCAGGATGTTGTCAGTCTGGGCCCCCTCCAGCACCTTTAGTACCGGTTCGTGCCACGAACCGGTACTATAGGTCGTCCTACATAAACCCTTCGTCCACCCGAGCTCGCTCTGTTCTTCCCCTTTCCCCTCTCCTCTCTGTTCTTCCCCTCTTACTCTCGAGCTTATCACACATTTTGCCCAAAATTTGTCAAGATTTGAAGGCCCCCATCCATTCAAATGATCACAAAGGTTAGCAACTTTGTCCTTTCATCTCTCATTGCTAGATTAGCTCTTGCAATGCTTTATATAGTTACTAATTTGTGAGTTTAGTAATTTGGGAGGAAATATATATATGTGCTAGTATTTGATTTATATGCAATTTGAGGTCAAAAATAACACTTAGTTTGCATATGTAGGTGTGGTTTACTTAGTGCCTTCTAAATCTCCGTCTTAACCACCGTCGATCGCCTCACACCGTCCGTCACGGCACCACCTTGTGGTGAGCCTCTTGTTCATGTAATTTTATCTAAAAATTGATGTTTGTGTGATTTGGATATATAGTTAATCATGTAATAATTATCTTACCCGTCGTTGTTTGTTATACATAGTGCCATGGTTTTGATATCCGTCCCGTCGGCCCTCGTCCTTGTTATGATTCGGATGTGGTATATTCTCTTTTAAAACTATTAGTTGCATTTCGTGTTTATGACAAATTATGCCCATCAAGTTGACATAGATATTTTTATCTAGGAGGTATGTGAACCGGAAATTCCAACCGACCCTATTGTCGAGAGGTTAAATTTAGTTGAAAGAAAAACGAGTACTTGAAAGAAAAATTGAAAAGAATTCAGGGGAGAAGATGGAATTGAAGTTGCATGTTGCCGATGTCGCCGATGATCACAAGATCAAGATGGAGAAAATGCGCTTGAAGAATAGAAAGATTAGAAAATATGCCATCGATAGTGAGGCTTGGTATCATTATGCTGTTGGATCAATTGTTACCTTAGTTGCGATCTTGATCGCATTTGTTGTTGCATTTAAATGCTTTAGCTAGAGAGTTATTTGTTTGTTGCATTTAAGTGTTGTATGAACTTTATGTATGAACTTGTATTAATTTGGTCTATTCGTGTTGTGTAATGAAGATGAGCGGCAATGGATGTACGATGACCGATGCTCACCCCAGTTCGTTGAGGCGTGCATACTTTTACGCTTGCGGCCGAGGCAAACAAGCGGGCGGATGGTTTTATGCCTTGTCCATGTGGTGTCTGTAAGAATGGTCACAATTACTCTCGTCAAGAACCATTCACGTCCACTGTTTAAGTCGGTTTCATGCCCCACTATAATGTTTGGACCAAGCACGGAGAAAGAGGGGTTATGATGGAAGAAAATGAAGAAGAAGAGGACGACGACAGCTATCCTGGCCATGGGTTCCCTGAATACGATGATACAACAATGGGGGAAGAAGCTGAGCCGGTAATGCGGAAGAAGCTGAGCCGGCAATGCGGGAAGAAGCTGAAGAAGAGGCATCAGATGAGCCCGTTGATGATCTAGGTCGGGCCATTGCCGATGCAAAGAGAAACTGCGCAAGTGATTTGGAGAAGAAGAAGTTGCAATTGCATGTTAGAGGATCACAAAAATTGTTGTACCCGAATTGCGTAGGTGACAAGAAAAAGCTGGGCACCACACTGGAATTGCTGCAATGGAAGGCGAGAATGGTGTATCGACAAGGGATTTGGAAAGTTCTGGTAATGATAAAGGATATGCTTCCAAAGGACAACGAATTGCCCGAGAGTACGTACGAAGCAAAGAAGGATGTCTGCCCTCTAGGGTTAGAGGTGCAAAAGATATATGCATGCCCTAATGATTGCATCCTGTACCGCGGTGAGTACGAGGATTTGAACGCTTGTCCGGTATGTGGTGCATTGTGCTATAAGATCAGCCGCGATGAGCCTAGTGATGTCGAGGGCGAGTGCCCCAGGAAGAAGATTCCTGCCAAGGTGATGTGGTATTCTCCTATAATACCACGATTGAAACGTTTGTTCCAAAACAAAGAGCATGCCAAGGCGATGAGATGGCACAGAGAAGACCGTAAGAAAGACGGAAAGTTGAGAGTACCCGCTGACGGGTCGCAGTGGAGAAAAATTGAAAGAAAGTACGGGAAGGAGTTTGCAGATGACGCAAGGACCGCATGGTTTGGTCTAAGCGCAGATGGCATTAATCCTTTTGGGGAGCAGAGCAGCAACCATAGCACCTGCCTGTGACTCTATGTTTGTATAACCTTCCTCCTTGGTTGTGCATGAAGCAGAAGTTCATTATGATGCGGTGCTCATCCAAGGCCCTAAGCAACCCGCAACGACATTGATGTGTACCTAAGGCCATTAGTTGAAGAACTCTTACAGCTGTGGAATGGAACAGGTGTACGTGCGTGGGATAAGCACATGGGGGAAGAATTTGACCTCAAGGCGTTGCTGTTCGTGACCATCAATGATTGGCCTGCTCTCAGTAACCTTTCAGGACAGACAAACAAGGGATACCGCGGATGCACGCACTGTTTGGATGATACCGAAAGTTATATATTTGAATAGTTGTAAGAAGAATGTGTACCGGACATCGTCGATTTCTTCCGAGCAGGCATCCCGTAAGAAAGAAAGGCAAGCATTTCAAAGGTGAGGCGGATCACGGACGAAGCCTCGCCATCGTCTTCGGTGCTGATGTACATGATATGGTCAAGGATTTGAAGGTGATATTTGGAAAGGGTCTGGCGGACAACCTGTTCGAAGGGCGGACGGACGCGCACCCATGTGGAAGAAGAAATCTATATTTTGGGACCTGCCATATTGGAAGGACCTAGAGGTCCGCTCCGCAATCGACGTGATGCATGTCACGAAGAATCTTTCGCGTGACCTCGCTTGGCTTCTTGGGCGTGTATGGGAAGACAAAAGATACACCGAGGCACGGAGGACCAGCAACGTATGCACGGAGAAGATGGCATACATCGAGGTCATGCAAGCTACGCTCTTACCAAGGAAGAGAAGGAAATCTTCTTTGAATGCCTTTCGCCATTAAGGTACCGTCGGCTTCTCGTCGAATATAAAGGGAATAATAAACATGGCGAGAAAAAGTTCCGAACCTAAAGTCTCATGACTGCCACGTGATTATGACGCAATCGCTTCCGGTTGCATTGAGGGGCTTCTACCGAAAACGTTCGATTAGCCATTGTGAAGCTATGTGCATTTCTCAATGCAATCTCTCGAAGGTAATCGATCCGAAATCATACCAAGGTTCTGAGAATGATTTGGTGCAATGTCTTGTCGGGCCGAGTTGGTGTTCCCACCATCCTTCTTCAACATCATGACGCACGCCCTAGTTCACCTATGCGAAGAGATTAACGTTTTGGGTCTGTATTTCTACACAACATGTTCCCTTTGAAAGGTTCATGGGAGTCTTAAAGAAATATGTTCATAACCGTGCTAGGCCGAAGGAAGCATCTCCAAGGGCCATCAAAATGAGGAGGTCATTGAGTTTTGTATTGACTTTATTCGACCTTAAGCCGATTGGTGTTCTGAATCGCGGCATAAGGGCGATCGGATGGAAAAGGCACGCTAGGAGGGGAACAAATAATATGTATGGACGGACATTCTCTCACCGAAGCACACTACAGCTTCTACAGAATTCCACCTTGGTGGCTCCGTATATGGATGAACACAAGAATTTGCTACGCCCAAACACCCGGAGCGGTCTCGATGAGTGGATTACACGTGAACAAACCAGAGTTTCGCCAACTGGTTGCGGATACCGCACCATGCATGCCACCTCTATTGAAGATAACTGTACTTGCTGTCCCGCTTACCATCTTGAATATAATGACTTTCAAAGGGTGCGAGATAAATGGTAATACATTTTACACGATTGCCCAAGATAAGAAGAGCACCAACCAAAACAGTGGTGTCCGCTTTGATGCGTAAACCAAGGCGGAAAGGAAACATATTATGGTTATATACAGGACATATGGGAACTTGACTATCGGCGTGGTTTAAAGGTCCCTTTGTTTGGTGCAAATGGGTCAATATGACACGAGGCGGGTAACGGAAGACCCGCGATGCGGAATGACAACAAGGATCTCAACAATCTTGCGTATGCGATTTAACCATTCGTCCTAGCCAATGATGTGGCACAGGTTTTCTATGTGAAGGACATGTCTACCAAGCCAAGAAAAAGAAAAGATAAGGAAGCGAATGCATCGTACGATGAGCCAAAGCGGCACATAGTTCTTTACGGGAAGAGAAACATCGTGGGAGTGGATGACAAGACAGACAAGTCGAAGATTATGAAAAGTTTGATGAAATTGCTCCATTCACGGTGAATATTGACCCGAGCATCCCGTTAAATGATGAAGATTTTCCATGGTTACGGCGCAAAGGGACACACGCGAAGAAAAGTTTCACACCCAAAGATCCAGGATGTGATCGGTTTCACTATCATCACTTTCTTCGTGTTTCACACCCAGGAGGGAATGTCTGTAATAGTTAGGGTTGTTATGTGTTTTGGCATTTGAAACGAAGAAATTTTATGTGCAAACAAATTCCTTTCATGCATTTACTGATTTTTTCCAGCTAAATGACCTGAAATTGAAAACCAATTCAAATGAACTCGAGAAAAGGTTGAAAGTTGGCATGGTATCATAATTTCATATAAATAGCATGTGCAAGAAAGTAGAGAGGGTTACGACAAAAACTGGATGCACTTCGTGTACAAAATGGACAATCTCTTTGAAGTATCGGGGTTTCCATTTAAAACTGAACTGTTACAAAGGCATTTCATTTTAAATAACCTAAGCATTACTAAATTGAATATAATGATAAAACACACTAATATTGAACATAAGAAAAAAGAATCACTGGATTTTTTTTTCAAAGTTAAGTTATTCACAAACTAGTGATTCACACAAATTTCAAATAATTCAAAATTTAAACTATTCAAATTTGAAATCTACCGCACGAAGAGAAAGTTTGTAATTTTTGTACCTAAAGCAAAAATATTCACAAAGAAACTCTAAATACAACAAAAACAACTCAAAAATAAATAAAACAAAAAAATAAAGCAAAAAAGCCCGCCATCGGGCCAAAGCGGCTGCATCGACCAGCGATACAACCTTTCATTAGGCCAGCATGCAGGCCCTTGAAGGCCCATAGGCCCACAAGGCGAGGAGGACAGTAGGCCCAGAGGGCCTGAATAGGAGAGGAGCTCGAGAGAGCTACCGACTGGGGCTTATAAACCAGGTCAGTAGCCCTCGACTAGCGAGGTGGGACTAAACTTGCCGCATCAAGATCAAGCGCTAACACCCCTTTAGTACCGGTCGTGGCACAAACCGGTACTAAAGGGGTGCCTTTAGTACTGGTTTGTGCCACCACCCGGTACTAAAGGGGGTCGCTTCCCGCCGCTTGGCCTGGCCAAAACAGACCTTTAGTACCGGTTGGTGGCACCAAGGTACTAAAGGTGCCTTCTATATAACTAAACACTTCAAAATTTCGTCTGTTTCTCATCTCCTCTGCTTCTTCTCCTCTGCACCGCCGCCGCCGCCCGCGCCGCCCGACCCGTCGTCGCCGCCCGTCGCCGCCCGTCCCGTCGTCGCTGCCCGTCCCCGTCGCCCTGCCTGCCGTCCTGCCGCCGCCCGTCGCCGCTTCTGCCCGACGTCCCGTCCCGTCGTCGCCGCCCGTCGCCGCCCGCCCGCCACCACGTCGTCTTGTTCCCGTCGCCTCTCGCCTAACTTAGCCGGTGAGCCTTTACCTACACACACACATACATTGTTAGAATTGTTAGAATTGTTAGAATTGTTAGAAATGTTTGAAATTGTTAGATTTGTTAGAAATGTTTGAAATTGTAGAAATTTTTCTGTTTTTAGAAATAGTTAGAAATGTTAGAATTGTTAGATTTGTTAGAAATGTTTGAAATTGTAGAAATTTTTCTGTTTTTAGTTATAGAAATATATAGTTATAAAAAGTTAGAATTGTTAGAAATTTTTCTGTTTTTAGTTATAGAAATAGTTATAAAATGTTAGTTATATATATAGAAATGTTATAATTTTTTCTGTTTTTAGTTCTAAAATATTAGAAATGTTATAGAAATGTTAGTTATATATAGCATTGTTAGAAATGTTATAGAAATGTTAGTTATATATATAGAAATGTTAGAAATTTTAGTTATCAAAATCCAATCATTAAAAAATGTTACTTTTGGCGGGCATATAGCTAGTATTTGTTCTCGACGATGCCGGCCCGCATCCTCGCCATCGACCCGTCATGACGACGTCCAGCCGACCCATGTCCGGACTGGCTCACTGGCTGGCACGGGAGGTGCTGCTTGGAGGGCGCGCCGCTTGACGAGAACCCGACCGCTGGTCCATCGTCGACCACGATCTCGTTTGGTGGCGTTCGCGTGGGCGATTTGGTGCGGAGGGACCCGGCCCGCCGGAGGTGGTGCGTCGCCGTGTCGGGGAGGAGGACGAAACACGTCCATCGCTACATGGTTGCGTTAGAGGCGGCAGGTTCTCCAATACGTGGCAAGATCTTGAGGATCTCACTTCAGCTATGATCCCGTGAGGTTCCTTCTCTTTGGGTGTCCATCGCCTGCGGAGGAACCGCGAGTGTCCTAGATTCTTCTGTAGTATTCGATCTTTATTAGCTAATAGCCAGTGATGTACTTTTCTATATTATATATTATTCGAGACGATGTATTCGAGATTATATCTATTATTCTGGACGATGTATTCGAGATTATATCTATTATTCTGGACGATGTATTCGAGATTATATCTATTATTCTGGACGATGTATTCGAGATTATATCTATTATTCTGGACGATGTATTCGAGATTATATCTATTATTCGAGATTTGAATACTAAATTGTTTTATATTTCTTTTGGATTAGTTAAACAAAAGCTATGGCAGACAATACCGACAGAGAGGGAGAACAGACCATGTTCGATATGATACGCGGGGCAGATGATAATCAAAATGAAGAAGATTATGATGGCTCCGAATTTCTAAACAACACCGGAGAGGGTGATATGATATTCGATCACGACGAAGTCATGAATGATTATGACGATGACGAAGAACATGATCCTGAAACAACAAACACCGACGAGGTATATATATATTTATATAGCGGGCATCCGGTGATCATCACATGTTTTAAATGTCTTGAAGATATATTAACGAATCGATCTTTGTTCTTTTAGCCATCCGGATCGAGCAAATCTTCAGAAAAAATGACGAAACGAGGCCTGAACAAAAAGTTGAAGCCGGGCGTAAAGTACAATATCGAGGCATGCGACCGTACTGGCAAACCAATAGCGCCTAGAAGATTGCAAACAAGTTCGTTCGTCAGTGCGGAGTTCTTGTGAAGGACCAACTCCCGATCAAACTCCAAGAATGGAGGGCGCCAGCAAAGCCACGTCCAGATGTTACTTATGTCGACAAGAATCAAAAAGATCTGCTTTGGGATACTCTCATGGAACATTTCACCCTACCAGATCATTTCACAGAAGCAGATGTGCAGAAAGTCAAAGAGGCTGCTCTTAAGATGATGGCGATGTTGGGGAACGTAGCAGAAATTCAAAATTTTCCTACGTATCACCAAGATCTATCTATGGAGAAACCAGCAACAAGGGGAAGGAGAGTGCATCTACATACCCTTGTAGATCGCTAAGCGAAGCGTTCAAGAGAACGGGGTTGAAGGAGTCGTGCTGCCGTGATCCAAATCACCGGAGATCCTAGTGCCGAACGGACGGCACCTCCGCGTTCAACACACGTACAGCCGGTGGCGTCTCCCACGCCTTGATCCAGCAAGGAGAGAGGAGAGGTTGAGGAAGACTCCATCCAGCAGCAGCACAACGGCGTGGTGGTGATGGAGGAGCGTGGTAGTCCAGCAGGCTTCGCCAAGCACCGCGAGATCTCGAGGAGAAGGAGAGGTATGGCTGCGCCAACAGGAGGAGGAACTCATCTGTTGATAGCAGCCCCAAACCTCGAGTATATATAGGGGAGGGGAGGGCTGCGCCCCCATCTAGGGTTCCCCCCCCCCAAGGGGTGCGGCCAGCCCTAGATGGGACTTGGTGAGGCGGCCAAAGGGGGGAAGAGAGGGGGCGCCTCACTAGATGGGCCTTAGGCCCATCTGAGGCTAGGGTTTCCCCTCTCCCCTCCTAGCTGCGCCTTGGGCAAAGGTGGGAGGCGCACCAGCCCACTCTGGGGCTGGTCCCTTTCCACTCTAGGCCCATACAAGCCTCCGGGGTTGGTGGCCCCACTTGGTGGACCCCCGGAACCCTCCCGGTGGTCCCGGTACGTTACCGATAAAACCCGAAACTTTTTCGGTGACCAAAACAGGACTTCCCATAAATCTTTACCTCCGGACCATTCCGAACTCCTCGTGACGTCCGGGATCTCATCCGGACTCGAACAACATTCGGTAACCACATACAAGCTTCCTTTATAACCCTAGCGTCATCGAACCTTAAGTGTAGACCCTACGGGTTCGGGAGACATGTAGACATGACCAAGACGTTCTCCGGTCAATAACCAACAGCGGGATCTGGATACCCATGTTGGCTCCCACATGTTCCACGATGATCTCATCGGATGAACCACGATGTCAAGGACTCAGTCGATCCCGTATACAATTCCCTTTGTCTAGCGGTATTTTACTTGCCCGAGATTCGATCGTCGGTATACCGATACCTTGTTCAATCTCGTTACCGGCAAGTCTCTTTACTCGTTCCGTAACACATCATCCCGTGATCAACCCCTTGGTCACACTGCACATTATGATGATGTCCTACCGAGTGGGCCCAGAGATACCTCTCCGTTTACACGGAGTGACAAATCGATGTCGATCTGTGTCAACCCAAAAGACACTTTCGGAGATACCGTAATGCACCTTTATAGTCACCCGATTCGTTGTGACGTTTGATACACCCAAAGCACTCCTACGGTATCCGGGAGTTACACATCTCATGGTCTAAGGAAGAGATACTTGACATTGTAAAAGCTCTAGCAAACGAACTACGATCTTTGTGCTATGCTTAGGATTGGGTCTTGTCCATCACATCATTCTCCTAATGATGTGATCCCGTTATCAACGACATCCAATGTCCATAGCAGAAACCATGACTATCTGTTGATCACAACGAGCTAGTCAACTAGAGGCTCACTAGGGAGATATTGTGGTCTATGTATTCACACGTGTATTACGATTTCCGGATAATACAGCTTATAGCATGAATAAAAGACAATTATCATGAACAAGGAAATATAATAATACTTTTATTATTGCCTCTAGGGCATATTTCCAACAGTCTCCCACTTGCACTAGAGTCAATAATCTAGTTCACATCGCCATGTGATTAACACTCACAGGTCACATCGCCATGTGACCAACATCCAAAGAGTTTACTAGTGTCACTAAACTAGTTCACATCATCATGTGATTAAGACTCAATGAGTTCTGGGGTTTGATCATGTTTTGCTTGCAAGAGAGGTTTTAGTCAACGGGTCTGCAACATTCAGATCCGTATGTACTTCATAAATCTCCGGTCATATTGTAAATGCTGCTTCCACGCCCACTTGGAGCTATTCCAAATGGTTGCTCCACTATCGTATCCGGTTTGCTACTCGAGTCATTCGGATAGGTGTTAAAGCTTGCATCGGCGTAACCCTTTATGCGAACTCTTTATCACCTCCATAATCGAGAAACATGTCCTTATTTACTCCAATGACAATTTTGACGCTGTCCAATGATCCATTCTGGATCATTCTTGTACCCTTGACCGACTCATGGCAAGGCACACTTCGGTGCGGTATACTGACATAGCATACTATAGAGCCTATGTACGAAACATAGAGGGCGACCTTCGTCCTTTCTCTCTTTTCTGCCATGGTCGAGCTTTAAGTCTTAACTTCATACCTTACATGTCAGGCAAGAACTCCTTCTTTGACTGATCCATCTTGAACACCTTCAAGATCATGTTAAGGTATATGCTCATTTGAAAGTACCATTAAGCGTTTTTGATCTATCCTCATAGATCTTGATGCTCAATGTTCAAGTAGCTTAATCCAGGTTTTCCATTGAAAAACACTTTTCAAATAACCCTATATGCTTTCTAGAAATTCTACATTATTTCTGATCAACAATATGTCAATAACATATACTCATCAGAAATTCTATAGTGCTCCCACTCACTTCTTTGGAAATATAAGTTTCTCATAAACTTTGTATAAACAAAAATCTTTGATCATCTTATCAAAGTACATATTCCAACTCCGAGATGCTTACTCCAGTCCTTAGAAGGATCGCTGGAGCTAGCATACCTTTTAGCATCCTTAGGATCGACAAAACCTTTCTGATTGTATCGCATACAACCTTTCCTTACAAAGACTGGTAAGGAAACTTGTTTTGACATCCATCTGCCAGATTTCATAAATGCAGCTAATGCTAACATGATTCCGACGGACTTAAGCATCGCTACGGATGAGAAAATCTCATCGTAGTCAACTCCTTGAACTTGTGAAAAACTCTTCGCCACAAGTCGAGCTTCATAGACGGTGACATTACCGTCCACATCCGTCTTCTTATTAAAGATCCATTTATCTCAATGGCTTGCCGATCATCGGGCAAGTCCACCAAAGTCCATGCTTTGTTCTGATACATGGATCCTATCTCGGATTTCATGGCTTCTAACCATTTTGTCGGAATTTGGGCCCACCATCGCTTCTCCATAGCTCGTAGGTTCATTGTTGTCTAGAAATATGACCTTCAAGACAGGATCACCGTACCACTCTGAAACAGTACGTATCCTTGTCACCCTATGAGGTACGGTAGTGACTTGATCCGAGGTTTCATGATCACTATCATAAGCTTCTACTTCAACTGGTGTAGGTGCCACAGGAACAACTTCCTGTGCCCTGCTACACACTAGTTGTAGTGACGGTTCAATAACCATATCAAGTCTCCACCATCCTCCCACTCAACTTTTCGAGACAAACTTTTCCTCGAGAAAGGACCCGATTCAAGAAACAATCCCTATTGCTTTCGGATCTGAATTAAGAGGTATACCCAACTGTTTTGGATGTGCTATGAAGATGCGTTTTATCCGCTTTGGGTTCGAGCTTATCAACCTGAAACTTTTTCACATAAGCGTCGCATCCCCAAACTTTTAAGAAATGACAGCTTAGGTTTCTCTAAACCATAGTTCATATGGTGTCATCTTAACGGAATTACGTGGTGCCCTATTTAAAGTGAATGTGGTTGTCTCTAATGCCTAACCCATAAACGATAGTGGTATTTCAATAAGAGACATCATGGTACGCACCATATCCAATAGGGTGAAACTATGATGTTCGGACACACCATCAAACTATGGTGTTCCAGGCGGTATTAATTGTGAAACAATTTCCACAATGTCTTAATTGTGTGCCAAAGCTCGTAACTCAGATACTCATCTCTATGATCATATCATAGACATTTCATCCTCTTTTCACGATGATCTTCAACTTCACTCTGAAATTACTTGAACCATTCAATAATTCAGACTTGTGTTTCATCAAGTAAATATACTCTACATCTACTCAAATCATCTGTGAAGTAAGAACATAAGGATATTCATCAGATGCCTCAAACTCATTGGACTGCACACATCAAAATGTGTTACTTCCAACAAGTTGCTATCTTGTTCCATCTTCTTGAAACCGAGGCTTTTCACCATCTTGCCCATGTGGTATGATTGGCATATCTCAAGTGATTCAAAATCAAGTGAGTCCAAACGATCCATCTGCATGGAGTTTCTTCATGCATATGCACCAATAGACATGGTTCGCATGTCTCAAACTTTTCAAAAACGAGTGAGTCCAAAGATCCATCAACATGGAGCTTCTTCATGCGTTTTATACCAATATGACTTACATGGCGATTGCCACAAGTAAGTGGTACTATCATTACTATCTTATATCCTTTTGGCATGAAAATGTGTATCACTATGATCGAGATTCAATAAACCATTCCTTTAGGTGCAAGACCATTGAAGGTATTATTCAAATAAATAGAGTAACCATTATTCTCCTTAAATGAATAATCGTATTGCGATAGACATAATCCAATCATGTCTATGCTCAACGCAAACACCAAATCTCGATGGTAGAGGGAGCGTGCGATGCTTGATCACATCAACCTTGGAAACACTTCCAACACATATCGTCAGCTCACCTTTAGCTAGTCTCCGTTTATTCCGTAGCCTTTATTTCGAGTTACTAACACTTAGCAACCGAACCGGTATCTAATACCCTGGTGCTACTAGGAGTACTAGTAAAGTACACATTAACATAATGTATATCCAATATACTTCTATCGACCTTGCCAGCCTTCTCATCTACCAAGTGTCTAGGGTAATTCCGCTCCAGTGGTTGTTCCCCTTATTCCAGAAGCACTTAGTCTCGGGTTTGGGTTCAACCTTGGGTTTCTTCACTAGAGCAGTAGCTGATTTGCCGTTTCATGAAGTATCCCTTCTTGCCCTTGCCCTTCTTGAAACTAGTGGTTTCACCAACCATCAACAATTGATGCTTCTTCTTGATTTCTACTTTCACGGTGTCAAACATCGTGAATACCTCAAGGATCATCATATCTATCCCTGATATGTTATAGTTCATCACGAAGCTCTAGCAGCTTGGTGGCAATGACTTTGGAGAAACATCACTATCTCATCTGGAAGATTAACTCCCACTCGATTCAAGTGATTGTGGTACTCAGACAATCTGAGCACAAGCTCAAAGATTGAGCTTTCCTCCCTTAGTTTGCTGGCTAAGAAAATCATCGGAGGTCTCATACCTCTTGACGTGGGCACGAGCCTGAAATCCCAATTTCAGCCCTTGAAAACATCTCATATGTTCATGACGTTTGAAAACGTCTTTGGTGCCTCAACTCTAAACCGCTTAACTGAACTATCACGTAGTTATCAAAACGTGTATGTCCGATGTTCGCAACATCCACAAACGACGTTTGGGGTTCAAAGACACCGAGCGGTGCATTAAGGACATAAGCTTTCTCTCCGCATAATCTCTCTGTCAACTTTCAACTATATTTTCTCTAGGAACATATGTAAACAGTGGAACTAAAGCGCGAGCTTCGACATAATTTGCAAAGATCTTTTGACTATGTTCGGGATAATTAAGTTCATCTTATGAACTTCCACTCGATAGACATCCTCCGGTCATCTAAGTGATTACATGATCCAAGTCAACTAGGCCGTGTCCGATCATCACGTGAGACGGACTAGTCATCATCGGTGAACATCTTCATGTTGATCGTATCTACTATACGACTCATGCTCGACCTTTCGGTCTCCGTGTTCCGAGGCCATGTCTGCACATGCTAGGCTCGTCAAGTTAACCCCAAGTGTTTTTGCTGTGTAAATCTGTCTTACACCCGTTGTATGTGAGCGTAAGAATCCATCACACCCGATCATCACATGGTGCTTAGAAGCTTACGAAACCGTAGCAACGGTGCACAATCGGGAGAACACTTCTTGAAATTTTGTAAGGGATCATCTTATTTACTACCGTCGTCCTAAGTAAAAAAGATGCATAAACATGATAAACATCACATGCAATCAAATAGTGACATGATATGGCCAATATCATTTTGCTCCTTTTGATCTCCATCTTCGGGGCTCCATGATCATCATCATCACCGGCATGACACCATGATCTCCATCATCATGATCTCCATCATCGTGTCTTCATGAAGTTGTCTCGCCAACTATTACTTCTACTACTATGGCTACCGGTTAGCAATAAAGTAAAGTAATTACATGGTGTTGTTCAATGACACGCAGGTCATACAATAAATCAAGACAACTCCTATGGCTCCTGCCGGTTGTCATACTCATCAACATGCAAGTCGTGATTCCTATTACAAGAACATGATCAATCTCATACATCACATATCATTCATCACATTCTTCTTGGCCATATCACATCACATAGCATACCCTGCAAAAACAAGTTAGACGTCCTCTAATTGTTGTTGCATGTTTTACGTGGCTGCTATGGGTTTCTAGCAAAACGTTTCTTACCTCACGCAAAACCACAACGTGATATGTCAATTGCTATTTACCCTTCATAAGGACCCTTTTCATCGAATCCGTTCGACTAAAGTGGGAGAGATCGGCACCGCTAGCCACCTTATGCACCAAGTGCATGTCAATCGGTGGAACTCGCCTCACGTAAGTGTACGTGTAAGGTCGGTCCGGGCCGCTTCATCCCACAATACCGTCGAAACAAGATTAGACTAGTAACGGTAAGCATATTGAACAAAATCAACGCCCACAACTACTTTGTGTTCTACTCGTGCAAAGAATCTACGCAATAGACCTAGCTCATGATGCCACTGTTGGGGAACGTAGCAGAAATTCAAAATTTTCTACGCAACACCAAGATCTATCTATGGAGAAACCAGCAACGAGTAGAAAGAGAGTGCATCTACATACCCTTGTAGATCGCTAAGCGGAAGCGTTCAAGAGAACGGGGTTGAAGGAGTCGTACTCGTCGTGATCCAAATCACCGGAGATCCTAGTGCCGAACGGACGGCACCTCCGCGTTCAACACACGTACAGCCCGGTGACGTCTCCCACGCCTTGATCCAGCAAGGAGAGAGGGAGAGGTTGAGGAAGACTCCATCCAGCAGCAGCACAACGGCGTGGTGGTGATGGAGGAGCGTGGTAGTCCAGCAGGGCTTCGCCAAGCACCGCGAGATCTGAGGAGAAGGGAGAGAGGTATGGCTGCGCCAACAGGAGGAGGAACTCATCTGTTGATAGCAGCCCCAAACCTCGAGTATATATAGGGGAGGGGAGGGCTGCGCCCCCATCTAGGGTTCCCCCCCAAGGGGTGCGGCCAGCCCTAGATGGGACTTGGGGAGGCGGCCAAAGGGGGGAAGAGAGGGGGTGCCTCACTAGATGGGCCTTAGGCCCATCTGAGGCTAGGGTTTCCCCTCTCCCCTCCTAGCTGCGCCTTGGGCAAAGGTGGGAGGCGCACCAGCCCACTCTGGGGCTGGTCCCTTTCCACTCTAGGCCCATACAAGCCTCCGGGGTTGGTGGCCCCACTTGGTGGACCCCCGGAACCCTCCCGGTGGTCCCGGTACGTTACCGATAAAACCCGAAACTTTTCCGGTGACCAAAACAGGACTTCCCATAAGTCTTTACCTCCGGACCATTCCGGAACTCCTCGTGACGTCCGGGATCTCATCCGGGACTCCGAACAACATTCGGTAACCACATACAAGCTTCCTTTATAACCCTAGCGTCATCAAACCTTAAGTGTGTAGACCCTACGGGTTCGGGAGACATGTAGACATGACCGAGACATTCTCCGGTCAATAACCAACAGCGGGATCTGGATACCCATGTTGGCTCCCACATGTTCCACGATGATCTCATCGGATGAACCACGATGTCAAGGACTCAGTCGATCCTGTATACAATTCCCTTTGTCTAGCGGTATTTTACTCCCCCGAGATTCGATCGTCGGTATACCGATACCTTGTTCAATCTCGTTACCGGCAAGTCTCTTTACTCATTCCGTAAGACATCATCCCGTGATCAACCCCTTGGTCACACTGTGCACATTATGATGATGTCCTACCGAGTGGGCCCAGAGATACCTCTCCGTTTACGGAGTGACAAATCCCGCCTCGATCCGTGTCAACCCAAAAGACACTTTCGGAGATACCTGTAATGCACCTTTATAGTCACCCGATTCGTTGTGACGTTTGATACACCCAAAGCACTCCTACGGTATCCGGGAGTTACACGATCTCATGGTCTAAGGAAGAGATACTTGACATTGTAAAAGCTCTAGCAAACGAACTACGATCTTTGTGCTATGCTTAGGATTGGGTCTTGTCCATCACATCATTCTCCTAATGATGTGATCCCGTTATCAACGACATCCAATGTCCATAGCGAGAAACCATGACTATCTGTTGATCACAACGAGCTAGTCAACTAGAGGCTCACTAGGGAGATATTGTGGTCTATGTATTCACACGTGTATTACGATTTCCGGATAATACAGTTATAGCATGAATAAAAGACAATTATCATGAACAAGGAAATATAATAATACTTTTATTATTGCCTCTAGGGCATATTTCCAACAGGCGAATGCATTCAAGAACTACAAGAATGGTGAATGGAACAAGTACGTCAGCGGAGGAAGGAAGACTCCAGTATTCAAGGGAACACTGGAGAACCAACGTGATCATTGGGCCGATTTCGTGAAATTCAAGGATTCGGAATTAGCTAAGGAACGGTCGAGAATAAACAAGAAGAATGCCGAAAAGAAGGATAAGTTCCATAAGCTGGGGCCAGGTGGCTATGCGGTGGCAATGCCTAAGTGGGATAAGTCTGAGAAAGAGATGGAGGATGCAGTGTCACTCCGGTTACTAAGAGTTGGCCCGCCAGGTCGGGACTTGGTTCTATGCGCATGGGGGAGTTGGACCGGGAGACAGAAAAGTTTCGACGAGGCAAGTCTGAATGGAGCCGATGATGCGATACTTGTTGCAATAGAAGAGGCACGAACGGGGTGTTCCAGCCCAACAGAGAGAACGACGAGCTTCGCGTGCCACAGAAATCTGAACACCGGGAAGAACACGAGGCAAGGGCGCTATTCCGTGGTATGAGGGTTTTCGGACTAGAACACCGACTACGTAACCCGTGCGAGAAAGAAGATTGCGGAGGAGAAGAAGAGGAAGATGGAGGAGGAGCAGAGGAAGCGGGACTATGAACGCCTTCAAGGCCTAGAAGCAAGTCAAGCGGAATTGGCGGTCAAATTCCAGCGGCAGCAGAGCAGATCGACTCACTTACCCATCAAAGGGGTCTCAACAGCTGCAGCAGCTAGCGGATGATCCAGCATTGGATAGCACCGCCCATCCATGCCGAGAAGCGGCGTGGGTTCCGTCCCCGACGACCCAATGCTGGGTAGATACCACATGGATGACATCACGGAGAACACTAGCTGCGAGTTACACTACAAAATGAAGAACATATCCATGAAGGTGGCGGACGGCTCGCTTTCACAAATCCCCGAGGCAACCTTCCATGGCAACCCGATTCTGCGGGCTATGCTCGTGTCGTGGTTGATGATGTCTGGACCCATATTCGGGCTACTGACTTGACATTCTTTGGAGGTGACGGCGCTTTCTCGGAGAGGCCAAACATCGTATCATCCTATGGAAAAAGGATTGCATCATCTTTCCAAGGCCACCCACACCGGGTCACCCGAGTCCTCGTCGAATTCCGCCACCGAGTCAGCAGACTCCGCTCCTCCAAGTCCGGCAAAGTGTCGGGACAATCCTCCTCCTCAAAGTCCGGCAAAGTGTCGACAATCCTCCAAGTCTGCCACAGCGTCGACGTCCACTCCTCCTCCAAGTCCGCACAACCTCAGGCCCTCCTCCTCCTCGTCCAACTCAGTCCCGTCGGCCATCTCCGCCGCCTCGGCAATCGCAGAGACACCCCGCAGCTCACAGTGCGTGGCCGTCTGGTCGAGGTAGTACAATTTGGAAATACAAAGGAGGCAAGCGGTATAAATATGGTCCAAGCTCAAGCCTCTTCCGCAGAGGTCTTATGACAAGTCCGAGAAGGAAATCACAGCCATATCGAAGGCCGAGGTGGAAGCCCATTTTGCACCGAAACCGCCACCGCCGCCAAGGAGAAAGTGCACGAGGAAACGATTGACCACTTCATTCAGATGGCTCAACCACCAGCTTCCAAGCCTGTTGACACAGACTATGAGCGCCACATCGGAAGTTAAATCGAGCACGTCTACAAAGGGGCGAAAGCACGTCTACATCGGGATCGAGCAAACAAGAAGCAGCTGCCAAAAATGCGGAAAACCATTCCCAATGGGAGAACAGTAGCGCAATCGATCCCTCGCTTGTTGTGCCAACAACGGTGATAATCTGCGCCCCAATATTATTGTGGGCAAACGATTGCATGTTCGAGGTGGGCAATGTGGTAATAACGGAGGAGCATATAATGCAGGCTGAAGTTCTCAACATCATGTTGGACAACTCCTCGAGATCGAGCCCATGCCTTTGCTTAGAGAGGATGAAGTAAACGGCAATATGTCCGGGGCCAACCTTTGGTCGCGCCAGACAAGGTCAAGAACCTCCCAACGAGAATGTATGAATTGCATCAATGGTACATGAACATGACCAAGATTTCAGATCGAGTGTCCCTCATGGTGAATGTCAAGGAGGACCATTACTACCATGAGAAAGCTGGGTCCGTTGAGTATTTAGAACTGTTTCAGTTATACAATAAGGAAGCACTCGACAAATCTATAAATCGGTTGCTATTGTCTCGTAAGTGATTTCTTTCTATAATTTAAGTCTCAAGCTAGCTGTAGTGATCCTTTTGAGATCAATCATTACCAGTAATTATCCTCACTATATTCTTTTCTGTGGTATTATGCAGGATGAAGATATATTAAATGAGAAAAGGTGGACGCTATGGCATTGGGTTCATTGACCCAAACACCGTTAATGAATTCACATGGAAGATAAGTGAACGTTATGCAAAGGAAGTAGAGGACAGCATGCTAGAGTTCTTGAAGCGCCTCAAATATAATGAAGATATACTACTTCCTTACCACTTTGGGTGAGTCACACTGTCTTGTACTACAAATTCTCTGTTTTTGCCTACTAGCTATAGCTACATGTTTTTGCTAACATATGCCCGCTTAATTAAGACATGTAAATGTGTGTGCATATGCAGATTTCACTGGGTCTTGTGTATCATTAAAGTTGGCCTTGAACAGTTGAAATCTTGGACTCACTAGTCTCAAAAAAACTGACTTTAACATCTTGTATGGGATAGTCAACAGGTAATTTCAATCATTATTAACTATATATCTCGGCCTATTTAGTTCGTCATTTCATGATATGAACTATTTACTAACCCCTTTATTCATTTTCTTTGTCGGCGGGTAGGGCTTGGGCAAGATTCATCAGCGTCACGCCCGGCGAATGGAAACAAAAGCTTGAATGGTTTCGACCCAAGGTAAGTAATTAAGTAGTACTAGCTAGCTGCCATCTCTTTAATTATCATGCTTGATTAATTTTTATCTGATCAAATTCCATTCTCGTAAAGGCCCTGAAGCAGGCGCAGGGTACTGATCTGTGTGCATTCTGCGTTTGCGAGAATATTCGCATGATGGCGTCCGAAAGGAGCAGATCTCAAAGACAGCAATGGGTACGCTTGTCGAACACTATTCACAATTTTTACACCATTATCGATATCTAGCTAGTCACACAACTAATACACATGCATATTGATCTCCTTCTTAACAGTTCAAAGAGGTGCAGGAGAAGCTCATAGAAACGGAGCGCGTAGAAGCACTTCAGGAGGAAATAGCGGGATTTTTGCTCGACGAGGTCATAAATCCGAATGGAGAATTCTATTACCCGCTACCGCCCCAATGAAAACCACTTTCAATTGTCATCGTGCTCCGAAGGCACCAATTAGACTGGCTCCAAAGGCAACATTCATATGTAGGAGAAATTGTATATATCTGTACATGTGTGTATGTGTGAATTAATTAATATGGTGGTTTAATTTGTGAGACATTGATGTGATATATATATATATATATATATATATATATATATATATATATATATGCATGATTGGTTCTACTAGAAATTATATATATATATATATATATATATATATGCATAACGTGTACAATGTGTAGTATCGTAAAATACCAGCAAACGAAAAAGAATTAAAATGGAAACACAAAATTAAATGAAAAAGAAATCATAAAACTAAAAACCCACCAAACCTTATAGTACGGTTGGTGTTACCAACCGTACTAAAGGCCTCAGAACGCCGGGCTGGCTAGTGCCACGTGGTAAGCTCTTTAGCACCGGTTCGTCTGAACCGGTGCTAAAGGGGGGGGGGGCTTTAGTGACCACTAATTAGTGCCGGTTATGTAACCGGCACTATAGGGCCTTACGAACCGGTGCTAATGCCCGGTTCTGCACTAGTGATAACATCTTCACACGCACATCACATGATCATCCACAAGCTTCAAGTATGTAATACTTCAGGATGCCTATCTTGGAATTGCCCTTACCAAACTAGATTACTATCCTCACCCGATGACATCCTCACATGGGCTACTAGAAATCTTTTTTTATGCAAGCCCACGAGAATTACCTAACCAACATAGACATAGAAAATACATAGTATGGCACACTTCATAACTTTTTACCATACCACAAGATCCCATGTGGTACATCATTTTGTGCTTCATCGAGCTTTATATTTGTCAACCTTTATCTTTACTCTATGATTAATCTCGGTGTCTCGCAGGCCATATTAAACTCTTCACTATGCTTCATTGCTTTAAGACATGATCACCAATATCTCAATTCTCTCTCATGACCATATCAAGTTTCTCATGTTGGTCGTCACTTGCTGTTCTTCATGCTCTATCACAATCTCTTGAGTGGCACAATGAATTCTTCACTTGAATTACTTGCTTCAAGACTTGATCAACAATTATTCAACAAATGAGCTAATCATGATCCAATCTTCAAGCCATATATAGAATTCTTCTATTTAACCATTCTCGCAAGATCTTCATCCATCATGGCTCAACTCATTAGTCTAAGCATGGCAGCCTTTGATATTCTCCAATGAACTCCATCCAGATCAGGTCTTGTTCATCACATGGAATCCATCTCGATCACATTTGATTCAATTAACGAAATCAATCTTGGAGCATATCTAGATTTCGGTGGCTCTCAATCCGAATACATCCAATCTCCTGATTGCATCATCCATTAAACATATGTTCATATATAGCTTGATGTCATTGTTGCTCCATATGAATTTTCATTCATTACAAAGTCTCAATGCCCATATTTGTGTTGGTGGATTTCATCCTTCAACCAGTCCAATAATCTTCATGCATTGCGTATGACATTTTCCTTCAAATATATCTCAATAAAAACATTCTATAAGGATTGTAATTAATTACCAAAACCACACATGGGAATTACATGCACTTTCAGTAGCGAACTCAGCATTATTAATAACACACTCAAACAAGGAACGAAAAAAAAGTACCATACGAACATAGAAGTACACACACGCGCACAGACACTACAATGACTACTGTCTACATGCACCTTCCTATCGATGGAAACATTGACTTCCACTGAAAAGACATGTAATCCGCATTAGCGAGACAGCAAAGTTTGATCCATGCTAAGCCAGAACCTCTTAACCATCCAACCACCAATGGCTGATTGTTGCTAGACATATATGTTTAATGATTCAACGAAGACATGATGCGTGAGATTAACATAGAGCAATGCCAATGCAAATGAAAGGGAACTACTAAATGCTTACTCCCTCCGTCCGAAAATGCTTTTCACCAAAATGGACAAAAAGGGATGTATCTAGAACTAAAATACATCAGATACATCCCCTTTTATTCATTTTGATGACAAGTATTTCTGGACGGAGGGAGTACAATCAAGTATCTGATACTCCTTGATAGTAGTAATTATTGGGTGTGCACAACTGACATCCATATATAATACCTCTACCCTGAACAATAATCCTAGACTCACGGGCCTGTTACGGGGTTTTACGTGATTTTCTTCTAAACTAATCTCTCTTTCCTCCCTGATTTTCAGCGGGGATGGGACCCATGCTCCCTCTTCTCCAATCCTGATCGCCCACGTCTGCTACTCCGTAAATCCCGTAATCTGCCCGTCCGTGCGTCTAGCATTACCGCTACCCTGAATGGGACACTCAACATGTGGAGCGCGTGGGTATATATAGTAGACAAGTAAACCAAATAGTCGTTCCTTTCAGGATTATCCTACAAAAAAAAGAAACATTGCTAACCACACGCCCCCCTCAGGACATGTGTGTGTGGTAAGCTGTCGAAAAGGAAAGAGATAAATCTTGCTAAGTTGACATTGCTTGTTGGAGACACCGACGTTGATTGGATCGAGCGTGTATGAATCTGGAGTTGGGTATTACCAATATTTTAAATAGCACGTTATTTCGCCGTTATAATGCGGTTATAGCATATTTGAAAGGGAGACGTTACGTTTTCACAAAATCGGACGCTACGCCGCTAATCGCGTAATTAGCGCGCTACACACGCTATAAGGTTGTAACGTTGTAAGTTACGACGTGCAGACCATGCAAAACTGAAATAAGCACGGCCCAGCAGGCCCAGCAGGTCAAAACCAACCCACGACCACTAGCTTTCTCACTCCTTTTATCAGATTCTCCCACGAGACCTAACCAGCAAGCCCAGGTGGCTGCCCCGGTGGCTGTTGATGTTAGAAACTTTTAAAACTATGGTTGTTGATGTTTGAGACTTACTATTTTTATGTGCTGGATTTGGCCCTTATGCATATATTGCTTGCTCCTATGAAAAAATTAGTTGCTTAAATACTTTATTTCAAGATATATTTGATTTTTTTGCAAACGCTATTTTGAAATATAGCACGCTATTAGCGCGCTATAACTTGTGTAGCATTTAGAGAAGGGCATCGCTATATTTTGTAGCGCGCTATTTAAAATATTGGTATTACCCCTCTATGCTATCACTTACATCATCTAGATAGAGTTGAAAAATAATTCAGTAAAACAATCTCACAGATATAACAATTTTTGGATTTTCTGATATTTCAGGACCCACCTATGTCCTAACATATACTCCCTCGATCTCGAATTATTTGTTGCAGAAATGTATATATATAGGACTAACGTAGAGGGTGTTTGTTTCCAGGGACTTATTGGCTTAAGGACTTATAAAAGTCCCTATAAGTCCCATCTAAACCAAACAGGAGGGACTTATAGGGACTTAAAGTGGGCATTTGGGACTTATGAAATAAGACTCTCAAAGAGGGACTTATAGGGACTTATAGTTGTAATATGGTCTTACAGGGACTTATAAGTCTCAGGAACCAAACAGGTAGGGACTTTTTAGGGACTTGAGACTTATAAGTTGGGACTAAAAAAAGTCCTAGGACTTATGAACCAAACAGGGCCGTAGTCATTCAGCCAACCTCTTGGCCACCCTTCAGAGGGAAAGTCAACTTGCACTTGATTTTCATAGATATATTTGGGTTACGACTTGCGACTGACACTGTTCCCCTAGTTTTTGCTATAAATTGGACGCTCTCCTCCTGCTTGTGAGATAAGCAGTTCTGACTTCTGAACACTGAAGGCTCAACGTTCTTCCACCTCCAGCTCCAGCTCCAGCTCAGGTGATTCGAGATCTCCCTCCACATGCTTGCTTGCATTGTTTTTTTTTTTTTTGACGGATGATTGCATTGCATAGTTGCATGTGTGCATGCAACCGGAGTTTCATCGATCTAACTTCTGCATGAAGGGTAAATACGTACGTGAGGAAGAGAGGCATGTCTGCCAAGGCCGGCAAGCCCCTGGTCCAGACCGACGCGGGGGCGTACATCGCGTGGTCCGGCGCCGACCAGCCGGAGCTCGCAACGGAGGGGCTCGGGTGTGGCCTTCTCGTGCTGAGGCCCCTTGGCTTCGCGCTGCCGCACTACGCTGACTCCAACAAGTTCGGCTACGTCCTCAGTGGCTCCGGGGTGGCTGGGGTCCTCCCGGTCGACGCCAAGGAGAGGGTCGTCCGCCTGAAGGCCGGCGACGTTATCGCCGTGCGCACTGGGGACGTCTCGTGGTGGTACAACGACAACGACGGCCACGCTGATGACTTGTCCATCCTGTTCATAGGCGACACGGCGCGCGCCGTCAGCCCCGGGGACATCTCATACTTCTTCCTCGCCGGCGGCAACAGCGTCCTGAGCGGCCTTCACGCGGGCCTCCTAACCAGGGCGTGGCTTGGTGTGACGGAGGAGCAGGCGGCCACCGCGTTCCGGAGCCAGCCGGCCGTCCTCCTCACCAGGCTGAGCACGAAGCTGCCCGGCGTATGCCCGCGCGAGCACGACAGGAAAGGGCTCGTCGTGAACGCCGGCCACGTTGCTGCAGGGACCCTGAAGATGCTCACCGCGTCGGATCTGGCCGCGCTGGGCGGCTTCGGATTTAGCGCGGTGCTCGGGCGGCTCGAGGCCGGCGCCGCGAGGGCGCCGTGGGTGCTCCGCGAGGGCGCGCCGCAGGCGGTGTACGTGGCCCGCGGGAGCGCGCGCGTCCAGGTCTCGTCCGCCGCGGGCGGCGACACGCTGCTGCTGGACGAGGATGTCGCCGCAGGGAGCTTGTTCGTCGTGCCGCGGTTCGCCGTTGCGCTCGTCGCCGCCGGCGCCGATGGAGTGGAGTGGGTCTCGCTGATCAAGAGCGCCAGGTACGTGACGCTGACCTTGACAAATGCGCAATGCAAATCTTGTACTGATGATTTTTTCCGATGTCCCTGCGTACATGGCAGGCCGGCGGTGGAGCACCTGACCGGGGAGGGCTCGATTTTCGGCGGCCTGACTCCACAGGTGGTGCAGGCATCGCTGAATGTGGCGCCGGAGCTGGTGAAGCTGCTCTGAGCGGTGGTGACCGAGTCTCGGTGCACGTGTGCGTTTACTTTCTGTCTTGTGTGTCAAATACGCTTTCTCCAACAAGAAGATCGTCGTGCACGCTTGTATCTGTATGCTGCGGCGACGTGTATCACTCGGTCTGTGATTGTACGCTGTACCTGTCTTTTTTTTTCTCTTCCGAATAAAAGTTTTAGGACGCCGATAACGCCCATACGGTGTGGGCGTTAAAGGATCTCGCCACACGTTTTGTGTAGTGTCTAAGAGAATCAGCCCACACGCCCCATATGTCTTTTTTTTGCCTCGCGGTCCCTCTTACATGCTTACGAGTGGGCAAAATAGATAACGGCGACATGCCCGTACGTCAAACCTCTTACCTCATGGTCTCGTACGCGCCGCGTGACAGTCATCACGCGTCCCCGCAGTTGCCATAGTCCGGACCCTCTTTCATGTTCGTTTAACTGCAGTTGCCATGTTGCTGAACTACAGTTGCCATGTCGGACAACTACAGTTGTCATGCCTGCTCAACTGCAGTTGCCATCTCAGGTCAAGTGCTAGATGTCATTTTTGAAAACTGCAGTTGTTGCCATGTGTGGTCTGGTCTATTACAATTGCCATGATTTGAAAATTTTAGGAGTTGCCACCTACTAACACTAGGCAGTTGTCATGTAGCACAACAAAAAAACATGGCAAAATAACATGTTCGGGTAAAGAGAGAGTTGCCATCTGCTTACAAGCACACTAGGGACAGTTGCCATGTACCCTGCAAAACACATGACAACTGACAGCTTTGGGTGTGAGAGAAAAGACAGGCGTGTGGACGAACTGATAAACGTCCACACACCAGCCCCTCTGCGTGCGTTGAAAACTGGCGTGTGGGCGAACTGCTAAACTCCCGCACATCATCACCGCCGCATATGAAAACGGACATGTGGGCGATCGGATGAATGCGCACACACCAATCCAATCCTACGTGGCATAAAAAATCTAGCAAAACATGCCAAGATTCGAGCAAATTTAAACCGACGTTAATCCATGCGTGTGGGCTAGATGCAATCGCCCATTAGTATTTTCAAAGTTTTAAATACCACGGACTCTGCATTATTGATGGATGCATGTCACCTTCATGCTGTACGTGCTTAGTTACGTGAACAAGTTGTTTTTAAGGAAAATCTATATCGTACACGGTACGCATAGCTGTGTTCCCATGCGGCGGCTCATGCACGCGGCGCGCTACAGCGCGGTGTCCTGTTCGCTACACTGCGCTCTTTGCTGTTCGCTGCAGGACAATGACGCCGTGCGCTACAAAGTTTGCAGCGATTGCTAGCTACAAGTAGTTTGCTGCTACACGTTGGTGGACAGCGTGCTATATTGACCTGTGTGAGTGATTACTGATCATGATACGCGCGGTGTTGTGCCCGTCCATGACAAAAGCAGTGGTAGGATTATTTAAAAATATTAACACGATCCCTCCAATCATGTGAGGATTATTTATTACAAACAAGCTCAAGGTAATCAAATTTGCCCAAGCTGCATAAACATGCATGTAAAGGCTTTAGTTCCTAGAGCCAACATAAAGCAACAGTTATAAAAGGCAAATTTGCATCTGTAGAAACCCATGAATTAAGGAATTTAGGATGGGGGGTGCAGGTATAGCATCAAGTGGTACCACTCCCTCCGTTCCTAAATACTCCCTCCGTCCGGAAATACTTGTCATTGAAATAGATGTATCTAGATGTATTTTAGTCCTAGATTCATCCATTTTCATCCATTTTGATAACAAGTATTTCCGGACGGAGGGAGTATTTGTCTTTCTAGATATTTCAACTACTGACCACATACGAAGCAAAATAAGTGAATCTACACTCTAAAATGTGTCTACATACATCCGTATGTGATAGTCCATTTAAAATGTCCAGTAAGACAAATATTTAGGAATGAAGGGAGTAGTAAGTAAAACCACTATGCTATAAAACACCGCTGTGAAACCCCACAAAGAACATATAGTAGCAAGACATGCACTTGGCTGAAAAAAAAGAAACAAATGTTCAGTTGAGATTTATCTGAAAAAGCTGGATATATAAACATTCGACGAAATCTGAAATTGCAATGCCTCAGTAGAGGTTATATTTTACACTTATATGAAGTCACAACTGATCCACTACCATATATACTTTATTTCTTCACATATTCTAACACCACGAAACGTATCTGAATCATTTCACTTCTCTTAAGCTGTGTACATATGACATACAGGCATTGGAAAAGCTCTCAGAAAAACATTGAACAAACCAAAACCATGTATTTCTCCACTTTGAGACGGAAGAGCTTAGAAGGTGTCCTAACAACTAAAAGGTTATAAGGTGTACAGGGTGCCAAATTACCTAAATACACGATTCACAAAAAAATTGTAGTAAGGAAAATACCATTATGAAGGTCATGTGCTAATCCTCCTTAGTAAGCCATCAACATCAATAGTACTACTAATTAAGTAGGATGAAGCTGACCTTCATGGTAACCTACAGACCATCAGGATGAAAACAATCTAAATTGGCTTTGCAAGCACTAACACACTACTGGAATTTTCATATACGCCGGGTGTCGGCGTCTTCGCCGAGAGCCAAAACACGGGCACTCGGCAATGTAAAGAACGCCGAGAGTCGCACTCGGCAAAGGGAATAAATCGGCAAACACACGACAATGCCGACAGTATTGCTCGGCAAACAGGCTATACTCGGCAAAGGCACTATTTGCCGAGGACCATCCGGCCACACACGGCAAAGTTTTGCCACATGGCACATTCGGCGGCGGCTAACGGCACGGTTACGGTTGCAACTCTTTGCCGAGAGTGGCGCTCGGCAAAGATTTAGTCCCACCTCGCCTGCCGACTAGCAAAATGACTTGTTTAAATAGTTCAATAGTCCAACCGCAGTAAGCTTCGGTCTTCTCTCATTACTAAGAGTCCATACAGTCACTATGAATCTTCTAGTGGCTGTTACCAGAGAGTGGCTCCCGGTAAACGTGCAGTTGCCGAGAGTGGCTCTCGGTAAAGATAAGGCCACCATCAAAGTTTAGTCCCACCTCGCCCCCGACTAAGTCCTGCACCTACTTAAATACCTTCATCTGTTAGATTGTTACAAGCATGGGTCTTCCTTGCACTCTAGTTGGAGGATATAGAGGATGAATATGATTTATCATCTGTAATAAACATTGTATTCATCGTGTATATTATTCAACTGGAGATCATGGATGACTGTTGTATTTTTTGGGTGTCATCACAGGGACTCTGTACGTTGCGAGTAAGCCTCCCTTGAGGCCGCTTGTAAACTGCACCGTCTCCGAGCTAGTATCTTGGTATCGAGAGGGAATGTGTCATGTTGCTCCTTGGCCTCAAAACTTCTCGTGCTCTAAGAGGGGGCAACCGCATGGCACGTGCCACGACCTCGCATTTTTCGGGAACGCGCGTAATATTCGAGAAATTATTGCTCTGATAGGGTTTCATCACCGGGAATTGCAGATCAGCAAGGCGGCGCATGAAATCATGCTGGGTAGTGGCATGGGGAATCATTTATGATGTACTTATGGCATGCCTACGCCTTGCACAGACGAGGGAGGGGCATGCCCTGCCACCGGGTTACCAAAAGTACCTCGGTGTCATTCCTGATGCAACTGTTGAAATCCTCAGAAAACCATATGATGGTAGGATTGCTTGGGATCTGGCACAGTGTAATCACAGGGCCTCTGTAGGGTGTGGTAAAAGTTTGGATGCGTTTCGAGTAAGCCTCCTCTGAGGCCGCTTGTAAACGGCACCGTCTCCGACATAGTATTTGGATATCGAGAGGGAACATGTCTGGTTTGTGCAGGAAGTGCTAGTCCTGTTGCTCCCTTGGCCTCGGAACTTCTCGTGCTCTAAGAGGGGGCAACCGCATGGCACGTGCCACGACCTCGCATTTTTTGGGGACGCGCGCCATATTCGAGAAATTCATTGCTCTACTAGGGTTTCATCGCCGGGAATTGCAGATCAGTGATACGTCTCCAATGCATCTATAATTTTTTATTGTTCCTGAAGGAAATATGCCCTAGAGGCAATAATAAAGTTATTATTTATTTCCTCATATCATGATAAATGTTTATTATTCATGCTAGAATTGTATTAACCGGAAACATGATACATGTGTGAATACATAGACAAAACTATAGTCACTAGTATGCCTCTACTTGACTAGCTCATTAATCAAAGATGGTTATGTTTCCTAACCATAGACATGTGTTGTCATTTGATTAGTGGGATCACATCATTAGAAGAATGATGTGATTGACATGACCCATTCCGTTAGCCTAGCACTTGATCGTTTAGTATCTTGCTATTGCTTTCTTCATGACTTATACATGTTCCTGTAACTATGAGAATTATGCAACTCCGTTTACGGAGGAACACTTTGGTACTACCAAACGTCACAACGAATGGGTGATTATAAAGGAGTACTACAGGTGTCTCCGAAGGTACATGTTGAGTTGGCGTATTTCGAGATTAGGTTTTGTCACTCCGATTGTCGGAGAGGTATCTCTGGGCCCTCTCGGTAATGCACATCACTATAAGCCTTGCAAGCAATGTAACCAATGAGTTGGTCACGGGATGATGCATTACGTAACGAGTAAAGAGACTTGCCGGTAACGAGATTGAACTAGGTATTGGATACCGACGATCGAATCTCGGGCAAGTAACACCGATGACAAAGGGAACAACGTATGTTGTTATGCGGTTTGACCGATAAAGATCTTCGTAGAATATGTAGGAACCAATATGGGCATCCAGGTCCCGCTATTGGTTATTGACCGAGAATGGTTCTAGGTCATGTCTACATAGTTCTCGAACCCGTAGGGTCCGCACGCTTAACGTTACGATGACAGTTTTATTATGAGTTTATAAGTTTTGATGTACCGAAGTTTGTTCGGAGTCCCGGATGTGATCACGGACATGACGAGGAGTCTCGAAATGGTCGAGACATAAAGATTGATATAATGGAAGCCTATGTTTGGACATCGGAATGGTTCCGGGTGAAATCGGCATTTTACCCGAGTACAGGGGGGTTTTTGGGCCTACATGGGTCTCGAGGGAGAAGAGGGAAGGAGGCAGGAGGGGGCCGCGCGCCCCTCCCCTTCCTAGTCCGAATAGGACAAGGGAATGGGGGCGGCGCCCCCCCTTTCCTTCCCCTCTTCCTTGTCTTTCCCCCCTTCTCCTACTCCTACTTGGAAAGAAGGGAATCCTACTCCCGGTGGGAGTAGGACACCCCCTTGGCGCGCCCTCCTTGGCCGGACGCCTCCTCCCCCTGGCTCCTTTACATGCGGGGGCGGGGGGCACCCCATAGACACACAAGTTGATCTACGGATCATTCCTTAGCCGTGTGCGGTGCCCCCCTCCACCATATTCCACCTCGGTCATATCGTCACGGAGTTTAGGCGAAGCCTGCGCCGTAGAACATCATCATCGTCCCACGCTGTCGTCTTGTGGAACTCATCTCTGGAGCTCTGCTGGATCGGAGGCCGGAGATCGTCATCGATCTGAACGTGTGCTGAACTCGGAGGCTCCATACGTTCGGTGCTTGGATCGGTCGGATCGTGAAGACGTACGACTACATCAACCGCGTTGTGCTAACGCTTCCGCTTACGGTCTACAAGGGTACATGGACGAACACTCTCCCCTCTCGTTGCTATACCATCACCATGATCTTGCGTGTGCGTAGGAATTTTTTTGAAATTACTATGTTCCCCAACAGTGGCATCCGAGCCTAGGTTTTATGCATAGATGTTATATGCACGAGTAGAACACAAGTGAGTTGTGGGCGATACAAGTCATACTGCTTACCAGCATGTCATACTTTGGTTCAGCGGTATTGTTGGATGAAGCGGCCGGACCGACATTCTGCCAGACGCTTACGCGAGACTGGTTTTACCGCCGTGCTTTGCACACAGGTGACTAGCGGGTGTCAGTTTCTCCAACTTTAGTTGAACCGAGTGTGGCTATGCCCGGTCCTTGTGAAGGTTAAAACAGCAGCAACTTGACGAACTATCGTTGTGGTTTTGATGCGTAGGTAAGAACGGTTCTTGCTCAGCCCGTAGCAGCCACGTAAAACTTGCAACAACAAAGTAGAGGACGTCTAACTTGTTTTTGCAGGGCATGTTGTGATGTGATATGGTCAAGACGTGATGAGATATAAGTTGTTGTATGAGATGATCATGTTTTGTTGAAGTTATCGACAATCGCGAAGTCCTATGGTTGTCTCTTTGTTGCATAAGATGCAAGTGCCAAATAATTGCTTTACTTTATCGCTGTGCGATAGCAATAGTTGGCGAGACGACCATGTGACGACACATTGATATAGATCAAGATGATGAAGATCATGGTGTCGTGCCGGTGACGATAGAGATCATGACAGTACTTTGGAGATGGAGATAAAAGGTGCAAGATGATCATGCCCATATCATGTCACATATTTTGATTGCATATGATGTTTATCTGTTATACATCTTATTCTGTTTTGACGGTAGCATTTTAAGATGATCTCTCACTAATTATCAAGAAGTGTTCTCCCTGAGTATGCACCGTTGCGAAAGTTCTTCTTGCTGAGACACCACGTGATGATCGGGTGTGATAGGCTCTACGTTCAAATACAACGGGTGCAAAACAGTTGCACACGCGGAATACTCAGGTTAAACTTGACGAGCCTAGCATATACAGATATGGCCTCGGAACATGGAGACCGAAAGGTCGAGCGTGAATCATATAGTAGATATGATCAACATAGTGATGTTCACCATTGAAAACTACTCCATCTCACGTGATGATCGGACATGGTTTAGTTGATTTGGATCACGTGATCACTTAGATGACTAGAGAGATGTCTGTCTAAGTGGGAGTTCTTAAGTAATATGATTAATTGAACTTAAATTTATCATGAACTTAGTCTGGTAGTATTTTGCAAATTATGTTGTAGATCAATAGCTTGCGTTGTTGCTTTCATATGTTTATTTTGATATGTTCCTAGAAAAATTGTGTTGAAATATGTTAGTAGCATTGATGCGGATTGGATCCGTGATCCGAGGTTTATCCTCATTGCTGCCTGTAAGAATTATGTCCTTAATGCACGCTAGGTGACAGACCTATTGCGGGGAGCGGATCTGCGAGCGTTATGAGCGTTTGGCTAGCTCAATATGATGACTACTTGATAGTTTAGTGCACCATGTTAACGGCTTAGAATCGGGACTTCATAGGCGTTTTGAATGTCATGGACCATATGAGATGTTCGGAGTTGAAGTTAATATTTCAAGCAAATACCGAGTTGAGAGATATGAAGTCTCCAACAAGTTCTATGGCTAAAAGATGGAGGAGAATCGCTCAACTAGTGAGCATGTGCTCAGATTATGCAGGTACTTCAATCGCTTGAATCAAGTGGGAGTCAATCTTCCGATAAGATAGTGATTGATAGAATTCTCTAGTCACCATCACTAAGTTACTAGAACTTCGTGATGAACTATAGTATGCAAGGGATGACGAAAACGATTCTCGAGCTCTTCGTGATGTTGAAATCGACGAAGGTAGAAATCAAGAAAGAGCATCAAGTGTTGATGATTGACAAGACCGCTAGTTTCAAGAGAAGGGCAAAGGGAAAGAAAGGGAACTTCAAGTGAAAAGACAAGCAAGTTGTCACTCCTGCGAAGAAGCCCAAAGCTGGACCTTAGCCTGAAACTGAGTGCTTAACTGCAAAGGAAATAGTCACTGGAAGCGGAAATGCCCTGAATATTTGGTAGATAAGAAGGATGGCAAAGTGAACAAGGGTATATTTGATATACAGGTTATTAATGTGTGCCTTGCTAGTGTTTATAGTAGCCCCTGAGTATTTGATACTTGTTCGGTTGCTAAGATTAGTAACTCGAAAGAGGAGTTACAGAATAAACAGAGACTAGTTGAAGGGGAAGTGACGATGAGTGTCGGTGTCAAAACCGGTGGATCTCGGGTAGGGGGTCCCGAACTGTGCGTCTAGGCGGATGGTAACAAGAGACGAGGGACACAATGTTTTTACCCAGGTTCGGGCCCTCTCGATGGAGGTAAAACCCTACGTCTTGCTTGATTAATATTGATGATATGGATAGTACAAGAGTAGATCTACCACGAGATCAAGGAGGCTAAACCCTAGAAGCTAGACTATGGTATGATTGTTGAGATGTATGTTCGTCCTACGGACTAAAGCCCTCCGGCTTATATAGACACCGGAGAGGGCTAGGGTTACACAGAGTCGGTTACAATGGTAGGAGATCTACATATCCGTATCGCCAAGCTTGCCTTCCACGCCAAGGAAAGTACCATCCGGACACGAGCGAGTCTTCAATCTTGTATCTTCGTGTCCGGGAGTCCGGCGGATATTGATAGTCCGGCTGTCCGGACACCCCCTAGTCCAGGACTCCCTCAGTAGCCCCCGAACCAGGCTTCAATGACGATAAGTCCAGCGTGCTTGTAGTCTTCGGCGTTGCAAGGCGGGTTCTCCCTTCAAATTCCATGTACCTGCCGAACAGTGTCCGGCTTCATCTTGAATACTGTGCTCCTCGGCTTCTACGCCGAATAATGGCTCTCTTCCACGCGTCGCACGAATGCGAAAAGCCAGGGTGTCTTTTGCATTTCACCCCCTAATTGTGCGAGTCGCCCGCCTATAAAAGAGGCAAGGATTCAGATCCAAACCGCACCGTCTTCCTCCTGCGTATACTCCATCGAAGCGCCTCTGACCTAGAAATCCATTCCATCATGGATCGTCAACGCGGCCCTTCTTCACGCGCTCCCGCCCTTCGCCGGGGAATTGGAGGAGGTGCTCTGTTTCGCACAACGAGCTAGTTAAGCTCCAAATGGAGGGGTTACTCCCTCCGGCCTTCATGGTCCCAGTCCGGGCCGGACTGGTTACTTATCAAGGTGGGAGGCAGGCAGAGGACACTCCAAGCCCCAATAAGGGGGAGCGAGTGTGCTTTGTCCCCTATCGATAAGGGGCTCGGTTTCAATACATCCGTTCCTCCGCGGGCTCCAAAGTTCTCGGACTCCAGCTCCACCACCTCACGCCCGCCTCTGTGCTGCATATCGCGGGCTACGTATCTCTTTGTGAGCTATTCCTGGGCATCGAGCCCCATTTTGCATTGTGGAAGAGACTGTTTTGCCTCATACCCCGTTCTCACCAGGGGTCCATATATCAAGTGGGCGGCGCCGAAATATGGCGTATCGCCGGGACCGGATACCTATCCGGCACTCCCAAGAAGGCGTCCGAAGACTGGCCCTCGGAGTGGTTTTATATAGGAGACACGCCGTTGTCCGACCCAGTCCGGATCGGCCTCCCGGAATTTGATGCTGCTCCCTTGAAGAAACGCCTCAGCTGGCGCCCGCGGAGCCCCCGTTTGGAGGAAGACAAGAGCGTCCATAACTTGATGGGCCGGATAAGATTAATGGCTCATTTCGGCTTGACCATGATCGGAGTCATGGCGACGTGCATCAAGCGAGGGGTGCAGCCACTGCAATACAGAGGCCACCCCATGTGGGATTTCAACGGGGAAGACGATGCTACACGGCACGGCCGCAAAGAGGCGGATTCGACCGAGGATCTGGTGAAGATCCTGTCCGGCCTGTACAAGGGGGAGAAGGAGGACTTCCTTCGCACCAACCCTTTGGATGGGTTTTCCATGGTCAACCCTAGAGGATGGGTAAGCGAACACCTCGAAGGGTTCTACCCGTGCTTTCAAAGTTTAAGCTTCTTATATCATGCCTTCGGCGCAGGGTCTACGCCGGACTGTGGAGGACATGGTGAGTCCTGCTCCACAACCCGAGGATCCAGAGGGATCCCTGGGTCCGGCCTCCGAAGAGGACCCGGACATCGAGGTGGAGCTGATCGACGGGGTGTATCACCAGCTCAGCATAGACAATGTTTTGGTCGCCATTACGGCGGACTACCCCGGGCTAAGTCCGGCTTCCCAGGTGACCACGACCGAAGTCCGGACACCGTTATCTCATCCCTGCCTATTTCTGACCTTCGCGAACAATGGTGTTTTGCAGGAAGCGCCTTCTGGCGAGTCGAGCTCGCGCGGCGGTGACCAACAGAGGCCAGTCCAACCAGCGAGCGAAAAAAGAGCGCGATCGGACGGAAACGTCGCCGCAAAGGTATGACTCGTATTTGAATTTTCAGAGCAACGTTCCGAGGAAACGGCTAAGTGCTCATGATCTTTGTAGGAGAAAAAGCGCTCGCCGGACTGCGAGCGCAGGAATTGCCAATCCGGCCAACACCTGCCAGGCCCCAGCGCCCGGCCTGGAGGGGGAGGCAAGCGCAAGACGCGAGCCAGATCCTTCTCCAACGGAGGATACCGACAGACTTTCCGCCACCAAGTCGGAGGTGGAGAGCGCCATGAACCATAGGCGCCACCGGACAGTATTTCAAGAAGCGTGCTTTTCCCCTGAGGCATTGGATGCCTTCAACGCAGGGGACGCGCATCTCCGTGCTGCTCAAAATGGTTTTACCAGAGCCACGGAGCAGTATGTGAAAGACATATGGGTAAAGGAATTTTAATGGTTGTATGTACCAGTAGCCCCCGAGACTTAAATTAGTTATGCTAACTGATTTAAGGATCATTTGAAACTTCAGGCACTTAATGAGAAGAATGCCCAGCTGTCTCGGGAGCTGCAAGATTGCAAGGCCCAACTTGAGGCCACACTTGCTGCCGCAGGAGGAGACGGAAAGACCCCTCCTGGTAACACATTTGTATTAATTAATATAAGCGCTGTGCGGCGTGCGCGCGAGTCTAATAATGACATTGCAGGTACCACCGGACAAGATCCGGACAGGCAAGCATTGCTGCGCCAGCTAAACGCTGGCGAGAGTGTGCTGAATAGAGTTCAGCAGGAAAGGAACAAGCTCCAAGATGCCAACGCCAAGCTCGGAGAAGAGCTGAAAGGCGCACAGGCCGAGCTGTCCGGCTCCGTTAAGGAGAATCAGCGACTTCGTCGCGGCATTTATAGTAAGTGCTTGAGCGAACTCTTTTGAAAAGAAGAGTTCGGCAAGGAAGTATTTTGACATGATATGTCTTTGTAGGTATACTCACGGGTCGTCCTGCAGAGGAGATGCCCATATCAATGGGTGATCAACTTCCCGAACTATTGCAGCTACTCGAACGAGTTCGGCAGGCAATGAGCGGCGTCGCTCAGGCTTTATGGCCAGCCCTCACCCTACCCGAGGGCCTCGGGGAGCTTGCGGAGAAGCTGCAGGGAGTGCGGCAGCGCTTCCGGTTGTGGAAGATATCGGCTTGCCTTCAAGGTGCCAGGGAGGCTTGGGCCATGGTGAAGACGCGGTACAAGAAGGCGGACCCCAACCATATGGCCGAAGTTGGACCGGTGGGGCCCGATGGGAAGGAGATCCTGTGAGTTTAGTGTACAGCCAAGTAGAGTTGGCTGCTAAATTTTCCCAACGGGACTGTAAACTAGACAGCCTGTTAGACGGGATTGAGGAGGAATACAATCAATAAATTTGACAATGTATGTTATCCTTTAAAATGACATGTGAAATGCCTTCTAGCCGGATTGTAGATCGTTTGTCTTTGCCGACCTTTTCACTTCGACCTCTGGACCCTAGAGTCCGGAGTGTGTCCGAATACCTTTTTTGGTTAAGAAACAACCGTGGTATGCATGGAGACCAGGCGTAGGGGTCATAAGTGCTTTATCAGACAAGTGCCCAACTAGTTATGTTATATTACATGGTTAGTAAGAAACATCTTCCAGGAGAATAGTTCGTTAAGGGTTCCTTTATTTGGGAGGCATGCCCTAAAGTGCATGTCCGGACTGCAAAGAGAGCGATAAAACATCTGGGGCAGATAGATAAATAAGCAAAAGTCATCTTTTAAATCACCGACCGAATATTCCCTTAAGAACGCTAGCTTTGGCTTCACCCATCTGAGGTACACATCCGGTGACCAGCAATAACAATCGCAGAGGTGCTCCTTTACCTCCTAGACGAACAATCGGGAACGTAGGGGTAAGCACAGGAGCCAGGCAACCCAGCTTGGCCAAAACTTAAGTCATATCGATGCATATAATGGTGAGTAAAAGGTACATGTAATAGCTTGACACATGTGTTGGGTATGAAACCCGTATAATTGAGCTTCTGTAAAAGAAGCCCCCAGGAATAACGAGTGCGGATGGCACATCATGCGTATGCGAAGAATGCTAAAATAGGCCCCGAAAGGCTTTTAAGTTAAAAGGATAAAAAAGAGAAACAAAAGACAGCAGAAGCATAAAAGATTGGACGGGGGAAGGGGACGAACTCTTAGTCCGGCGCTAGGCATAGAATCGTCGGAGGCGGGCTGCGTTCAATGGGTTCGGCTCGAGTCGGTTGTCCGACGCATTTCGTAGACGGTATGCCCCGCCGGTCAGTACTTGATCAATAATGAAGGGGCCTTCCCATCTGGGCTTGAGCTTGTCCTTTTTCTTGTCCGGCAGGCGTAGAACGAGTTCGCCAACGTTGTAAGTCTTGGCCCGTACTTCTCTGCTTTGATATCTTGAACCTGCTGGCGATAGAATGCGGAACGAGCCTTCGCGACGTCACGTTCTTCCTCCAATGTGTCCAAGCTGTCCTGCCGATCAAGCTCGGCTTCTCTTTCCTCATACATGCTCACTCGAGGTGAGTCATGAATAATGTCACAGGGCAAGACTGCCTCTGCGCCATATACCATAAAAAATGGTGTGAATCCGGTAGTACGGTTAGGCGTTGTCGCAGCCCCAGTACGGAGTCGAGCTCCTCGACCCATTGTGCGTCGGATTTAGTGAGTGACCTCACTAGTGCGGGTTTAATGCCGCTCATTATTAGACCATTTGCTCTTTCCACTTGACCGTTGGTTTGAGGGTGATAGACTGACGCATAGTCGAGCTTGATGCCCATATTTTTGCACCATGACTTAACCTCGTCGGCTGTGAAGTTCGTGCCGTTGTCGGTGATGATGCTGTGGGGACTTCAGAGCGGTGTACCACCCCTGATATAAAGTCTATCACTGGTCCGGACTCTGCCGTTTTGACCGGTTTGGCCTCTATCCATTTGGTGAACTTGTCCACCATGACCAATAGGTACTTTTTCTTGTGGGTTCCCCCTTTAAGGGGTCCAACCATGTCAAGCCCCCAGACCGCGAACGGCCAGGTAATGGGTATGGTTTTGAGGCGGTGGGGGCATATGGCTCGATTAGCAAAGAGTCGAC
Source organism: Aegilops speltoides (assembly GCA_021437245.1). Taxonomy (NCBI): domain Eukaryota; kingdom Viridiplantae; phylum Streptophyta; class Magnoliopsida; order Poales; family Poaceae; genus Aegilops; species Aegilops speltoides. Next base: position 409,535,325 of record CM038145.1, on the reverse strand, counting down.
AACCGACGCATCGCTGGACCAAGTCTTGTCGTCTGCCGAGCCGTTGGCCAATAAAATCTGTCGGAATGCCTTTCCTCGAGGGCCGGGCTGCTGCGTGGTGTCCGCCTAGTCCGCATGAATTTCAGCCAGAGGTTTCGCCCTTCTTCTTGAAGATACACCTTTAAAGGACTCGGTGGTACTTTTCTTATAAAGTTCTCCTCGTGGACCTTGTAGGCCTTCGATCGCGGACTATCAGCGGGCCTCATTTTGGTCTTGGGAAGTTCCTGCCTAAGTAGGCTAGGAAGGGTTACATCCCACGCAATGACCGCCATTATGGCGTGGGCGGAGGGTGTTATGTCATCTGCCGAATCACCGGTTGGTTCGGTTTTCTCCGGTTTATCGCTACCGAACTCCTCTTCCCATAAATACGGATGGCTTGAAGAGCCGTTCGGAAGATATTTGGAGGGACAGCATCACGTTTCACACCGATCGTGCGGGGCGTCGGCGCTTGGTTATTATCTCGGGCTATGTGATGGAATTGAGTCCTTCAAACCGGCTGACATTTTAGGACAGCGTTGCGATATGCTGTCATTTTCGGATCCTTGGCGTCGAAGTCTCCGTTTATTTGGGATATTGCGAGGTTTGAGTCCCCGCGCACCTCTAGTCGTTGAATGCCCATGGAGACCGCCATCCGGAGACCATGTAACAGGGACTCGTATTCGGTTGCATTGTTGGAGTCCGTGTATATTATTTGAAGTACATATTGGATCAGATCTCCGGTGGGGGCGTCGATCGACGCCAAATTTCGATCCGCCAACATTTTGGAGCCGTCGAAGTGCATAGTCAATTGGAGTATCGCCGTACTCTTTAGGGAGTTGACTTCATCCATTCGGCGACGAAGTCAGCCAAAACTTGTGACTTTATAGCTCGTCGAGGTTTGTAAGTGATGTCGAATGGTAAGAGCTCAATGGCCCATTTTGCTATCCTGCCCGTTGCGTCGCGGTTGTTTATAATGTCATTAAGTGGTACTTCAGAGGCCACTGTTATCGAGCACTCTTGAAAGTAGTGCCGAAGCTTTCGAGACGCCATGAACACCGCATATGCTATCTTTTGATAGTGCGGGTAGCGGGATTTGCAGGGGGTTAACAAAGTGAATACACAATACACTGGTTTTTGAAGAGGGAATTTATGCCCTTCTGTCGCTCGTTCGACGACGAGGACTGCGCTTACAACTTGGTGTGTTGCTGCGATGTATAACTACATTGGTTCGCCCAGAGTGGGCGCAGCCAGGACCGGATTTGTTGCCAGTATGGCCTTGATTTCTTCGAGTCCAGCAGTGGCAGCAACCGTCCACTCGAAGTGTTCGGTGCGCCTTAGGAGGCGATAGAGGGGCAACGCCTTTTCTACTAAACAGGAGATAAAGCGGCTTAAGGCTGCCACGCATCCTGTTAATTTTTGTATTTGCTTGAGGTCTTTTGGAATATCCAACTGTGACAGAGCTCGGATTTTGGCCGGATTTGCTTCAATTCCTCTACGGATCTGATGAAGCCCAGCAGCTTTTCCGGTGATGCGCCAAAACGCATTTTTCCGGATTCACTTGATGTCATATGCTCTGAGGTTGTCGAGTGTGAGCCTCAAATCGTCTACTAAAGTTTCGACGTGTTTTGTTTTGACGACTACGTCGTCTACGTATGCCTCGACTATTTTGCTGATCTTGGTGGCCAGACATGTTTGAATCATGCACTGATATGTTGCGCCGGCGTTTTTGAGTCCGAAGGGCATCGTGTTGAAGCGAATGGTCCATATGGAGTGATAAATGCCGTTGCGGCTTGATTCGCTTCCGCCATCTTGATTTGATGATAGCGAGTATCGTCCGTGAAGCACAACGAATCGTGCCTGCTGTGGCATCGATAATTTGATCGATCTTGGGAGAGGAAGGATCCTTTGGGCAGGCTTTATTGAGGTCTTTAAAATCGACCGAGGCACCAGGATTTATCCTTCTTTGGTACCATCACCAAATTTGCTAGCCGATCCGAATGTTTGATATCTCTAATGAATCCGGCTTCCAATAGTTTGGCTAGCTCTTCTCCCATTGCCTGTCTTTTGGGCTCAAAAATCGTCGAAGAAACTGTTTGGTAGGCTTAAATCCTTTAGGATGTTTAGGCTGTGTTCTACCAACTGCGAGGATTCGGGCATGTCCGAAGGATGCCAGCGAAGATATCCCAATTTTCCCGAAGGAATTCGCGATCGGCATCAACCGGGGTTCAACTGCGTGCCGATGGAGGCCGTCTTTGTTGGGTCCGTTGGATGGACCTGGAATTTTACTATCTCATCTGCTGGTTTGAAGGAGGTGGACTTGGATCTTTATCAAGTATCACATCGTCCTGTTCACCATAGGCGCCGCAGCAGTGAGTTCCTCTCTGCTAAGGCTTGGATAGTGCCTCGAGGGCTAGTGTGGCTGTCTCGTTTTTGGCGCGGAGTGCTATGTCCGGATCACTAGCGAGAGTGATTATTCCGCTGGGCCCAGGCATTTTGAGCTTCATGTACCCGTAATGAGGTATTTCTTGAAAAATTGTGAATGCCTCTCGTCCTAATATGGGGTGATAGCCCTTCGCTGAGCAGGGCCACAGGCGTGACTTCTTCGGATCTGCAATTGTCCGGAGGCGAACACCACATCAAGTGTGATTTTTCGGTGCAGCGCGCTTCCGGCTAGGGATTATTCCTCTAAAGGTTGTCTTGCTTCGCTCAATCTGGCTCAATCGATTTCCATTTTTCGCGAGTTTCCTCATAAATGAGGTTTAGTCATGCCGCTATCCATGAGGACTTTTGTCGATCGAAAGCCGTCCACTATGGGACTAAGTACCGGTCTTGGTGGGGCTCTGTTGTTCGGAATGTGGGCTCGTCGCTGGCGTTGAAGGTAATAGCTGTGTCGCTCCATGGATTTGCTTGTTGCTACTTGGTAGACTTGGCGAGTTCGCGGATTATTCGTTTCGCACATTATTTGATCGAAAGTCTCGAAGACTGTTGATACCGTCTTTGGTATTGTTGGAGTGGTGTCCGGAGCTAGAAGCTCTTCGCCACTTTTGGCCACCTGCCGTAATATCCAACATGCTCGAAGGCTATGTGTTGGGGCGGCTCCTCTGTACAATGAAGTTCTGAGGTCCATTGAGCCATCTCTCCAGTACGGTTCCGTTTCCCTTATTGGGCTTTTGTTTTTTCGTTTTTGCATCTGGGGCCTGAGTGTAAGGCGCCCTTTTACTGCGGACTGGGTTTGGGGCCGGATTGTCCCAAAATTGATTTTCGGTTTTCCGGAAACTTTCCATTGCACAGTACTTTCGTAAAATGGATGCCAGATCGGTGAAGCGCGCAATTTTGCGGCGATCAATGGCGTTTAGTATTCCCTTGTCCGTGCAGTTATTGCAGAAGATTGATATTGCGTTTTCTTCTCGGCAGTCCTTAATCCTGTCCATAACCAAGAGGAATCTGGCCCAGTAGTGATGTACTGTTTCAGTAGGCTCTTGCCGTATTAGAGATAGATCGCATATGTCTGGGCGGGTGGGTGGTATAAAATCCGGATCCCTGCCCATCTGGAGGCTCAAAGGCCAAGGAGTTTCTGAATTCGGAAGTTTGGTTTGCTGGTGACAATCCAGCGAGTCCGGGGCGATGCATGATTTTAAGCTCAATGCTCGATCGAAGTCCGTCCCCCCGCGGGAATCTGGCATGGAGGGTTCGGGAATCTGGATACGAATTGTTTTCAACACTGGCAAAGAGTTGCCGTATTGCTCTTCCACCACTGCGACGTGGTGGGTTGCCTGGGGAGAGTTAATCTCTCTCAGATCGGTTTTAAGCCCAATCTGGTTGTAGTCCGTAGCGACTCCCAGGGCAGCGATGCGATCCAAGAGCTCGTTAACAGACGAGAGCTCTATTGGATCTAACTATTCGGCAGCTTTAGGGCTGACGCGAAGATTGCTTCCGACGACTTGAGAAGTCATTGCCGAAGCGGCGGCCGGACAGGCGATCATGAGAAACCACCAAGCGGATAGTTTGGCGGCGGCGAGGCCTCTCCGTGAAAACACCGTCTTTGAAGGCGGGTGGGCGATCCGCTCTATCGGCGACGACACGAGAGGAACTCTCAATGAAAGCACCAATGTCGATGTCAAAACCGGCGGATCTCGGGTAGGGGTCCCGAATCGTGCGTCTAGGCGGATGGTAACAAGAGACGAGGGACACAATGTTTTTACCCAGGTTCGGGCCCTCTCGATGGAGGTAAAACCCTACGTCCTGCTTGATTAATATTGATGATATGGGTAGTACAAGAGTAGATCTACCACGAGATCAAGGAGGCTAAACCCTAGAAGCTAGCCTATGGTATGATTGTTGAGATGTATGTTCGTCCTACGGACTAAAGCCCTCCAGCTTAAATAGACACCGGAGAGGGCTAGGGTTACACAGAGTCGGTTACAATGGTAGGAGATCTACATATCCGTATCGCCAAGCTTGCCTTCCACGCCAAGGAAAGTACCATCCGGACACGAGCCGGAGTCTTCAATCTTGTATCTTCGTAGTCTGGGAGTCCGGCGGATATTGATAGTCCGTCTGTCCGGACACCCCCTAGTCCAGGACTCCCTCAATGAGTGTTGGAAGTAGTTCCAAGATTGATATGATCATCATCGCACACTCCCTATACTTTCGGGATTAGTGTTAAACCTAAATAAATGTTATTTGGCGTTTGCGTTGAGCATGAATATGATTTGATCATGTTTATTGCGATACGGTTATTCATTTAAAGTCAAAGAATAATTGTTGTTCTGTTTACATGAATAAAACCTTCGAAGGTCATACACCCAATGAAAATAGTTTGTTGGATCTCGATCGTAGTAATACACATATTCATAATATTGATGCCAAAGGATGCAAAGCTAATAATGATAGTGCAACTTATATGTGGCACTGCCGTTTGGGTCATATCGGTGTAAAGCGCATCAAGAAACTCCATAAAAGATGGATTTTCGGAATCACTTGGTTATGAATCATTTGATGCTTGCGAACCATGCCTTTTGGGCAAGATGACTAAAACTCCGTTCTCCGGAACAATGGAACAAGCTACTGACTTATTGGAAATAATACATACCGATGTATGCGATCCAATGAGTGTTGATGCTCGTGGCAAGTATCGTTATTTTCTGACCTTCACAAGATGATTTGAGCAGATATGGGTATATCTACTTGATGAAACATAAGTCTGAAATAGTTGAAAGGTTCAAAGAATTTCAGAGTGAAGTGGAAAATCATCGTAACAAGAAAATAAAGTTTCGCAATCTGATCGCGAGACGAATATTTGAGTTCTGAGTTTGGTCTTCAACTAAAACAATGTGGAATAGTTTCACAGCTCACGCCACCTGGAACACCACAACGTTATGGTGTGTCCGAACGTCGTAACCGCACTTTATTGGATATAGTGCGATCTATGATATCTCTTACTGATTTACCACTATTGTTTTGGGGTTATGCATTAGAGCCAGCTGCATTCACGTTAAAAGGGCACCATCCAAATCCGTTGAGACAACACCGTATGAACTGTGGTTTAGCAAGAAACCCAAGTTGTCCTTTCTTAAAGTTTGGGGCTATGATGCTTATGTGAAAAAGTTTCATCCTGTTAAGCTCAAACCCAAATCGGAAAAGTGCATCTTCATAGAATACCCAAAGGAAACTATTGGGTACACCTTCTATCACAGATCTGAGGGCAAGATTTTCGTTGCTAAAATCGGATCCTTTCTAGAGAAGGAGTTTCTCTTGAAAGAAGTGAGTGGGAGGAAAGTAGAACTTGATGAGGTAACTGTACCTGCTCCCTTATTGGAAGGTAGTTCATCACAAGAACCGGTTCCTGTGACAACTACACCAATTAGTGAGGAAACTAATGATATTGATCATGAAACTTCAGATCAAGTTTCTATTGAACCTCGTTGGTCTACCAGAGTAAGATCCGCACCAGAGTGGTACGGTAATCCTATTCTGGAAGTCATGTTACTTGACCATGATGAACCTACGAACTATGAGGAAGCGATGATGAGCCCAGATTCCGCAAAATGGCTAGAGGCCATAAAATCTGAGATATGATCCATGTATGAGAACAAAGTATGGACTTTATTGACTTGCTCGATGATCAGCAAGCCATGTTAAATAAATGGATATTCAAGAAGAAGACAGACACTGATAGTAGTGTTACTATCTACTAAGCTCGACTTGTTGCGAAAGGTTTTCACAAGTTTAAGGTGTTGAATACGATGAGATTTTCTCACTCGTATCAAAGCTTAAGTCTGTCTGAATCATGTTAGCAATTGCCAGATTTTATGAAATCTGGCAAATGGATGTCAAAACTGCATTCCTTAATGGATTTATTAAAGAAGAGTTGTATATGATGCAACCAGAAAGTTTTTGTCAATCCTAAAGATGCTAACAAAGTGTGCAAGCTCCAGCAATCCATCAATGGACTGGTGCAAGCATCTCGGAGTTGGAATATACGCTTTGATGAGTTGATCAAAGCATATGGTTTTATACAGACTTTTGGAAAGGCCTGTATTTACAAGAAAGTGAGTGGGAGCACTACAGCATTTCTGATAAGTATATGTGAATGACATATTGTTGATCGAAAATAATGTAGAATTATTCTGCAAAGCATAAAGGAGTGTTTTAAAGGAGTTCTTTAAAAGAAAGACCTCAGCAAAAGCTACTTACATATTGAGCATCAAGATCTATTGAGATAGATCAAGACGCTTGATAAGATTTTCATGAGTACATACCTTGGCAAGATTTTGAAATAGTTCAAGATGGAACAGTCAAAGAAAGAGTTCTTGCCTGTGTTGCAAAGGTGTGAAATTGAGTAAGACTCAAATCCCGACCACGGCAGAAAATAGAAAAGAGAATGAAAGTCATTCCCTATGCCTTAGTCATAGGTTCTATAAAGTATGCTATGTTATGTACCAGACCTATTGTATACCTTGCTCTGAATTTGGCAAGGGAGTACAATAGTGATCTAAGAGTAGATCACTGGACATTGGTCAAGAATATCCTTAGTGAGGACTAAGGAAATATTTCTCGATTATGGAGGTGATAAAAGAGCCCGTCGTAAAGAGTTACATCGGTGCAAGCTTTCACACCGATCCAGATGACTCTAAGTCTCAATCTGGATACATATTGAAAGTGGGAGCAATTGGCTAGAGTAGCTCCGCGCAGAGCATTGTAGACATAGAATATTTGCAAAGTACATACGGCTCTGAATGTAACAAACCCGTTGACTAAGCTTCTCTCACGAGCAAAACATGATCACACTTAGTACTCTCTGGGTGTTAATCACATAGCAATGTGAACTATATTATTGACTCTAGTAAACCCTTTGGGTGTTGGTCACATAACGATGTGAACAATGGGTGTTAATCATATACAGATATGAATATTGATGTTAAATCACATGGCGATGTGAACTAGATTATTGACTCTAGTGCAAGTGGGAGACTGAAGGAAATATGCCCTAGAGGCAATAATAAAGTTATTATTTATTTCCTCATATCATGATAAATGTTTATTATTCATGCTAGAATTGTATTAACCAGAAACATGATACATGTGTGAATACATAGACAAAACTATAGTCACTAGTATGCCTCTACTTGACTAGCTCATTAATCAAAGATGGTTATGTTTCCTAACCATAGACATGTGTTGTCATTTGATTAGTGGGATCACATCATTAGAAGAATGATGTGATTGACATGACCCATTCCGTTAGCCTAGCACTTGATCGTTTAGTATCTTGCTATTGCTTTCTTCATGACTTATACATGTTCCTGTAACTATGAGAATTATGCAACTCCGTTTACGGAGGAACACTTTGGGTACTACCAAGCGTCACAACGTAATCGGGTGATTATAAAGGAGTACTACAGGTGTCTCGAAGGTACATGTTGAGTTGGCGTATTTCGAGATTAGGTTTTGTCACTCCAATTGTCGGAGAGGTATCTCTGGGCCCTCTCGGTAATGCACATCACTATAAGCCTTGCAAGCAATGTAACCAATGAGTTGGTCACGGGATGATGCATTACGTAACGAGTAAAGAGACTTGCCGGTAACGAGATTGAACTAGGTATTGGATACCGACGATCGAATCTCGGGCAAGTAACATACCGATGACAAAGGGAACAACGTATGTTGTCATGCGGTTTGACCGATAAAGATCTTCGTAGAATATGTAGGAACCAATATGGGCATCCAGGTCCCTTTATTGGTTATTGACCGAGAATGGTTCTAGGTCATGTCTACATAGTTCTCGAACCCTTAGGGTCCGCATGCTTAACGTTACGATGACAGTTTTATTATGAGTTTATAAGTTTTGATGTACCGAAGTTTGTTCGGAGTCCCAGATGTCATCACGGACATGACGAGGAGTCTAGAAATGGTTGAGACATAAATATTGATATATTTTAAGCCTATGTTTGGACATCGGAATGGTTTCGGGTGAAATTGGCATTTTACCGGAGTACCGGGGGGTTATTGGGCCTACATGGGCCTCGAGGGAGAAGAGGGAAGGAGGCGGGGAGGGACCGCCCTCCCTTCCTAGTCTGAATAGGACAAGGGAAGGGGCGGCGCCCCCTTTCCTTCCCTCTTCCTCCTCTTTCCCCTTCTCCTACTCCTACTTGGAAAGAAGGAGTCCTACTCCCGTGGGAGTAGGACTCCCCCTTGCCGGCCGCCTCCTCCCCTGCTCCTTTATATAGGGGCGGGGGCACCCATAGACACACAAGTTGATCTACGGATCGTTCCTTAGCCGTGTCGGTGCCCCCTCCACCATATTCCACCTCGGTCATATCGTCGGAGTTTAGGCGAAGCCTGCACCGTAGAACATCATCATCGTCCTGCACGCCGTCGTCTTGTGGAACTCATCTCCGGAGCTCTGCTGGATCGGAGGCCGGAGATCGTCATCGAGCTGAACGTGTGCTGAACTCGGAGGCTCCGTACGTTCGGTGCTTGGATCGGTCGGATCGTGAAGACGTACGACTACATCAACCGCGTTGTGCTAACGCTTCCGCTTACGGTCTACGAGGGTACGAGGACGAACACTCTCCCCTCTCGTTGCTATACCCTCACCATGATCTTGCGTGTGCGTAGGAATTTTTTTGAAATTACTACGTTCCCCAACAGTTCCATGCTATTATATTACTCCTTTTGGATGTTTATGGGCTTTATTTTACACATTTATATCATTTTTGGGACTAACCTACTAACCGAAGGCCCAGCCCATATTGCTGTTTTTTCGCCTATTTTAGTATTTCGAAGAAAAAGAATATCAAACCGAGTCCAAACGGAATGAAACCTTCAGGAGCGTGATTTTTTGGAACGAACGTGATCCGGAGAGCTTGGAGTGCAAGTCAAGAAGCTTCCGAGGGCCCCACAAGATAGGGGGCCGCCCCCCCTGTAGGGCACGCCCCCTGTCTCGTGGGCCCCTCGGGCGGCTACCGACGTACTTCTTCCTGCTATATATACCTACGTACCCCGAAAACATCCAGGAGCACCACGAAACACAATTTCCACCGCCGTAACCTTCTGTATCCGCGAGATCTCATCTTCGAGCCTTCGCCGGCACTCTGCCGGAGGGGGAATCAACCACGGAGGGCTTCTACATCAACAACCTTGCCCCTCCGATGAGTTGTGAGTAGTTTTCCATAGACCTACGGGTCCATAGTTATTAGCTAGATGGTTTCTTCTCTCTTTTTGGATCTCAATACAATGTTCTCCCCCTCTCTTGTGGAGATCTATTCGATGTAAACTCTTTTTGCGGTGTGTTTGTCGAGATCCGATGAATTGTGAGTTTATGATCAAGTTTATCTATGAATAATATTTGAATCTTCTCTGAATTCTTTTATGTATGATTGAGTTATCTTTGCAAGTCTCTTCGAATTATCAGTTTGGTTTGGCCTACTAGATTAATCTTTCTTGCCATGGGAGAAGTGCTTAGCTTTGGGTTCAATCTTGCTGTGTCCTTACCCAGTGACAGAAAGGGTTGCAAGGCACGTATTGTATTGTTGCCATCGAGGATAACAAGATGGGGTTTATATCATATTGTATGAGTTTATCCCTCTACATCATGTCATCTTGCTTAATGCGTCTGTTCTTATGAACTTAATACTCTAGATGCAGGCAGGAGTCGGTCGATGTGTGGAGTAATAGTAGTAGATGCAGGCAGGAGTCAGTCTACTTGTTATGGACGTGATGCCTATATACATGATCATGCCTAGATAATCTCATAACTATGCACTTTTCTATAAATTGCTCGACATTAATTTGTTCACCCACCGTAATACTTATGCTATCTCGAGAGAAGCCTCTAGTGAAACCTATGGCCCCCGGGTCTATCTCTTATCATATTTGCTTTCAATCTACCTTTATTTGCATCTTTACTTTTTGCATCTATATTATAAAATATCAAAAATATATTTATCTTATCATACTATCTTTATTAGATCTCGCTTTCGCAAGTGGCCATGAAGGGATTGACAACCCCTTTATTGCGTTGGTTGCGAGTTCTCAGTTTGTTTGTGTAGGTGCGTGGGACTTTTGAGGAGCCTCCTACTGGATTGATACCTTGGTTCTCAAAACTGAGGGAAATACTTACGTTAGACTTGCTGCATCACCCTCTCCTCTTCGAGGAAAACCAACGCAAGCTCAAGATGTAGCAAGAAGGATTTCTAGCGCCGTTGCCGGGGAGGTCTTTGCTCAAGTCAAGACATAACAAGTACCCATCACAAACCCATCTCCCTCGCATTTACATTATTTGCCATTTGCCTCTCGTTTTCCTCTCCCGCACTTCACCCTTGCCGTTTTATTCGCCCTCTCTTTCCCAATCTCCTCCTCTTTTTTTCGCTTGCCATTTTTCTGCTTGCTTGTGTGTTGGATTACTTGTTGCCATGGCGCAAGATAATACAAATTGTGTGATTTCTCGAATACCAATAATAATGATTTCCTTAGTACTCCGATTTATCCTCTTAATGATGTTGAGTCTTGTGAAATCAATACTATTTTGCTGAATCTTGTTATGAAACATCAATTTTCCGGCCTTCCTAGTGAAGATGCCGCTACTCATCTAAACAATTTTGTTGATTTGTGTAATATGCAAACGAAGAAAGATACGGATAGCAACATTGTCAAATTGAAGTTATTTCCGTTTTCACCTAGAGATCGTGCTAAAGTTTGGTTTTTGTCTTTGCCTAAAAATAGTATTGATTCTTGGAACAAGTGCAAAGATGCTTTTATCTCTAAGTATTTTCCTCCCGCTAAGATCATCACTCTTAGGAATGATATTATGAATTTTAAACAACTTGATCATGAGAATATTGCCCAATCTTGCGAAAGAATGAAATTAATGCTTCGCAATTGCCCTACTCATGGTTTGAATTTATGGATGATCATACAAAAATTTTATGCCGGTTTGAACTTGCTTCTAGAAATCTCTTAGATTCGGCCGCGGGAGGCACGTTTATGGAAATTACGTTAGGAGATGCTACAAAATTGCTTCATAATATTATGGCTAATTATTCTCAATGGCACACCGAAAGATCTTCTAGTAAAAATGTGCATGCTATAGAAGAAATCAATGTTTTGAGTGGAAAGATGGATGAACTTATGAAGATGTTTGCTACTAAAAATACTCCTCTTGATCCCAATGATATGCCTTTGTCTTCCTTGATTGAGAATAATAATGAATCTATGAATGTGAATTTTGTTGGTAGGAATAGTTTTGGAAACAATGCTTATAGAGGAAACTTTAATGCTAGACCGTTCCCTAGTAATTCCTCTAATAATTATGGAAATTCCTACAATAATTCTTATGGTAATTTTAATAAGATGCCCTCTGATTTTGAGAATGGTGTGAAAGAATTTATGATTTCTCAAAACAATTTTAATGCTTTGGTTGAAGAAAAATAGCTCAAAGTTGATGATTTGGCTAGGAACATTGATAGACTTTCGCTTGATGTTGATTCTCTTAAAATTAGATCTTCCCCTCCTAAGCATGATATCAAAGAGTCTCTCAAAGTAATGAGAATTTCCATTTACAAGTGCAAGGAAAGAACCGCCAGATTGCGTGCTAAAAAAGAAAGCTTTATAAAAGCGTGTTCTTCTAGTTTCCATGAAAATAATGATGATGATCTTAAAGTTATTGATGCGTCTCCGATTAGATCTATGTTGTGAAATATGAATTTTGATGATTATGGGTGTGATGATGAATCAACTTTGCCTAGAAGGCGTCCCAAAAATTCGAAGTCTTTAGATCTTAATGCTAAATTTGGTAAAAAAGAGATTGGAGAATCCTCAACTTCTAATAATATTGAACCTACTATCTCGGATTTCAAGGGTTTTGATTACGATAATTGTTCTTTAAAAGGTTGTATTTCCTTGTTGCAATCCGTTGTTAATTCTCCTCATGCTTATAGTCAAAACAAAGCTGTTACCAAACATATTGTTGATGCCATGATGCAATCTTATGAGGAAAAACTTAATTTGGAAGTTTCTATACCAAGAAAACTTAATGATGAGTGGGAACCTACTATAAATATTAGAATTAAAGATTATGAGTGTTTTGTTTTGTGTGATTTGGGTGCTAGTGTTTCCACGATTCCGAAAACTTTATGTGATATTCTAGGTTTCCATGATCTTGAAGATTGCTCTTTAAATTTGCACCTTGTGGATTCCACCATTTAAAAGCCTATGGGAAGGATCAATGATGTTTTTATTGTTGCAAATAGAAATTTGGTGCCCGTAGATTTTATCGTTCTTGATATAGATTGCAATCTTTCTTGCCCTATTATTCTTGGTAGACCTTTCCTTAGAACGATTGGTGCGATTATTGATATGAAGTAAGGGAACATTAGATTCCAATTTCCTTAAAGAAAGGCATGGAGCACTTTCCAATAAAGAAAGTCAAATTACCTTATGAATCTATCATGCGTGCTACTTATGAATTTAGTGCCAAAGATGCCACTCGTTAGATCTATCTTTTGCTTTTTATGCCTAGCTAGGGGCGTTAAACGATAGCGCTAGTTGGGAGGCAACCCAATTTTCTTTGTGTTTTTGTTTTTAATCCTGTTTAGTAATAAATCTTGCATCTACCTTATGTTTAGATGTGTTTTTATCTTTTAATTAGTGTTTGTGCCAAGTAGAACCTATAGGATAACCTACGATGATAGTTAATTTGATTCTGCTGAAAAACAGAAACATTGCACGCACGAATATAATTTTGTTAAATCACAGGAACGAGCTTTTGCGTTGATTCTTTTTGCTGATGTTCAATAGACATATTTTCCAGGACTTCCTATTTTGTTAGGATTTTTAGAGTTCCAGAAGTTTGCGTTAGTTACAGATTGCTAAAGACTGTTCTGTTTTTGACAGATTCTGTTTTTCGTGTGTTGTTTGCTTATTTCAATGCATCTATGGCTGGTAATTCAGTCTATAAACCATAAAGAAGTTGGAATACAGTAGGTTTAACACCAAAATAAATAAAGAATGAGTTCATTGCAGTACCTTATGTGGTGGTTTTGTTTTATTTCACTAACGGGGCTTATAAGATTTCCTGTTGAGTTTTGTGTTGTGAAGGTTTCAAGTTTTGGGTAAAGCTTTTATGGACTATGAAATAAAGGGTGGCAAGAGCCTAATCTTGGGGATGCTTATGGCACCCCAAGATATTCAAGAATAGCCAAAAGCCAAAGCTTGGGGATGCCCCGGGAAGGCATCCCCTCTTTCATCTTCGTTCATTGGTAACTTTACTTGGAGCTATATTTTTGTTCGCTACATGATATGTGTTTTGCTTGGAGCGTCGTGTATTATATTAGTCTTTTATTTTTAATTTACCTCAATCATCCTTGCTGTAGACACATTTTGGGAGAATCCTATTTGATTAGAATTTGCTAGAATACTCTATGTGCTTCACTTATATCTTTTAGAGCACAGTGGTGTCTTAATTTTGAAGAAATTGCTAGTCTCTCATGCTTCACTTATATTATTTTGAGAGTCTTTTAGAACAGCATGGTATTTTCTATTATCATAAAGTTGGTCCTAGAATGGTGAGCATCCAAGTTGGGTATAATAAAACTATCATAGGAAGTGAATTGGATGCTATGATCAACTTGATACTTGATAATTGTTTTGAGATATGGAGGTAGTAATATTAAAGTTATGCTAGTTGGGTGATTGAATTTAAAGAATGCTTGTGTTGAAGTTAGCAAGTCCCGTAGCATGCACGTATGGTTAAAGTTGTGTAACAAATTTGAAACATGAAGTGTACCTGGCTTGTGCATCCTTATGAGTGGCGGTCGGGGACGAGCGATGGTCTTTTCCTACCAATCTATCCCCCTAGGAGCATGCGCGTAGCACTTGATTTTGATGACTTCTAAATTTTTGCAATAAGTATATGAGTTCTTTTGACTAATGTTGAGTCCATGGATTATACGCACTTTTACCTTTCCGCCTTTGCTAGCCTCTTCGGTACCGTGCATTGCCCTTTCTCACCTTGAGAGTTGGTGCAAACTTCACCGGTGCATCCAAACCCCGTGATACGATACGCTCTATCACACATAAACCTCCTTATATCTTCCTCAAAACAGCCATCATACCTACCTATTATGGCATTTCCATAGCCATTCCGAGATATATTGCCATGCAACTTTCCACCGTTCCGCTCATCATCATCATGACATACTTTACTTTTGTCATATTGCCATTGCATAATCATGTAGTTGACATCGTATTTGTGGCAAAGCCACCATGCATATTTTTCATACATGTCACTCTTGATTCATTGCACCATCCCGGTACACCGCCGGAGGCATTCATATAGAGTCATATCTTGTTCTAGTTTCGAGTTGTAATTCTTATGTTGTAATCGATAGAAGTGTGATGATCATCATTATTAGAGCATTGCCCAAAAAGAAAAAGAAAAAAAGGAAGAAAGGCCAAAAAAAGGCCCCAAAAAAAAGGGAAAAATAAAAAAAATAAAATGAAATAAATAAAAAAAATAAAAAGGGCAATGTTACTATCTCTTTTTCCACACTTGTGCTTCAAAGTAGCACCTTGTTCTTCATGTAGTGAGTCTCATATATTGTGCTTCAAAGTAGCACCATGTTTCTTCATATAGTGAGTCTCATAAGTTGTCTTTTTCATACTAGTGGGAATTTTTTCATTATAGAACTTGGCTTGTATATTCCTACGATGGGCTTCCTCAAATGCCCTAGGTCTTCATGAGCAAGCAAGTTGGATGCACACCCACTAGTTTTCTTTTGTTGAGCATTCATTTATAGCTCTAGTGCATCCGTTGCATGGCAATCCCTACTCCTCATGTTGACATCAATTGATGGGCATCTCCGTAGCCCGTTGATTATCCTCTTCAATGTGAGACTTTCTCCTTTTTGTCTTCTCCATACAATCCCCATCATCATATTCTATTCCACCCATAGTGCTATATCCATGGCCAAGCTCATGTATTGTGTGAAGGTTGAAAAAGTTTGAGATTATTTAAGTATGAAACAATTGCTTGGCTTGTCATTGGGGGTATAGAAGTTGGGAACATCTTTGTGTGACGAAAATGAAGCATAGCCTAACTATATGATTTTGTAGGGATGAACTTTCTTTTGCCATATTATTTTGAGAAGACATGATTACTTTGATTAGTATGCTTGAAGTGTTACTATTTCCTTTATCAATATGAACTTTTATTTTGTATTCATTTGGATCTGAACATTCATGCCACAATAAAGAAAATTACATATTATAAATTATGCTAGGTAGCATTCCACATCAAAAATTCTCTTTTTTATCATTTACCTACTCGAGGACGAGCAGGAATTAAGCTTGGGGATGCTTGATACATCTCCAACGTATCTATAATTTTTTATTGTTCCATGCCATTATATTACTCCTTTTGGATGTTTATGGGCTTTATTTTACACATTTATACCATTTTTGGGACTAACCTACTAACCGGAGGCCCAGCCCATATTACTGTTTTTTTTTGCCTATTTCAGTATTTCGAAGAAAAGGAATATCAAACGGAGTCCAAACGGAATGAAACCTTCGGGAGCGTGATTTTCTGAACGAACGTGATCCGGAGAGCTTGGAGTGCAAGTCAAGAAGCTTCTGAGGGCCCCACGAGATAGGGGGCCGCGCTCCCCCTGTAGGGCGCGCCCCCTGTCTCGTGGGCCCCTCGGGCGGCCACCGACGTACTTCTTCCTCCTATATGTACCTACGTACCCCGAAAACATCCAGGAGCACCACGAAACACAATTTCCACCGCCGTAACCTTCTGTATCCGCGAGATCTCATCTTGGAGCCTTCGCCGTCACTCTGCCGGAGGGGGAATCAACCACGGAGGGCTTCTACGTCAACATCCTTGCCACTTCGATGAGTTGTGAGTAGTTTACCACAGACCTACGGGTCCATAGTTATTAGCTAGATGGCTTCTTCTCTCTTTTTGGATCTCAATACAATGTTCTCCCCCTCTCTTGTGGAGATCTATTCGATGTAAATCTTTTTGCGGTGTGTTTGTCGAGATCCGATGAATTGTGGGTTTATGATCAAGTTTATCTATGAATAATATTTGAATCTTCTCTGAATTCTTTTATGTATGATTGAGTTATCTTTGCAAGTCTCTTCGAATTATCAGTTTGGTTTGGCCTACTAGATTGATCTTTCTTGCCATGGGAGAAGTGCTTAGCTTTGGGTTCAATCTTGCGGTGTCCATACCCAGTGATAGAAAGGGTTGCAAGGCACGTATTGTATTGTTTCCATCGAGGATAACAAGATGGGGTTTATATCATATTGCATGAGTTTATCCCTCTACATCATGTCATCTTGCTTAATGCGTTACTCTGTTCTTATGAACTTAATACTCTAGATGCAGGCAGGAGTCGGTCGATGTGTGGAGTAATAGTAGTAGATGCAGGCAGGAGTCGGTCTACTTGTTATGGACGTGATGCCTATATACATGATCATGCCTAGATAATCTCATAACTATGCGCTTTCTATCAATTGCTAGACAATAATTTGTTCACCCACCGTAATACTTATGCTATCTCGAGAGAAGCCTCTAGCGAAACCTATGGCCCCCGGGTCTATCTCTTATCATATTTGCTTTCAATCTATCTTTATTTGCATCTTTAATTTTTGCATCTATATTCTAAAATATCAAAAATATATTTATCTTATCATACTATCTTTATTAGATCTCACTTTCGCAAGTGGCCATGAAGGGATTGACAACCCCTTTATTGCGTTGGTTGCGAGTTCTCAGTTTTTTTGTGTAGGTGCATGTGACTTTTGAGGAGCCTCCTACTGGATTGATACCTTGGTTCTCAAAACTGAGGGAAATACTTACGCTACACTTGCTGCATCACCCTCTCCTCTTCGAGGAAAACCAACGCAAGCTCAAGACGTAGCAATCAGCAAGGCAGCACATGAAATCATGCTGGGTAGCAGCATGGGGAATCATTTGTGATGTCCTTGTGGCATGCCTACGCCTTGATTGGATGAGGGAGGATTGTCATTTCCGAGTGCCGCTCTCGGTATGTTCGCCATTTCGGAGTGTGCTCTTCCCTTTACCGAGCGTTCCTCGCGGAAAAGGAGTAAAACCTAGATCTAGGTCTTGTACCTTTACCGAGAGCTGCATCGATAGACGCTCGGTAAAGGGCGGCGAACACTTAACCCCCGCGCGGTCTCTTCTCTCTCTCACTTCTCTGTCTTTCTGACTGGCTCCCCCCACCACACCCCACCGGCGCCCCCCGCCCCGACCGGCGCCCTCCGCACCGGCGCCCCCTGACCCAACCGGCGCCGTCCCCACCAGCGGCAATCATACTTGTCATGCTTGTCGTGTTGGTAAACACGTTCGTCTTCCTTTTAGTGCATCCTCCATCATCGCATCGTATCCGTTTGAGTTAATTCATAGGGATGTGTAGACTTTTCCTGTTTCAAGTAATACGGGCTATCTTTACTATCTTGTTATCCTAGACGATTTTTCTCACTGGACTTTTTCTTTGCAGCGAAAATCAGATGTACTATTCACTCTCACAGCTTTTTACTCCTATGTCATGACACAGTTTGGCCCTCCCATCAATGCTCTTTAGACTGATAATGGGAAGGAGTTTGATAATCTCGCCGTCCGCACTCTTCACACCACACATGGTACTATATTTCGTCTCACATGCCCATATACTTCGGAACAAAACGGGCGTGCCGAGCGTGTAATAAAACTAAACTATAATATACTATAAAAAAGATCACCACATAAAAAACTGAAAAGAAAAAAATTTGGAAGTGTCAAACTACATATTTGAAGGGTCAAAACTATATATTTCAAGTCTTAAACTAAAAAGTAAATTTAATGTTTCAAAGTACATATTTTTAAAAATGCCATTATTTTCATTTTCAAATAATAGAAATTTAATAAAAGTAAACTATAATATACTATAAAAAGATCGCCACATAAAGAACTAAAACGAAAAAACTTTGGAAGTGTCAAACTACATATTTGAAAGCTCAAAACTATATATTTCAAGTCTTAAACTGAAAAGGGAAAAAAGTAAATTTTGAAGGAAATATGCCCTAGGGGCAATAATAAAGTTATTATTTATTTCCTTATTTCATGATAAATGTTTATTGTTCATGCTAGAATTATATTAACCGAAAACTTAGTACATGTGTGAATACATAGATGGTTAAGTTTCCTAGCCATATACATGAGTTGTCATTTGATTAACGGGATCACATCATTAGAGAATGATGTGATTTACTTGACCCATTCCGTTAGCTTAGCACTTGATCGTTTAGTATGTTGCTATTGCTTTCTTCATGACTTATACATGTTTCTATGACTATGAGATTATGCAACTGCCGTTTACCGGAGGAACACTTTGTGTGCTACCAAACATCACAACGTAACTGAGTGATTATAAAAATGCTCTACAGGTATCTCCGAAGGTACTTGTTGAGTTGGCGTATTTCAAGATTAGGATTTGTCACTCCGATTGTCGGAGAGGTATCTCTGGGCCCTCTCGGTAATGTACATCACTATAAGCCTTGCAAGAAATGTGACTAATGAGTTAGTTGCGGGATGATGCATTACATAACGAGTAAAGAGACTTGCCGGTAATGAGATTGAACTAGGTATTGAGATATCGATGGTCGAATCTTGGGCAAGTAACATACTGATGACAAAGGGAACAACGTATGTTGTTATGCGGTTTGACCGATAAAAATCTTTGTAGAATATGTGGGAGCCAATATGGGCATCCAGGTACCGCTATTGGTTATTGACCGGAGAGGCATATTGGACACGCTTCGTTTCCATCTAATCCCATGCCTTTGTCACTTTCCAACATACTTATTTCGCCCTCATTAATCAAGAATCTTGTTCCCGTTTGATCTTTTACTCGTGAAAATCATGTTACCGTTGAATTTGGCGATTGTGATTTTTTTGTGAAGGACGCCGTACCCGGATGGTTCTTCACCGATGTGACAACCTCGACAAGCTCTACCCGGTTCACTAGTCATCCTCCGCTGCCACCGCTCCGTCGCCCGCTCCGCCGGCATAGACCTTTGGCACGCTCATCTGGGTCATCCCAACCCCGCCATGATTCGTCATATTCTTAGGAGTTTTTCTTTCACATGTACTAAGATCGACAATCATACTTGTCATGCTTGTCGTGTTGGTAAACACGTTCATCTACCTTTTAGTGCATCCTCCATCATTGCATCGTATCCGTTTGAGTTAATTCATAGGGATGTGTAGACTTCTCCTGTTGCAAGTAATACGGGCTATCTTTACTATCTTCTTATCCTAGACGATTTTTCTCACTATGTGTGGACTTTTTCTTTGCAGCGAAAATTAGATGTACTATCCACTCTCACTGCTTTTTACTCCTATATCATGACACAGTTTGGCCCTCCCATCAATGCACTTTAGACTGATAATGGGAAGGAGTTTGATAATCTCGCCATCCGCACTCTTCTCACCACACATGGTACTATATTTCGTCTCACATGCCCATATACTTCTGAACAAAACGGGCGTGCCGAGCGTGTTCTTTGCACTCTTAATGATTGTGTTCGCACACTCCTCTTTCACGCAAATGTTCTGCCTCATTTTTGGCCGGATGCTTTTGCCACGACATCTCTTCTTCTTAATATCCGACCATGCCGGACTCGTTGGAATTATGCACCACATCATCTCCTATATGGCACTCCACCATCCTACGATGAGATTCGAGTTTTTGGGTGCCTTTGCTACCCTAGCATTGCTTCTACCACCTCTCATAAGCTCGCTCCTCGCTCACTTGCATGCATCTTTCTCGGATATCCCGCCAACATGAAGTGCTACCAGTGCTATGATCCTGCCTCTCACCGTGAGATCACTTCGAGACATGTTTACTTTAACGGAAGGGTTTTTTCCGTTTGAGCGGGTCTCTCCGGGCGCCACTTCATCATCACCATACGGCTCATCGCTGGGCATCCCGGTCCTGGCAACCCTTCGGAGACCTCATGGGGGTCGCCCGCGCTCGGCTCTTGGGCCACACCTTGGCTTCCCAGCGAGGGTGCCCACTCCGGACGCGACTTCCATGGTAACCGGCTCTCTGCCCGCCTCTCCCACTATGGCCGGAGGCTTGAGCCCACAGGCACCGGCTCGGTGCCCACCTCGCCCACTACGGCTAGAGGAACAACAACATCCTCCGCGGACTCCGCTGTGGCCCCCGAGTCACCGGTCATCTCCGCACCCGCCACCTGTGCAGGTTCAGTTGGGGGCGCCTCCGACGCGACGGGGTCGTCGCCAGCCTCTTCACCCATCGCTGCAGCGGCTCCACCCACCCCATCGCCTCCATGACGCATGGTGACTCGAGGTCTAGCCGATGTTTCTTGCCCGAGAAATCATTACCCCACCGACGAGTACTTGTGTGCTGCCTCGACATCCCCGCCCTCGCCAGTTCCATTGATGGCTCGTGCTGCTCTTTGCGACCCCAACTGGCTCGCCGCGATGCAGGAGGAGTTCGATGCACTACAATGCAATCAGACATGGCAGCTCATTCCCCGTCCCCCACATACCACATCATCAGTGGGAAGTGGGTGTTTCGTCATAAGACACGCCCCGACGACACTCTTGAGCGGTACAAGGCCCGTTGGGTGGTTTGTGGCTTTCGCCAACGCGCCTGCTCGACGACACCGACACATTTGCGCCGGTTGTTAAGCCGGGCACTATCCGCACTGTACTCCAGCTTGCGGGTGTCCCGTGCTTGGCCCGTACATCAGATGGACGTCTCCAACGCCTTCCTCCATGGGCACCTCGCCGCTCAGGTCTATTGTCAGCAGCCCACTGGCTTCATCGATGCCACTCATCCAGATCATGTGTGCTTGCTCTCGCGCTCACTCTATGGGCTCAAGCAAGCTCCACGTGCATGGAACCAGAGCATCGCCGCGTTTCTTCAGCAGCTAGGGTTTCGAGCTACTCGCTCAGACGCGTCGTTGTTCGTTCATCAATCACGGTGACGCGATTGCTTATCTTCTGCTCTACGTCGACGACTTCATCCTGACGGCATCCTCGACTGAGCTTCTTACTGCTCGCCTTAGCGCCAAGTTTGCCATCAAGGACTTGGGCCCATTGCACTACTTCCTTGGGATCGAGGTGGTGCGGCATACTGACAGCTTTTTTCTTCATCAACACAAGTCTGCACATGAGCTGCTCGAGCGCGCCGGCATGCTTAACTGCAAGCCCGCCACCACGCCTATCGACACGAAGGCTAAGGTTTCTGCCGTTGTTGGCTCCCCGGCACCGGACGCACCCTTCTACTGCTCTATTGTCAGTGCCCTTCAATACCTGACACTCACTCGACCGGATTTGCAGTACGCGGTACAACAGGTGTGTCTTCATATGCATTCCCCGTGTGACTCCCACTGGAACCTGGTGAAGCGGATTCTTCGGTACATTCGCGGCACCATGGCTCTCCGCCTCACTTTGACGGCATCATCCTCCATCGACTTGGTCGCGTATTTTGATGCAGATTGGGCTAGTTGTCCTGACACTCGCCGTTCTGCATCAGGCTATTGTGTCTACCTTGGGTCGTCCTTATCTCATGGTCGACCAAGCGGCAACCCACGATGTCGCGTTCTAGCGCTGAGGCGGAGTACCGTGTCGTGGCCAATGCTATCGCCGAGTGTTCTTGGCTTCGAAAACTCCTTCAGGAGTTGCATCACGACGTGTCGAAGGCCACCGTGGGGTACTGTGATAATGTCTCCGCCGTCTACCTCTCCGCCCATATCGTTCATCATCGTCGCACGAAGCACATTGAGCTTGACATCCACTTCGTGAGAGAGCAGGTGGCTCTGGGCCGCATCCGCGTTTTGCATGTTCCGACGGCTCAGCAATTCGCGGACGTCATGACGAAGGGGTTACCGACTTCCACTTTCGAGGTGTTCCGGTCCAGTTTATGCGTCACCAGTGACGTATCGACTGTGCCGGGGGTGGTGGTGTGAATATATGTATTATCGTATGTACTTGGGCATGTTAGGATTTCCTTTTATTCTTTCCTAGCATATCTCCCGATCCTGTGATTCGGTTGAGATCCTAGCCAGCCCTGTACAACATATATGCTACGGCACCTAATCAATCGATGCACGTATTGTATATTCCAATTCCACACTTTCCTCCAGCACACTGCCAATACACACTCCCATCCGGTGAGCAGCATCAGGGGCAGGTTCGCAGATCAGCTCCATTTGCTTTGCAACCAGGACAGAGAACGCTTCAAAAAGTACTTGTAAATTTTCAGTCCTTTTTCCATTTGATTGATCTTTGTACATATTTTTTTTGTTAATTTGGACACCCTAACTGGTCTTCTCGGGTGCTTAAAATACGGAATCGAGGGTGGGACGCGAGATCTGAGGTATTTTGGAACTGAATAGTTTGATTTATTCTTTTCTCCGCCAACCATTCAGGTGTTCCCTCCGTTCCGGTATTGTAAAATGTTGCCTAAAAAACTCTTATCGTGTAGTACATGTCTATGGTGTATTACAAGACCTGATTTGCTAATTCTAGAAGACAAAGACACAGAATGGTTAGAACTGTACTGATGCATTGATCATCCAATAAACATTCTCATAAAATGTCAGCTATTTTTGCCACATAATTTGCGAGAAACACAACTATTTACTTTCAAACTAAAATTTGCATTCAGAATTTATACTGTGCATAATGAAAATATTGCTCTAAATTAATAATAATTCAGTAGGCATTCTGAGTCCACGGCTCTTTTGAACATGAAGTTTGGGAAAAATATGCTTTATTTTTTCAAGGCTTAAATTGGGTTGATAAAAATGCATTATGAACAGCCCCACATAACCTTGGTGAGCATTCTGGTAAAATCTCAACTCTTTCTTGTCATGCTTTGGGACATATCTGCTGGGTTTCAACCTGAAATGTTAGGTTAAAATGCAAACGGGTTATATAATACTAACATGCATGTTTAGTTTAAGCATCAAATTTTGGGTTCAATATTCAAATTGAACAGATACATTTTAAAAACTCTAGTAAGTTCTGCACAAAAGCACCTTCTTTATATTTGATTTGAGAGAAGCATTCTTTTTTTACTTTTGGCAAACAAGAGAAAAGCATGCTTGTTCACTACAGCTGAAACATTTATGGCCACCACCTTATTAGCGGTGACTAGTACACAAAATGCTTGTCACTAGTAACTGATGAGAGAAATACGTGCTGATATTTAACCAGAATGCTCCCTGAATTGTGCACGTGCAATTCATATTAGTTTCATTTTGTTTCCATTTGCTCCGTGCAAATTGTACTGATCCACTACATACTTGATCCACTACATATCAACACCACTACCATCACAGACAGTAAAGAAAAGAGACCTCTCCTTTCTAGTGGTTGCCAGGGCCCAGCCGGGAAGAAGCACGTGGTGGCCGACCTCCTTCGTTGCTGCTAGCTTTCCATCCCAAATTCCCAAACCTGTTATGGCGGTGGAACAAGGCCAAAGACACAGCCATGCCAAGTCACCTTCTTCCTTCCGGGGAGATACATCAGGGAGAGCACGGAGAGCACGCCGCCATCCGACATTTCTCCCTTCTTCCTCCTTGGTATAAAACGGATCTGGTGTGGCATGGCATGTACCCGAGCTGACGCAACACAGCTAGCCCCAACTGTGGCTGGCCTCCCACGGTGACCCATCCTCGCCCATGACTTTGACGGCGGGGAGCATGTCCACCTCAATGTCTAATTACTTTAGTTATTATATTATATAAACTGTGTGTATTATTGTACAAATGTAAGCATTATTGCATAAATTGTATCGAGTATATGGATTGTACTGTGTGTATTATGGTGTATTGTGTATTTTTATCTAATAAATTGGTATCTCTATCTGTATTACTCTTCAGATTCCATGGGTTTGCTTGAAAAATCATGTTTTTTTTCTACTCCTAATGATATTTTGGACCGAGAAACAACCAAGTACCTCTTGGTTCCTCGCCATCTCAAGCAATTTATATTAAATTGAACTGAATAAAATCATTTGACCCATAAATTTTACTAACACGTCCTCTGTCCCAGAATACATTGAGTATTTAGTAACATTAGAACAAACCCTTCAGCCAAAAAATAAATTATTAGTACGTAATGTTTGTGATACGAAATCACAACTACATATAAGTACTTCTGAGTATGAACCTAACAACATCAATTTTATGGCAGGTCAAAGTCTCGTCCTAACAACGAAACCAATAATAAATTGTCTGAAGAAGGAAAACAAGTGGAGTTGAATCAAAGAGAATTTAAGAATTACTCCCTCCGTTCCTAAATATTTGTCTTTCTAGACATTTCAAATGGACTATAACATACGGATGTATGTAGACATATTTTAGAATATAGATTCACTCATTTTGCTCCGTATGTAGTCACTTGTTGAAATATCTAGAAAGACAAATATTTGAGAACAGAGGGAGTAGAAGCTAGTAATTTTAAAAGGGGACAAATGATTGCGAGGGCATCACGCTCATGCATGGCCAGAAGCCATGTCACAATTCCACTTGGCTGCATGCTCGAAACGACGGATGCACGACGTCTAGGTGTGGTCAGTGGTTGGTGGAGGCATGGAGCGTTAGCAAAAGCGGTGAGGTGGCATGGTCAAAGCACAATCAATCGTGTACATATTACTTGGGCCAGGACCTAAGGCATAGTTCCTCCCCTGCTCTAATCCAAGGTGACGAATGGTTTCCTTATCTGGTGAAGGTCACTCCCAACCCCACTCCAGCCTGCATTGCGAATCCACTGTTGATGCAACCCACGTCATTGCCGCCTCTGTCTGGATGCTCCCATATGACCAAAGACTGACATCAACTATCTGTTGAGGAAAGAAGTACACGACTATGTTGTTGCGAACGCAAAATTATGTTAATCTCAGCTTCTGTTTGATGTGCTTCTACTATAACTGTTGAGCTTATTATATAAACTGTTGCAAAAAGGAAAATACAAAGAGGTTGAAGTTATGTCTAGAAGCATTCTAAAAACCTCCCAAATGTACCAAGGAAAGGTACAATACAACACTTTGATCGAATTTCTTATTTACTGTTTGGGAAGATAAGATATTAAATTATTTTGAGTGGATTTCACAAACAGCACGTCCCAAACTTTAAAAGATACTCCCTCCGTCCCATAATGTAAGACGTTTTTTGACATACTTCTTGATTCATGGTGTAATTGCGTGGAGATGACTCCACCCACTATGGTTCCCTATGGGTCTCCAAACAATCATTCCACGGTGGCCACTTGAATCTTCGTAACGAAGGGCTCCCGCTCCCTCCCCCGCACCCGCTCTCCTAGGGTTCCTCCGCCGCCGCCGCCGGAGTCCACCGCCGCTAGCCCTCTCCCCGCTCCCCTACTCCTCCCTTCCCCCTCCCTCCCCCGTAGCGCTCCCGTCGCCCCCCGAGGCGGCGGAGCGCCTCCACCATGCGACCTCATCTTGTCACCTCTCCTCGTCCCTCCCCTTTGCCGCCACCGGCAGAGGCCACCGGCGTCACCGGATGGCGGCGGCGGCAGACGTCCCTTCCCGCTCGGTAGGAGATGGAGTCGGGGCTCCCTCCTCACGGCGGTGGTGTGGCTCGGCAGAGGGGTCCGCAGACCTCGGGCGCCCTTGACGCGACGGCATGGTCGTTGGCTACGGGGCTGCGTGGTGTGCTGCTAGCCGGCGGCGCCCGCTCGGCCCTGATCTGGGCCCTTTCGGGCCCATATGGGCTGGGGCGGGCCGGCGGTTCGGGGCTTGGCGGCGCGGCTCCCTGGTGGTGGTGGCGAGGCGGCTGTGGGTGCAGGTGGCAATGGCTCCGGCAGCCGGCGTGCTGCAGCGTGGGTGCAGGGATTGTCCGGATCCGTTGGGGTTTGGTCGGTCCTGTGGAGGCCTGGTAAGTCCGTGTCGCACGTCCGGTCGGATCCGCGGCGCGGTGGAGGCTGTCCCCTCCTGTCGGTTGCGTTGCAGTTGCCCCCGAGCCCAGCGTGCCCTCGTCCTCCCTCTAGGCCTCGTATTGGTGGCCTCAATGAGACGGTGAAGTTGATGTGGTATGTGTGGTGGCACAGGCTGGTGGGCGGCATGTTAGGCGGTGCACTCTCGCTTGTTTGTGTTGGTGTTGGTTTCGGGGCGGGAAAAATCCCTGGCAGCGTCCGCCACCGGCGTGGCTGCGCCCGTTGGCGTTGCTGGACCTTCTTGAGGGGCGTCGGTGATACCCCTTCCCATCTACGAACCGTGTACCGGGGGAAACCCTAGGGCTTATCCGGGCAGCAGCGGCGTCATCGTCGCATCCCTTCCTGAAGGTGTTGCTTGGTACGCGAGACTTCGGAGTGCTAGGCGTGCGGTGGTACTTCTTCGGAGGGTGCGGCGGATATCGGCCATCTTCGCTTAGTTGATCTGTCGGCGTCGGCATTTGTTTCTCTTTCTTTCTCTCGTTTTTTCTTTTGGGCTTGTTTGTGCTGCGGCCCCAGCGAGCTGGTTGTATCGGTTGGTTGTTGCTTTATATAATATAAAGCAGGGCAAACCTTTTTTTGTAAACAATCATTCCACCAAAAATAGTAAAATATATAAAAAAACCATTTTTATGGTAAAATTATGGTTGTTTATTCAAGTACACTAGTATATTGATTTCGAACTATGTGTTTGTATGATATGATTCACGGCACATACCTGCGAAACTATTGGCTAGATAACTTCAAGTTTTGTACAAATGTCAACATTGACCATCATGTCAAGGGATTCACATGTTTCACTAGCCCTATTGGACGGGAATGTTAAATATGCACATAAAGATTTTGGTTTCAGGCCATAGTAGCGAATTTTAGAAGTTTGGGTTAACAGCAGAAAAAGAAGATCGAAGTTCACCGTAAGAAAAAAAATACTATCAAATACTACCACTCCCTGCAAAATTCATATTTAACCGAGAACAACACAAGATCAACTTCGACATGCTTCAGTAATTGAACCACATAAAAAATATGTGTTCTCTTAGGGAAAAATCGGAAAGGAAATGTAAGTTGGTTCAGAAAACGTAAGATATAGGTAGCATAACTGAGTCCAAACTGAATCTTAAAGTTCATGAACAAAGGAACTACGAAGTTGGTACTCGACCCTTCTTGTTGCATTGCACACAAGGCTCAGAAAGTGCTTGATTTCCATTGTCCGATCTTGAACCTTTCATTCATTAGCATGTCATCCTGAAAATAATCATCAAGATTTATAGTCAAAAGTGATTCGAACAATTACTGTAACATGCCAAATAATGAGGTTACAAGAAAATATACAACTAATTTTAGACTGCAAAAATTGCTGGAAATTTGGACCGTGAGGACAGTTGTAAGAGGTCGAGATATTGACAATAATGTCTATTTGAAAAAGATAAATAGTTAGAACTGAATCTTAATTTGCTAAATCTAAGCAACTACGATCTTGTTGATGACCGTTGTCATATCACACATGAGGTAGTGTTCATGTGAACTTCTCATCGTTTCATAAATCAGCCAGTTGAATATAAGTATCTCAACAAACGCTAGCTAGATCTAGGAAAAACATCGACTTTGTGAGTAGAAAAATACAATTAGTTCACAAATTCAGTGGACCAATTTCAAGTACCATTGAAAATCGCATACCGATATATCATATGCACTGAGTATGATATATCTACCCTTTTTTCAATACCCGTTATAATGAACATGAGTACATGACATACTGGAGTTAAATAATCTACAAACCCTATCTAGAGGTTGCAAAATCATAATGACCATAGACCTGTCCGGCAAATATATATGGCATCTTAATTCTTTCCTCACTTTTACCATTGATGGACTACCGATCTATCCAACAAGTATGACATCTAATATTTATTCGCCCGCGTTAACAATAATGAAACAAATCGCATGCATCATGATTAGCAGAATAGCTTAACTAGTTACAACGAAAACCTACATGGAATAATAAGACGGACAGTCTGATTTCTAGAATCTAATAGCCCCACAGATCAAGATACAACAGAAAACAACATCAAATAATGAACAGGACAGAGATGTACGTACCTTGTCTCCATAGATTTGGTTTCGGCTGAATCCAGCAAAGAGCCTCCGAAAAACCCTGAACCTTTTTCTTATAAGTTAACAACTCCGGCCTGCCATTGGCTATGCCGGATATCTCCAACTTGTGATCTGGATCCTCTTGACGGCCATCCAGATGCTCAGAGAAGTATACAGAATTCATCATGAGCCCCGCAATGCTTGCTCCACGATGGCCTGACATGAAGATATTTGACACGAACAGTGTCTGATGGCCAATATCCATCACCCTAGACCACATCCGTTTCCCGGCGAAGACATCGCACTTGTAGACCCGGGTGTGGCGGGTGTTATTCTCAAGCACAGTGCCAACGAGGTGAAGCTTGCCGTCCACTTGCAGGTAGCTGCGGGGGCAGATCCATTCCGGCGGACTGAAGCATCTCCACAGCGCCACCACACTCGGAGTAGCACCGGCGAGGTAGCAGATGGAGATCCCGAGGGATTCACCGATCGCCATGAACGTGCTGCCGTGACAGTGCACGACCGACCGGATGCGGCACGTCAGGTCGGCCTGGAGCAACGTCCACGATCTGTCCACCCCGACGCGACAGAAGGCGACGCTGAAAGATGAAGCGAGCTGCGCCATGGCCACGCAGCCCGGAGAGTCGGGCTGCGAGGACAGCACGATGTCGCGGAACAGCAGCTCCCTCATCTCGCTTAGCGTAATGCCACGCACCTCGTTGTAGTTTGGAGAGGAATGCACGACCCACCGGCCGTCAACGTCCATGGATAGTTTCCTAAAGCAGACCACCCCAAGTTTGTTGTCGGCCGGTGGGAGCGCGACGGTGGCGCCGGTGAAGGGGTTGAGGAGCGTGACGGAGGCTGCCTCGTCCACCAGCGCCAGCCACCCGCGAGACGAGCCGCACACAACCTTCCCTTGCAGATCCGGGAGGTTGGCCGTGAGGATCTTGCCGTCGGACGGCCTGTAGAAGGTGGCGCTGCCGTCCCGGGACTCCGGCAGCATCAGAAGGGGAGCGAAGCCCCCGAGCGGCACCGCGTCGCGCCAGAGCCTGCCCGTGAGCCGGAAGCTGGCGACGTCTTGGCCGGACGGGAGCCTCTGGACGATGCACCGCAAGAGATCGGATGGCAGTTCGGTGATGCGGCCCTGTTGCAGCCTCGCCTGCAGTCTCGGGCTTCTCCGAAGAGTGGAGGGCGCCGCCATGGTGTCGAGAGAAAAGGGATCACGCCGGCTTGGCTGGTTGGAGGGATGTCGAGAGAGAGAGGGGGGTGTCGAGAGCGGGGGAAGGTCTGTGTAGGTCTGAGGAGATCCACCCGAGGTGCCAGCCAAGGTTAGAAATACTGGCAGCAGCAGACCAGGCCGGAAAGTTTTGGAATTCATTGAATGCGCATTGAATACCGCGGGACAGGATTGTGTATGCAGGATGCATGCACTCGCGTTTTCGTACTACAAAATATTTGGCATGCATTGAATTCGTTTTTTGTACTAATTACTTGCAATTTCTGGCATTCTCCGCGTTCCCTCTCTCACGTTGCAAGAAAGATTAAACGTTGCATCTCTCTCACGTTGTCTCGCTGCATCTCTCTCACGTTGCATCTCTTGGACCAATAGATGCCTATAAAAGATTAGACGTGTTGATCAATTCTCGTTCTAATTCTTAAAAATTGGATCAAAATCCAACGGTGGACCTAACGACCCACCATCCATCTTCCTCCTCAGGTCAACCGTCACTGTTCTTCTTCCTCCTCCACATGTGCACATCTTTTTCTCCTTCTAAACCACCCAGGCCAACAGATTTTTCGGGGAGCCCGCACACCCCGCCACCCACATCAATCAACCATGTTCCTTGTCTCTCCGGCCGACATCGCGACTCACTGCCGCTCGTAGGCGCTGTCTCCGGTGAGGTCTTGGCTCGGCCTTGGAGGGGTTGCTCCTCATTGCCACTTGTCACGTCGCCCTCATCTGTTGCCTCAATTGATGTGAAAATGGCTTTATGTTCGAAATCAATTGATGTGAAAAAGGTTTTCAAGCATCTAAGGTTTTTCAAAAAAAAAACTATTGTAGAGATGTGTCATCCTTCTACCGATAATACCAATTGAATACTCATCTAAAGTAAAATATGTGCGCCGGTTTAAATCATATATCTAGCATGGGACCTCACATTTTTAGGGATTTATTTCAGCCTTTACGGCGATGTTTATTCACTGAGAAACGATGTTTGCGCATGTATGTGTGTCTATGCGTTTGTATTGTGTTTCTATAAAAATTGGAGCTTGGTGTTTCAAAAGAAGAAATTTGCAATCCTCCATCACAGATGTAGTCCTTGCAACTTCATAAGAAGAAACATGGACAAATTATCACACATATGTATATTGATATTGTGTCCATCCAGCATTCGGGAGACTGAAATACTGAAAGAAAAGTAGAAAATTTACCATGCCCTACATCCTTCATCTCAATACTAGTAACAACGAAATTAGCGTCATGCCTTTCTTCCCGTGTTGTCGCATGTCAAAGCGACCGTCACAGCCAGGATCCTCATGTCTTTCTTCACCGCATAACAAGAGTACTGGATAAATGAGATCGGGAGAACTAGCTCCGGCTGTTCCTTGTTCCAGCGAGATGCCAAATCATGGAATATCAGCTCTTTGCGGCAGTCTGCGAAGTATTCCTTGTTCCCGTATCACACGATCCGGCCCGGAGTGAAGGTCTCGCCTGGCTGAGGTGGCCAGTTGAGTCGGCGACGAGGGTGGTGATGCTGGAGACGAACAGTTGTGCCAACACGAAGCTCATATGCTGGAACCGACTTGAGTGTTGATCTGAAGTCCCATCAAGCCGCGATGTTCACCTAGCAGGACTTGTATGGGCCACCACTGTTCGACATAAATCCGACAGATCCCTCGGTAGGGTCATAGCTAGGCCACTTCACGATCATAACTGAGGCAAGGTTTTACCTAGGTTCGGGATCTCACGAAGGAGATAATACGCAACGAACTTCTTATGTTTATTTTGTTGGAGTGTGTACAAAGTGCATCTAAAATACAAAGAGATTGTATGTATCCCATCGATGAGCCCAGTCCCTGGACTACATAACATGCCCCTAGAGTTACATAACTAGGTAGGCTACATCGGTGCAGGTAGAATTCTCCTCCGCTCCGGTATGTCAGATCGTACTCCAAGTCTTTATGAATCTTCATGTATTTCATCATGGGCTGCCCAAAGTGGGCCAGGACAGAACCGACTTAGGGGATCTCAGCCCGACCGGGAACCAACATAGTGTGAGACTCGTTAGTCGGGACACCGTCCCATGGCATGCTCCGTTCATTGTTTCGGACATTTTTAAAGTTGCCAGATAGTGAGGCCTTAACTTTGCCTTCAAATTTTCCTATGCCCACATACTTATTCTTGTTCTTGAATGTATGGGGCTGAAATTATTTCTTGTGTTCCAGGTTGGAACTAGAACTTCACTCATGAAAACAAGCAGCTCTGTTATTTGCCCCCGCCTTTCCCGCCTTTCATCAAGATTTCGATTGAGATTGACAATGGAAAACACATATCTCTTGTGTTTAAGAGCGGTGGGAAAATTCGTCCACAAAGTAGGGAGCTTAGAAATGATGCCACTGGCAATAAACTTGTCCATAACACATAATTAAAATGTACAAGTTCCTTTACGAGTGACTATATCACATGAGCTCGCTCAACTACGTGGCAGTCACCAGTCATCTTGTAGTTATGGTCTATAACATGCTGGAATTTAGTCTATATTGGGGCAGCCCAATAACTATTTCAGAAATTCCTAATAAATCCTAGAGGCCCACTTAGCCCATTTGTGCAAGGCAAGGGATACTACTAAAGTTTAGTCCCACATTGCTAGTTTAGAGGGAGTTGGACCTCTTTATAAGGGAGGCTCCTTCCCCACTTGTTTGAGCATGAGAACAAGAGGGACATCCACGCGCGCTCCTCCTCAGCCGCCCGCCTCGCCTCGCCTCGATGCGCCGCGGGTTGCGGGAATGAGCCGAGCAGACGCACCAGAATCTCTTCCTCCTCTCGCCACAAGTTCCTAAGCACTGCGCTGCTGTTACGTTCTTCCTCATCCCGGCTTGCGGCGTGCACCGCAGGTCGGGACAGTAGGCCTCCGGAACTGCACTCTTTGAGTCCTGTACGGGAGAAGGGTGATAAGGT
This sequence comes from Aegilops speltoides, assembly GCA_021437245.1. Classification (NCBI taxonomy): domain Eukaryota; kingdom Viridiplantae; phylum Streptophyta; class Magnoliopsida; order Poales; family Poaceae; genus Aegilops; species Aegilops speltoides. Next base: position 409,502,530 of record CM038145.1, on the reverse strand, counting down.
TTTTGGGGAGCGCTCTGCGCGACTACTGGCTGATTCATCACGGACGATCCGGTCGCCGACGACTTCTTCCCCGACGTCGACAACCTCCTCGACGACATGGCTGGCGAGGACACCGACCCCAAGTCCAGTACTGCTGCTGCTGTTGTCCCGTATGTCATCTTCTTTCTGTCACATGTTGTTCTGCCACAGTTACCTCTACTAGTACTTGCCCTTCATATATGCAACTGGTTCTACCGTCTGCTATAGATATGTTTGGCTACGGTTCATATATGCAGAAGCTATTTACCTTCTCTCTGTCAGAACGCATGACTTGCTTTATCTCTATTATTTTAGTCTTGTTTTTTCTTCTATTTCTGTTAATAAAATCATTCTGTAAATTGCTCATATTTCCAACAATCCAAAAACCTTATTATAGGCAATTTACCTCGAATGGTTTTGCTGCTTCCATGAGACCTCCTATGTTTGAGGGTATCCACTATAAGAGGTGGCGCGTGAGAGCAGTCTTATGGTTTCAAACCATGAGTTGCTATGACGCCACTCTTGGCAAACCTAAAGGAGAGCAAGATGCCCAACAGGCACAAGCTTTTCAGAAAATGGATACCTTGTTTAAGGCTGCTCTCTTGAGTGTTCTTGGTGAGAACATAGTTGATGCTTATCGTCCAATTGACAATGGAAAAGATATGTGGGGCGACTCGAGGCCAAGTTTGGGGTCTCGGATGCGGCACCGAGCTGTACATCATGGAGCAATTCTATGATTACAGGATGACTGAAGAGCGCTCCATGGTTGAGCAGGCTCACGAGATACAGTCATTTGCTAGAGAACTTGAGCACTTCAATTGTATTCTACCGGACAAGTTTGTTGCCGGGGGTATCATCACTAAGCTTCCTCCTTCGTGGAGGAACTTTGCTACCTTGCTGAAGCATAAGAGGCAGGGGTTTTCCGTCCCGGATCTCATTGGCACTCTTGATGTGGAAGAAAAGGCGAGAGCAAAGGACACACGTGCTCGAGGTATTGAGGGAGGATCTAGTGCCAATCTGGTATGTAAGAAAAACTTCCATCCCACAAGTTCAAGAACAAGGGCAAGTTTGATGGTAAAGGAAAGTTTGATGGGAAGAACAAGGCTGTGCAGCACACGAACTTCAAGAAGAAGAATGACATGAAGAAAGGTGCTTGTCATGTGTGTGGAGATCCTGATCATTGGGCTCCCAGTTGCCCTAATCGCTATGACAAGCGTCATCCTGGGAAAGGCGGCAAGACCGCTAATGTTGTCATCGGAGACATTGACATGAAGGATGTTGGACCGCAGGGACTTCAACCGTGCTGATGGGCAACGGTTCAAGTGCTTCTGTTCGTGGTGTTGGCACGGTCGATCTGAAGTTTACTTCGGGGAAGATCGTGCGGCTGAAGAACGTGCATTATGTCCCCTCCGTCAATAAAAATCTTGTTAGCGGATCTCTTCTGTGTAGAGATGGCTACAAGCTTGTCTTTGAGTCGAATAAATTTGTAATATCCAAGTATGGAACCTTTGTTGGTAAAGGCTATGAGTCAAGAGGCCTGTTTCGTTTATCCTTATCAGACGTTTGCAATAAAGTTGTTAATCATATTTGCAACAATAGCGAATCAAATGTGTGGCATTCACGACTTTGTCATGTTAACTTTGGTTGCATGTCGCGACTAGCGAAGTTGAACTTAATCCCTAGTTTCACCACCGTTAAGGGATCTAAGTGTCAAGTGTGTGTGCAAGCTAAGCAACCTCGTAAATCTCACGTGTCTGCGGAGACGAGAAATCTTGCACCACTAGAACTTATACATTCAGATCTATGTGAAATGAATGGTGTTTTGACAAAAGGTGGAAAGAGATATTTCATGACGTTAATTGATGACTCCACTAGATACTGTTGTGTGTATCTTTTGAAATCTAAGGATGAGGCTTTGAACTTTTTCAAGATCTATAAAGCTGAAGTGGAAAACCAACTTGATCGGAAAATCAAGAGGCTTAGGTCCGACCGTGGTGGAGAGTATTTTTCCAATGAATTTGATGCTTTTTGTGCGGAACATGGTATAATCCATGAGAGGACGCCTCCCTACTCACCTCCGTCAAATGGGGTGGCCGAAAGAAAGAACCGTACTCTAACTGATTTGGTTAATGCCATGTTAGACACATCGGGTCTCTCCAAGGCATGGTGGGGCGAGGCGATATTGACAGCATGTCATGTCCTAAATCGAGTCCCCACAAAGAACAAAGAGATAACTCCATTCGAGGAATGGGAAAAGAAAAGGTTAAAACTCTCTTATCTGCGAACATGGGGTTGTTTGGCGAAAGTCAATATTCCAATTCCAAAGAAGCGGAAGCTTGGACCAAAGACTGTGGATTGTGTTTTCCTGGGATATGCTTTTCATAGCATTGGCTATAGATTCTTGGTTGTAAAATCTGAGGTACCGGACATGCACGTTGGTACGATCATGGAGTCGAATGATGCGACTTTCTTTGAAGATATCTTTCCCATGAAGGATATGGCTACCTCATCTAATCAGAGATGCCTAGTTCATCGAATCAGAACCAGTTTACAATTCTGAACCTGCCATTTCGATGGAACACTTTGAAAGTCCTGTGGAGGAGAACAATGAAGTTCCTATTAGGAGCAAGAGAGAGGACTGCAAAGTCCTTTGGTGATGATTTTCTTGTGTATCTCATAGATGACACTCCCGGTTCTATTTCAGAGGCCTATGCATCCAAGATGCTTGACTCATTGGAAGGAAGCAGTTCGTAGCAAGATGGATTCCATCTTGGCGAATGAAACTTGGGAGATAACTGATCATCCTTATGGGTGCAAACCTATAGGATGCAAATGGGTATTCAAGAAGAAGCTTAGGCCTGATGGTACTATCGAAAAGTACAAGGCTCGACTCGTGGCTAAGGGTTATACCCAAAAGGAAGGTGAAGACTTCTTTGATACTTACTCACCTGTGGCTCGACTGACCACTATTCGAGTTCTACTTTCACTAGCTGCCTCACATGGTCTTCTCGTTCATCAAATGGATGTTAAGACTGCTTTCCTGAATGGAGAGTTGGATGAGGAAATTTATATGGAACAACCAGATGGGTTTGTAATAGATGGTCGGAAGGAAAGTGTGCAAGTTGTTTGAAGTCTTTGTATGGACTCAAGCAAGCACCCAAACAAAGGCATGAGAAGTTCGAAGAACTTTAACAACTGCAGCTTTGTTGTGAATGAAGTGACAAATGTGTGTACTATCGCCATGGTGGGGGCGAGGGAGTTATGCTTTGCTTGTATGTTGATGACATACTGATTTTCGGAACAAATCTGAATGTTATTAAGGAGGTCAAGGATTTTCTATCTCGTTGTTTTGAGATGAAGGATTTAGGAGTGGCTGATGTCATTCTGAACATCAAGTTGTTGAGAGACGATGATGGTGGGATTACATTGCTTCAATCTCACTATGTGGAGAAGATCTTGAGTCGCTTTGGCTATAGTGACTGCAAGCCCTCTCCAACACCATATGATGCTAGCGTGCTGCTTCGAAAGAATCGAAGAATTGCTAGAGATCAATTGAAGTATTCTCAGATTATTGGCTCGCTTATGTACTTAGCCAGTGCTACAAGACCTGACATCTCTTTTGCTGTTAGCAAACTGAGTCGGTTTGTCTCAAAACTAGGAGATGTGCATTGGAAAGCTCTAGAAAGAGTTTTGCGTTATTTGAAAGGCACTGCAAATTATGGAATTCACTACACCGGTACCCAAAGGTGCTTGAAGGGTATAGTGACTCAAACTGGATCTCAGATGCTGATGAGATAAAGGCCACGAGCGGATATGTGTTCACTCATGGAGGTGGCGCTGTTTCTTGGAAGTCTTGCAAGCAGACCATCTTAACGAGGTCAACTATGGAAGCAGAACTCACAGCACTAGATACAGCTACGGTTGAAGCAGATTGGCTTCGACGGCTCTTGAATGACTTGCCGGTTGTTGAGAAACCTGTACCGGGTATCCTTATGAACTGCGACAATCAAACTGTGATCACAAAAGTGAGCAGTTCTAAGGATAACATGAAGTCATCAAGACACGTTCAGAGAAGGTTAAAGTCTGTCAGAAAAATGAAAAACTCCGGAGTTATTGCATTGGATTATATCCAAACGTCTAAAAATCTGGCAGATCCTTTCACTAAGGGTCTATCACGTAATGTGATAGATAATGCATCGAGGGAGATGGGTATGAGACCCACAATATGAGTTGTTCACAGTGGTAACCTATTCTTTGTGATCGGAGATCCCGTGAATTAGATGTGGAAGACAAGCTGTTGGTCAACTGAGAGGAGAGTATCCTTACTATTCACAATACCACTCCATGAAGATGCAATACTCTCCTAATCTGCATGGCAGGTTGATGTATATCTTAATGTGTTCTAAGTGGCTTATTTAAGCAGAGATGTTATCCTGCAGAACATCTTTTGAAGAACACACCTATATGAGTCTGATTGTCAAACGTCGCAATCTATGAGAGTAGGGTTCTCTCTAGTAAACTCATGAAAGGTCACGGAGTATGACGCATAAGCTCCACCCGCGGGGAAGACCCACGGTAGCCACGTATCGGTCAAGGCTTTATGTGAAGCTAGATTCGCAGAAAACTTGCGTTCAAGGCCCATCACTGCTCAAGTTGCTTACTAGTGTAGCATAGAGTTCTAGGTGGAAGTTCAACTTAACAGTCTCCATTGCAGTACCGGTATATAAAACAGTGTTTTTGGAACCAAAGGCAAATTTCTGTGTGCCTCTAGGAACTGGTGGGGGATTGCTGGAATTTAGTCTATATTGGGGCAGCCCAATAACTATTTCAGAAATTCCTAATAAATCCTAGAGGCCCACTTAGCCCATTTGTGCAAGGCAAGGGATACTACTAAAGTTTAGTCCCACATTGCTAGTTTAGAGGGAGTTGGACCTCTTTATAAGGGAGGCTCCTTCCCCACTTGTATGAGCATGAGAACAAGAGGGACATCCACGCGCGCTCCTCCTCCGCCGCCCGCCTCGCCACGCCACGCCTCGCCTCGCCTCGCCTCGCCTCGCCTCGCCTCGCCTCGTCACGACGCGCCGCGGGTTGCGGGAATGAGCCGAGCCGATGTCTAAATTTTTGCCACGCACTACGGGTATGCGAAAGGTCACTCGGAAGCTGAAACATTTTTTCTGTAGTGGACACTGAATTCGAACGGCACGCCTCTTCGGCTGCTGTCTGTTCGTTTCGTCTCCCGCATTCCCTTCAGCTCCCGACGCAACCTCTCGCCTCCTTCTCTTGTGCCTATAAAAGGGAGGTCGCTCCTCTCAGAGAGACGCACCAGAATCTCTTCCTCCTCTCGCCACAAGTTCCTGAGCACTGCGCTGCTGTTACGTTCTTCCTCATCCCGGCTTGCGGCGTGCACCGCAGGTCGGGACAGTAGGCCTCCGAAACCGCACTCTTTGAGTCCTGTACGGGAGAAGGGTGATAAGGTTTTTGGGGAGCGCTCTGCGCGACTACTGGCTGATTCATCATGGACGATCCGGTCGCCGACGACTACTTCCCCGACGACGACTTCTTCCCCGACGTCGACAACCTCCTCGACGACATGGCTGGCGAGGACACCGACCCCAAGTCCAGTACTGTTGCTGCTGTTGTCCCGTATGTCATCTTCTTTCTGTCACATGTTGTTCTGCCACAGTTACCTCTACTAGTACTTGCCCTACATATGTTAGGTTCTACTTCATATATGCAACTGGTTCTACCGTCTGCTATAGATATGTTTGGCTACGGTTCATATATGCAGAAGCTATTTACCTTCTCTCTGTCAGAACGCATGACTTGCTTTATCTCTATTATTTTAGTCATGTTTTATCTTCTATTTCTGTTAATAAAATCATTCTGTAAATTGCTCATATTTCCAACATAACATGCAAGTCACTTCTTGATTTTGAGACCCCAAACATGGCCTCAAGCACATCCCATATATCATTGCCGACCATAATACTTATGAAATGATCTGCGATCTTGTCACCAAGAACACTTAGAAAAATGTACGTAATAAGGTTTTTATATTGTTCAATAAATGAAAAATTAAATTAAATTTGAAAAAACAATTGATAAAACATGACGATCATATTAGACATGATTGTTTGACCAGATAAAAACTAATTAAGGTAGACATGTGATCTGATGAATAAGATAAAAGCAACATGTTCGTGTCCATATCTACATAAACACTGGTGGGCCATATATAATCTCTAACATAGGGCATAAAAGCACATACCTAGCGGTAGATGATGGTGTCCTACATAGGGGGTGGCTTCTAGAGGGGAGCCCGACAACATGCCTGCCCAGGGGTTCTGAAGGCCCACCAAGGAGCTGGCGACAAGAAAGAGCCCAGATGACAAGACACGTATCCAAAGACCATCTTGGCCCAAAAGTCTGCATGGCGCCAAAAAGATTGGATCTACTCCATGTAAAACCCTAGTCCACATCACCTATACAAGGTGGGGGCTATGGGGCTCTCAACCCATCTACATTTGTGGTCCTAGATTCTCGGTCGCAAGACATCTCCCCCATTATACTCCCTCGCATGTGGTATCCCATCATGAATACAAAAACAAAGCACGATGTAGGGTTTACTCCTCCCTGGAGGACTGAACCTAGGTAAACTGTGCATGTGGTATCCTTCTGGTACTTTCGTCCGTGTTCCCCACCCTACCCAGGGTACTGATGACTTTCCACTTCGTCAATAGAAGAAGCATTCGCATCGGAAGCCGTGTCCATGAAGAGTTCGCTGATGTTGGGGAAGTAGTCGTCGTGCATATTCATGTTGGAGTAGACTCCAAGAGTCATGCCACATCGCTCTCCAAAAACCTGATACCCCCTCTCCCCAACATGATCACAATAGGCGGGGTTTCGGGGGCTTGTTGTCCCACTTAGAGGTTCACACAGGGAAGCGGGACTCATACATGTGGAATGTAATACATCGATGGAAGTGCAGTGATTTCTAATAGAATCTAGGAAAATAGAACTGAAACATGAAAGGGGAGACGAAGGGGAATAGTTCACATCGTTCGATTTGTTTCGAGAGGTGAAAATAGTTTCCCCTTCTGACAAGCATGACAAAAATAGAGTGATGCGTAACATAGGTCATTACTTGACTCGTTCATGAAACACGAAAAGTCTTCGTGAGGTGCAGTAGCATGTGTATGTGTCATTTTCTCAAGCTCTTAATAGTCTATGGAAGAACCAACCATATATGTTGGTCCAACACACCCTCCACTACGCTATGTGTCACCCCAACTCTCTTTGTGCAAGAGTATTGAAGGTCAAGTATTTCACTTATCGAGATGTACTAATGGGAATCCCAAAGAAGGTAGGTCATATACATGGTAGAGCATGTAATGTCATTGAGGTGCTAATTAACCAAGGCGTGATTAAGTGAGAGATGGTATATCGATCCAAATCTTGTCGGATCTCAGGGTAACTCATAAATGGAGCAGCAAACCATGACACTGAGAGGACCGTCAATCCTCATGATGGTCAACGAGGTCTTTGACATGTGCACATGCACATGGAACATCCAACTGGTGTATGAGATGTTCTGACCATAACATGGAGAGATGGTATTGGCTATGCCAATCTGTGTAGACATCGAGGACGACGGGTTTGGTTTTTTTAGGAGTTTTTTTTATGAAGTCAGCATATAAAGCATACAGAAACACTCATAACCAATGGAAACCTAGCTCATCATTCACGAATGATCGGTTCTGGTGCAAAGAAATATGGAAGGCTCATTGTGCTCCAAAGGTGAAGCATTTGCTATGGCGTATCGGCCATAATAGTTTAACCATGAGTTAGTGTATCCAGCAACGACACATGGAGAATAAACCTTTGTGCCCGATGTCTGGAATTCTAAATAAAGACGGAGCTCACTTATTCATCAGATGCAAGGAAGTGACGAAAGTAAGAAACATTCTGGAGTTGCATATGGAACATTAGATGCTCACCACGTGTGTTGAACAAAAAGTATCCCTGCATGCGCTAAACCTTTTGGCACAATAGAAGATGATGGTAATCCCCTTTGCTGTGGACATCGTGGCTAACTCGGGTGACAAGAAGATGAACACTACCGAGTTGCTTATCCAAGTACGAAAACTATAGCTGATTCTGGGTGGACATAGTCCGGATGGTCCAGGTCCTCTGGACCAGTTTCCCTAGCTAGGAATTGGTGGACCGGCCCGGCTAAGCATTGGCTTGGGCTGGCTCGTTTGGTCATTAGCCTAAATCCCCGTATTCCCTTTTTCTATTCCTACATTATTTTAGTGCATTTTTGTTTAGTAATTTAGAAAATGGGCAACAATAGAATATATACAAGCTACGAAATGAACATATAACAGATTATGTTGCAAAATACGGTCGGAGTATTGATATATAGGAAATTTATTGTATGAATCATGTAGAAATGGATCGAATATAACATAAAAATTTGGACAATATCTCCATTGATTTTTTGAATTCAAACACATAAATTTTGACACAAACAACAGCAAAAATATGACATATGGTTACATGAGTTCATGTCCATCATTCAACAACACGGTTACAAATTGCAGTGACAATTCATAGTTCACAACAATTCACAAGTTCCACCTCCAAAACATAACTTAAGTTGACAAGTTTTTGGTTGCAATATAACACAAATGAGTGTTCTAAACATAACATAAATGATTGGTTTCAACATAACACAATTGCAAGAGAAGCCTCCACATGAAAAAATCACTTTGACATCCATCTCCAAACTAGCAATAGTAACATCCACATGATGAATGTCCACAAGGAAAACAATATCACATAAATATGTTGGGGGATAATATATGATGATGTCCCAGCCTAGTGGTTTCGCATCATGTCGGTTCCCGGCCGGGTGGGTCAGGTTGAGGATCCCTTGGCCGGTTCTGTCAAGGCCCATGTGGGGCGAACCATGACGCATTATTTCAAGACTCCTGAAGACTTGGTGTAGAAGCAGAAGATACCGGAGCCAAGGAGGACCCTACCTCCACTAACATAACTGGCTAGGATATGTAACAATAGGACTCCCATGTGTTATATAAGTTCGTGGACAGGTTTGTCGACAGAGACATTACAATATCTTGGTATTCACCCATACATTGTACACACCCCAATCGCAATATACACGAGTAGGGGTAGGGTATTATCTCCACTTTGAGAGCCCAAACCTAAGTAAAACCTTGGCTCCTATTACCACTCATGCTAGTCGCCTAGCTATAATTCTCATATCAAAAAGTGGAACATATTGGAAGGATGGTTACCAATTGTTGCGCTCCTCCGCATTCATGGGTAACTTGATGTCCGAACAACATCCTACTCATCCTCATACCTTGCTAATATTATAGAAGTTAGCCAAATGCAAACATGACATACAAAACGGAGCTCATGTATTCATCAGATGCAAGGAAGTAACAAAAGTATGATGCATTCTGGAGTTGCATATGGAACATTAGATGCTCACCACGTGTGTTGAACAAAAAGTATCCCTGCATGCACTAAACCTTTTGGCACAATAGAAGATGATGGTTATCTTCTTTGTTGTGGACATCATGGCTAACTCGGGTGACAAGAAGATGAACACTACCGAGTTCCTTATCCAAGTACGACAAACTATAGCTGATTCTAGGTGGACATAGTCCGGATAAGTCCAGGTCCTCTGGACCAGTTTCCCGTGGCTAGGAATTGGTGGACCGGCCCGGCTAAGCATTGGCTTGGGCTGGCTCGTTTGGCCATTAGCTTAAATCCCGGTATTCCCTTTTTTTATTCCTACATTATTTTAGTGCATTTTTGTTTAGTAATTTAGAAAATGGGGCAACAATATAATATTTACAAGCTACGAAATGAACATATAACAAATTATGTTGCAAAATAGGGTTGGAGTATTGATATATAGACAATTTATTGTATGAATCATGTAGAAATGGATCGAATATAACATAAAAATTTGGACAATATCTCCATTGATTTTTTGACATCAAACACATAAATTTGAAACAAACAGTAGCACAAATAAGACATATGGTTACATTAGTTCAGGTCGATCATTCAACAATACGGTTACAAATTGAAGTGACATTTCATAGTTCACGACAATTGGCAAGTTCCATCTCCAAAACATAACTTAAGTTGACAAGTTTTTGGTTGCAATATAACACAAATGAGTGTTCTAAACATAACAAAAATGATTGGTTTCAACATAACACAATTGCAAGAGAAGCCTCCACATGAAAAAATCACTTTGACATCCATCTCCAAACTAGCAATAGTAACATCCACATGATGAATGTCCACAAGGAAAACAATATCACATAAATATGTTGGGGGATAATATATGATGATGTCCCGGCCTAGTGGTTTCGCATCATGTCGGTTCCCGGCCGGGTGGGTCTGGTTGAGGATCCCTTGGCCGGTTCTGTCAAGGCCCATGTGGGCAAACCATGACGCATTATTTGAAGACTCTTGAAGACTTGGTGTAGAAGCAGAAGATACCGGAGCCAAGGAGGACCCTACCCCCACTAACGTAACTGACTAGGATATGTAACAATAGGACTCTCATGTGTTATATAAGCCCGTGGACAGGTTCGTCGATAGAGACATTACAATATCTTGGTATTCACCCGTACTTCGTACACACCCCAATCGCAATATACACGAGCAGGGGTAGGGTATTATCTCCACTTTGAGAGCCCAAACCTAAGTAAAACCTTGGCTCCTATTACCACCCAGCCCAGTCGCCTAGCTATAATCCTCATATGAAAAAGTGGAATATACTAGAAGGATGGTTACCAATTGTTGAGCTCCTCCGCCTTCATTGGTAACTTGATGTCTGAACAACATCCTCCTCATCCTCATACCTTGCTAATATTGTAGAAGTTAGCCAGATGCAAACATGACATACAAGACGGAGCTCACGTATTCATCAGATGCAAGGAAGTGACGAAAGTATGATACATTCTGGAGTTGCATATGAAACATTAGATGCTCACCACGTGTGTGGAACAAAAAGTATCCCTGCATGCGCTAAACCTTTTAGCACAATAGAAGATTATGGTTATCTCCTTTGCTGTGGACATCGTGGCTAACTCGGGTGACAAGAAGATGAACACTACCGAGTTGCTTATCCAAGTACGACAAACTATAGCTGATTCTGGGTGGACATAGTCCTGATTGGTCCAGGTCCACTGGACCAGTTTCCCGTGGCTAGGAATTGGTGGACCGGCCCGGCTAAGCATTGGCTTGGGCTGGCTCATTTGGTCATTAGCCTAAATCCCGGTATTCCCTTTTTCTATTCCTACATTATTTTAGTGCATTTTTGTTTAGTAATTTAGAAAACAGGGCAACAATACAATATTTACAAGCTACAAAATGAACATATAACAAATTATGTTGCAAAATAGGGTCGGAGTATTGATATATAGTCAATTTATTGTATGAATCATGTAGAAATGGATCGAATATAACATAAAAATTTGGACAATATTTTGACATCAAACACATAAATTTTGACACAAATAGTAGTACAAATATGACATATGGTTACATGAGTTCATGTCGATCATTCAACAACACGGTTACAAATTGAAGCGACAATTCATAGTTCACGACAATTGACAAGTTCCATCTCCAAAACATAACTTAAGTTGACAAGTTTTTGGTTGCAATATAACACAAATGAGTGTTCTAAACATAACATAAATGATTGGTTTCAACATAACACAATTGCAAGATAAGCCTCCACATGAAAAAATAACTTTGACATCCATCTCCAAACTAGCAATAGTAACATCCACATGATGAATGTCCACAAGGAAAACAATATCACATAAATATGTTGGTGTATAATATATGATGATGTCCCGGCCTAGTAGTTTCGCATCATGTCGGTTCCCGGCCGGGTGGGTCATGTTGAGGATCCCTTGGACGGTTCTATCCAGGCCCATGTGGGGCGAACCATGACGCATTATATGAAGACTCCTGAAGACTTGGTGTAGAAGCAGAAGATACCGAAGCCAAGGAGGACCCTACCTCCACTAACGTAACTGACTAGGATATGTAACAATAGGACTCCCATGTGTTATATAAGTCCGTGGACAGGTTCGTCGACGGAGATATTACAATATCTTGGTACTCACCCGTACTCTGTACACACCCCAATCGCAATATACACGAGCAGGGGTAGGGTATTATCTTCACTTTGAGAGCCCAAACCTAAGTAAAACCTTGGCTCCTATTACCACCCAGCCCAGTCGCCTAGCTATAATTCTCATATGAAAAAGTGGAACATATTGGAAGGATGGTTACCAATTGTTGCACTCCTCCGCATTCATGGGTAACTTGATGTCCGAACAACATCCTCCTCATCCTCATACCTTGTTAATATTGTAGAAGTTAGCCAAATGCAAACATGACATACAAGACGGAGCTCACTTATACATCAGATGCAAGGAATTAACGAAAGTATGATACATTCTGGAGTTGCATGTGGAACATTAGATGCTCACCACGTGTGTTGAACAAAAAGTATCCCTGCATGCGCTAAACCTTTTGTAACAATAGAAGATGATGGTTATCTCTTTTGCTGTGGACATCGTGGCTAACTCGGGCCAGAAGAAGAACACTACCGAGTTGCTTATCCAAGTACGACAAAATATAGTTGATTCTGGGTGGACATTGTCCAGATTGGTCCAGGTCCTCTGGACCAGTTTCCCGTGGCTAGGAATTGGTGGACCGGCCCGGCTAAGCATTGGCTTGGGCTGGCTCGTTTGGTCATGAGCCTAATTCTCGGTATTCCCTTTTTCTATTCCTACATTACTTTAGTGCATTTCCGTTTAGTAATTTAGAAAACGGGGCAACAATACAATATATACAAGCTACGAAATGAACATATAACAAATTATGTTGCAAAATAGGGTCGGAGTATTGATATATAGGCAATTTATTGTATGAATCATGTAGAAATGGATCGAATATAACATAAAAATTTGAACAATATCTCCCTTGATTTTTTGACATCAAACACATAAATTTTGACACAAACAGTAGCACAAATATGACATATGGTTACATGAATTCATGTTGATCATTCAACAACACGGTTACAAATTGAAGTGACAATTCATAGTTCACGACAATTGACAAGTTCCATCTCCGAAACATAACTTAAGTTGACAAGTTTTTGGTTGCAATATAACACAAATGAGTGTTCTAAACATAACATAAATGATTGGTTTCAACATAACACAATTGCAAGAGAAGCCTCCACATGAAAAAATCACTCTGACATCCATCTCCAAATTAGCAATAGTAACATCCACATGATGAATGTCCACAAGGAAAACAATATCACATAAATATGTTGGGGGATAATATATGATGATGTCCCGGCCTAGTGGTTTCGCATCATGTCGGTTCCTAGTCGGGTGGGTCAGGTTGAGGATCCCTTGTCCGGTTCTTTCCAGGCCCATGTGGGGCGAACCATGACACATTATATGAAGACTCCTGAAGACTTGGTGTAGAAGCAGAAGATACCGGAGCCAAGGAGGACCCTACCACCACTAACGTAATTGACTAGGATATGTAACAATAGGACTCCCATGTGTTATATAAGTCCGTGGACAGGTTCGTCGACAGAGACATTACAATATCTTGGTACTCACCCGCACTTTGTACACACCCCAATCGCAATATACACGAGCAGTGGTACGGTATTGTCTCCACTTTGAGAGCCCAAACCTAAGTAAAACCTTGGCTCCTATTACCACCCAGCCCAGTCGCCTAGCAATATTTCTCATATGAAAAAGTGGAACATATTGGAAGGATGGTTACCAATTGTTGCACTCCTCCGCATTCATGGGTAACTTGATGTCCGAATAACATCCTCATACCTTGCTAATATTGTAGAAGTTAGCCAAATGCAAACATGACATACAAGTCGGAGCTCACTTATACCTCAGATGCAAGGAATTAACGGAAGTATGATACATTCTGGAGTTGCATATGGAACATTAGATGCTCACCACGTGTGTCGAACAAAAAGTATCCCTGCATGCGCTAAACCTTTTGTCACAATAGAAGATGATGGTTATCTCCTTTGTTGTGGACATCGTGGCTAACTAGGGTGACAAGAAGATGAACACTACCGAGTTTCTTATCCAAGTACGACAAACTATAGCTGATTCTGGGTGGACATAGTCCGGATTGGTCCAGGTCCTGTGGACTAGTTTCCCGTAGCTAGGAATTGGTGGACCGGCCCTGCTAAGCATTGGCTTGGGCTGGCCGTTTGGTCATGAGCCTAAATCTCGGTATTCCCTTTTTCTATTCCTACATTATTTTAGTGCATTTTTGTTTAGTAATTTAGAAAACGGGGCAACAATACAATATATACAAGCTACGAAATGAACATATAACAAATTATGTTGCAAAATAGGGTCGGAATATTGATATATAGGCAATTTATTGTACGGATCATGTAGAAATGGATCAAATATAACATAAAAATTTGGATAGTATCTCCATTGATTTTTTGACATCAAACACATAAATTTTGACACAAACAGTAGCACAAATATGACATATGGTTACATGAGTTCATGTCGGTCATTCAACAACAACGTTACAAATTGAAGTGACAATTCATAGTTCACGACAATTGAAAAGTTCCATCTCCAAAACATAACTTAAGTTGACAAGTTTTTGGTTGCAATATAACACAAATGAGTGTTCGAAACATAACATAAATGATTGGCTTCAACATAACACAATTGCAAGAGAAGCCTCCACATGAAAAAATCACTTTGACATCCATCTCCAAACTAGCAATAGTAACATCCACATGATGAATGTCCACAAGGAAAACAATATCACATAAATATGTTGGGGGATAATATATGATGATGTCCCGGCCTATATGATGAGAGCCCAAACCTAAGTAAAACCTTGGCTCCTATTACCACCCAGCCCAGTCGCCTAGCTATAATTCTCATATGAAAAGGTGGAACATATTGGAAGGATGGTTACCAATTATTGCGCTCCTCCGCATTCATGGGTAACTTGATGTCCGAACAACATCCTCCTCATCCTCATACCTTGCTAATATTGTAGAAGTTAGCCAAATGCAAACATGACATACAATATACAAAATAGGAAAACATATAAGAAAAAAAAGATAGCAAACATACCACCACATTCAAGTCATTCTGCACACCCTTGATATAATTGCACCACACACCAAGGACTCAATCATATGAGGTTTCAATGAACTTGATCCCATAGTCATTGAATACCCAAGACACATGGCCAGGGGCCACTCCTAGCTTCGTCCAGGATCTAATTGTCGGTGTTCTTCTTCGGCACATTGGTTAATGGAAACGAATTTTACATGTAAAAGAACACCCTCTACTATAGGGCTGGAAAAAAAGCTCGAAGCTCGCGAGCTAAACGAGTAGCTCGTGACTCGGCTCGAATCGCCTCGAACTCGAAGAATAATGAGTCGAGCCGAGCTTTAGTTTAAGATCGTTTATAGACCAAGTTAAACGAGCCAATCTCACGAGTACTCGTGTAACTCGTTAGGCTCGGTACAAAAAAATCAGCCACTCCCAAGACAAAAAAAGATCAGCCACTCAGCACCTTATGTCCCAAGCGCACAACACAAGGCCTAGCCGTTGAAGGCCCAACCGCCTAGGAGACTCGTGCGTTACAAGGAAATTACTACTGTTTAGTGATATATATGTTTAATATATACATAATCATTTTATAATATATGAGGCTTTTATGTTCATATCTTTAACGAGCTTAACAAGCTAAACGAGCCAGCTCGCGAGTTATACGAGTCGAGCCAATCTTGAATTTGAGCTCGTTATAATAACGAGTCGAGTCGAGCTAGCTCGTTAACGAAACGAGCTCTAGCGAGTCGAGCCGAGCTGGCTCGACTCGGCTCGAATTCCAGACCTACTCTACTAGCAAGGTGGAACTAAACTTCGACACTCTCCTTACCTTACATAAATGGCATGTCTGGATCTCTAGGATTCATCTATGAATTATTGCTAAACTATAAATGGGCTTGTCCCAATAATTCCAATAAATAACACATTAAAAATATTGCATATGCATTTGCATGGGGAGCCTTTCTAGTTGGATGGAAACAGAAAATATGTGCTTCAATCTTTCAAACCATATTGGTCACTACTTTTAGTGTCATTGCTTAAAATAAAAATATGTGCATCAATGTTGAAGCCATACTAATACGTAATACGTATTTGCTAAATATCAGGTACCTAAATTTTATCTTTGTGTTGCACAGTTTCTGTGATGCATGGGGCAGAAGGAGAAGACGGCGTGTAGACCGCCGGCCATGGCGAGGTTGGGCTAGGGGGATTGCATGGTTTTTTCTGAGGAAAACTTTCGATTTATTCATCAACTGTCAAGGTAGTACATAGAAAACCAGAAGTAAAAAAGAAAACATCTAGGTCCATAGACCACCTAGCCACGACTACAAGCACTGGAGAGAGCCAAAGGCACACCACCGTCATCGCCCCTCCCTCACCGAAGCCGGCAAAACCATGTTTTATTAGACATTCAGGAAGTTGTTATGCTAAGGCCCCATAGGACCAGCACACTAGAACAGCAACCGCCACCGATGAAGAGAAGCATAGATCGAAAGGATCCAACCTGTAGACACACGAACACAGAGGAACAAAGACCGGATCCACGTGGATTCACCGAAGAAAAACGCCGACCAAATCCCACAATATCCACACGCCCTCCGATGATGTTAGAGACACCACCGGAATGGAGGCTAGTCAGGGAGGATCTTATTCCATCTATAGAGAGCCGCCGCCACAGGCTCACATCTCTAAGTAGGACACAAACCCTAACAAAACTAAAAACACATCAAAAAATGGAGCCCTCCTGCCGGCAAGGCCGGGGCCCGCCATGCCTCCATGGTCCTAAGACTACAGGAGACGAGGTAGACCGGCGACAGTGCCGGCGGGAGGCAGGAATACCCTAGCATGCTAGGTGCATGCTACGAGGGGTGCCTTGGTGCATGGCCGGTAATTGCACATTAGGAAGAAGAAGGTGCGTTTGAAGATGAACAGTGCCAGATCTATTTTTGGTCATTTGATCAAGATGTAGTAATCCTGGGAAAAGTGACTAAAGCAAAGAAGGATTTCAGGTACCTGACACTTAAGCGGCCCCAAATAATAATTTATTTTTTGGAGAATAACAATAAGGAGCAATAGTGACCTGAGGACACATGTGGTGGTACGTGCAGCCCGCCGTAGACACAGGGATTGGGTGACTGATTCTACTCGCTTTACATTAAATATCGTGCAAGAAAACGAATAATGCATATTAGTAGCCAAGTTGGCCTTGATAGTTGATACATCCTTTCTAAAAGTTAAATGCACGCGGTTCTGAAGGGTCAACGACATTCTTCTTCCATTTCCTACCAAAGAGGAGCTAGCACATGTAATTCACCCCAAAAGTTCAGAGGGCCCGAGAGGGCATGTTTTGTTGAACGGGTTAGATAACCTTCTGAATTTGTTTTTTTATGTATGCTCGTTTATGAATAACTATCAAAAGTGCTCGTGCGTTGCAATGGGAGGAATATTTTTTCATAATCTTCACTGACGATAACCACATTTTGTTCACATCTCATCGCATGATTTTGAAAATTTGTTCACAAATGCAAGAAATTGTATCTTTTTAAATTTATTCACTAATTGAAGCAATGTTCACATTTTCAAAAAAATATCGTGGTTGTCAAAAAACTTGTTAATAGAAAGAATTATTCTGAGTTTCAAGAAACGTTTAAAAAAACATAGTACTATAATATTCCGATCCACCCTGACAGGTAATTCTTCAAAATGCGGGTGTATAGTCACAAAGACTCAGAAGCATTACGGTTTAACTACATAGCTTCGATCATTTGTGAACATTTTTACAAATTTGGAAACATTTTTTTACTTTTTACAAACATTTTTTAAAAATATGAACATTTTTTATATTGTGAACGGTTTTTAAGCATCTTCTTTTAAATAGTATCACCTTGGATAGAAATTAAATCTCAAAAACATAATATGGGTGAACGGATGAAAAAATTAGCGAAACGCATTTTATTAGTAGATATAGATATAGATTTGGCAGGCTTACAAGCTGAAGGAGGCCACCTGATTCTGGACCAAGTTGCCAATGCACTACAAAGGGAGTTGTTAGCGTGCCCGTGATGATGGTTGTTGTTAAGGTAGAAGCCAAATCTTGTATCTGGAGACTGATAGAGCTGATGAATCTGGAGAAGTTGAATGGAATAAGAATGTAGCAGCTATGGATGAAGGCTGAAAACAGTTGGTGATTGAAAGTTTATGCTGAGATGATGCGACTACCAGTACGTGGAGCCCTTTTGATGATCTAATCTTGATCAGCATGAGCGTGGGCTGGGGGCGATGGTTCTCTACCCTCTGTAGTATATATTGTTGTATCTTAGTTCCATGCTAAGTTTCGTGTTATCTTAGATGCGGCATCAACCCGTGAGACTCTTTTTTGCTAGGATTTTCCCCTTATACTTCTGCACTGGAGGCTATATTTCTGTTGTTGTTTCTGTTCTGTTATCACTTGACAGTAGAACCAAATCTGTTTTCAGAATGTATGGAATAAGAATAGTATTGGTCCAATAATTCCAACAACAGAAAACACAGTACGATTTTACAAAACATAACACATTACAAATATTACCCATGCGACCACTTTGTTAATTGGATGGAATGATAAAATACGTGCATTATGGCCTCAAGCCATACTAGAAAATTTTCTTTATTCTTTTCACTGCAAAGAAAAGTAATTTATTTTGCTGGAGAAAAGGAGCAACACCCATGGGAACACATGATAGGCAGTGTCTCAGATGCAAAGGTCTAGATCAACCGACCGACCATGGCGGGTGAGCCATTTTTAGTCTTTTTTATATTAGATAAAAGTGTGTTGTGTTTATTTGCTATATAATTGTTCTCATGTAGATTCGTTGCTCATTTAAAAAGGATAAAGACAATAAAAATGAAGCGAAAGCTCAAGCACAGTGTACAAATTTTATTCCGTAAATAAGCTTTGCAGTTCTGCATAAAATCAATGTTAACATCAATTTTGCTTCATCCTGGATTCTAAAATTTAAGCCACAATTATTCCGCATCAACAAAACTATATTGCATTTATTTCCACTTCTTAATTTGTCTTCTCGCATGATGTCACCCTCTCTGGATTCCATGCCTAGTTTACCCATAGGACTAACCCATGAACTGGTCACTTATTGTTCCACTTAATGAGGATGTAGAACTCATGTTGGTTGCTTAGGACAAATAACTAATTTATGTATTTACCCAACCATGTGATATTAGCTGATATTCCATTGGAAAACATCGCCTACTCAGTGCTCCTTCATTGCTACTAGTGACACATAATAATCATATATAATCAAATACATGTGTTGAATGAAAGAAATTGTTGAAATTATCAAGAAGTAAATAATAAAACTTTGGACCATGCATGATTTTGGTTTGTTTGTGCTAGAGGTTTTGTGTATTCATAAGTTCCTATATTTGGAATCCTTGAAAAAACAATTATCCATATTTATCTATGGGTCACTCCATATGTAACCTACAAACAAAAAATTCCTAACGGAATATGAATGAAGTTTCACAACTTCAAAGAGAGTAATCTAGGTGAGTAGTAGTAGCTTTGTGTTAGTAGAATTTGAAAATAGGCAAGTAAATATTAGAACATATTACTAAGAACATGTACAATTGTTACCGCATCAATTCCTTATTAATCCATATCACCGTCGCTAATCATAGGTATGGTAGCTAGCTTAGGATTATTTTTTTCTATGAACTAACTGGCTATATCTTTACTAACACAAATTAACTAATAGAGTGACATATTTCTTGCCCACATCGGTGCTTATAGATTTGACCTATTATCTAGGAATCTGCAATCCCATAAGAAACCTTCTCTCTTTTGCTTCATACATATTGTTTTCACTTTGTACAGTGCACTACCTACCATACTTTTATGTAGCATAACCCATTATTGGATTAAATTTATTTAAAGCTTGAATTCGTAATCTTATGCACCTTATATATTTTAACATATTTCAGGAACAAACTCATTTGTTAATATATATGATAGATAATGATCATAACGATATGAAATTTATTTTAATGTGAATGAAGTATGAATCAACTTTCTTAACATACCACACATATTTTAGGATTAGATATTAGCCAGCTGGAACTTGGAAAATGAAATACATAATATTTTGTAAATATAAATATATTACTAAGGTTATTGTTGAGATAAATCTAAAGATATGGGTTTTTAGTACCATAAAAGATTAAAAAAATGCAACGGGTGTTGAAATCATGTTTCTTTAGTGCAAAAGTATCTATAATATTGACCTTACAGAAGCTGCAGTGAGCATAGTGATTGGATGGCAATTATTATTAGATAAGGAGATATAGGTTGCGATAGAGATATACCATGCAGAAGAATTGCCAAACAGATACACTCGTGGTACCAAAATTGCATCAGATACAAACATGTCATCGTTTGTTCCTGATAAGGTCGCATGTGGGCAATACCTAAAATACAAAGATTAACCAAAGGCCATAAAATTTAGGTATTATATGAAAAATATTTTATATAAACAGAAATAATGTGTATTTTTGTGTCGTTACGTGAGCATCAGTGTAGCTAGATCACCTGGGATATGTCACTGTTTACGCCTCTAATCTGCTAATAAAATAAATAATTTGGAATAATAAATTTGGATAAATATCAGAATAGTGGAGAAAGCCATGTATCAGGTTTTTCTCATCACAAAGATCATAGGAAAGCTTAAAAATGTACTTACTGCTGTGAATAATATCTGGGAAGCTAGTATACATGCCTGAAGATCAGCAGAAAGTTGAATCGTGCACAATTAGGGCTGCCAAATTAATGTTGATTATCCTCACATGCATGGTGTATCTACGAAAAATCACCTAATAGATCTACTCACTACCTACACACCATTCGAGATCCTTGGAAAATACATATAAAAAGAAAAATATATATATAAACACCATCTGAGACAAATTACCTTGACGCAAATGTTTGTAAAAATCGTACAATAATTAGTTGCGTACGTACGTGATGGAGGGGATACCTAGGAATTTCCAGAGTACGCTATAGACAACTGTTTATAGTTGTCGTCGGCATAGGCAGGCTCGAGCGGAGTGATGCAAACAATACTAATCAAATTTATAACTTATTTATTAATGAAAGAGGGGCCGCTCCTCCGAGTTCTATTAAAAAAATTATACGGTTTTTACCCCCAATACAATCTACTAGCAAATAACATACATCAACTAAGATCAATAGGGAGCACAGGCAAGTATCTTCTTCCAAAAGAGAACATTCAACAAGCATGGAGCCCCAAAACTGAGCACAACAATAACTCAAACACCACCAGAATACATGCAAATTTAAACACTACAAGGGAAGGTAAAACATGGAGTATCAACACCAAATAAGCTATGATAGAGAAACAAATTTATGGGAGATGAAAACTTGCGTAAAATCTTCAAACAACTGTCCATCAGCAGCAACACTTACCTGATTATCCTAGCCACCAATTCACAAAACACCATTTCTCGATCCCTTCAGATCGATACACTTCACCTGCTATCTGCTCAAGAAGTCTTCCCCACTGTGTCAGCACCCTTAACCTTTCCTCCTTTATCTATAAAATGGACCATCCAGCAATCCAATAGCAGATCAAATTTGTTAGAATCAAAGGATCATTAATTATATTATTTTCAATAATGACACCATGTTTGCATCTCCAAATTGACCAAAAGACAGCAGAAATCTCTATCACTTCACCAATTTATTTTCATTCTTACGGTTTTTTTAGTCCAGTTTCCAAAGCATTCAAATAGCCTGGTAGGGGTTAAACGTAAACTAAACAATTCAAAAGACTCAATATTAGCCCAACCATAGAGCATTGATCAATGTTTTCATCATTTCCATAGAAAATGCACATTTTATTTCATTACCACCCTCTTCTAAGTAAATTATCTTTAGTAAGCATTGAAAAACAAAGTGACGTCTATTTTTATCTTCATCTTACTGGCAAGCCAGTATGCTCTGAACAAGACAACTTTTTACCTACTCCAACTGGAATGGATAGAAGGACATCATGCATAAATGCATATTGGTAAGACAAGCCTAAACTAAATTGGTTCTATCGGTAATAGAACTATGAATTGTAAGTGCCAACATCCACATCATTTTTCAATTTTATCCTATACGCCTTTCTTGTTGTTATTTATAGTTATAGTATTAGAGACAGGCATACTAAGATATTTCATCGAAAGCTGACAAATACAAATATCTTGGTATAAACCCACCTTATCATTGGCTTTCGCAAACAGGAAGAGTTTAGTTTTATACAAATTAATAGTCAAATCTGACATTTGTTCAAAAGCACATAAAATGAATTTAAGATTATTTGTATTGTCTATATCTCATCTTATAATAAATATTTGGTATCATTAGTATATTGAAGCATATTAACATCATATTTCAAATTTTCTCCAAATATCCCTTTAACAAACCCATTTTGCTTAAGTTTTTCTATAGCTAGGGCAAAAACAACTAATCAAAATAAATAGAGGGGACAAACCATCCCCCTATATCTGTCCTTTGTGAGTCTTGAAGTGTGGATCGATTTTATCATTTACCTTAACTCCAACATGCCCCCTTTCATGGTTAACATGACATAGTCAAACCATATCACTAAAGCCTTTCATCTTTAGCATTTGAAGCATAAATGGCCATTGTTATTATATTAATATTTACAAAATCATCTTTGAATAGCAAGAAAGTTTATGTTTTAAAAGTGAATGGAATTCATAGCATCATGTAAGACAACTACTCCTTCAGAAATGTACGTGTCTTCAATAAAGGTAGTCTTAGTACATGAAATGACACGATTAACCTCCAAACTCAATATGCTCACAGGAATCTTAGTTATAATCTTGAATCCAACATTCACGGGCAAATAGTTCTAAATGTATGAATTTTCTAAATATCACTGATTTCTAGCACCAGAGTAAAATTGACATAGTGTAACCTATCCAAGGCCCAGTTTTGAAAATCATCTAGCACACCTTTATGATCCCATTTCACCACATCCCAAAATTCCAGATACAAATCAGTGGGAAGACCATCAAGGATAGGGCTTTTATTTTTCTCCATCTAGAAACCAACATGATGTAATTCTTCAACAGAGAGGGCCACTACTAGGGAAAACCGTAGTAGTAGCGCTTGTTTTGTAGCTAGCAGTAGCGCTTGTACAAGCACTACCACTAAGGCGCTACAGCTAACTGTTAGCAGTAGCGCTAGAATGCCAGCGCTACTGCTATACAAAGTTAGCAGTAGCGCTTTATATGGTAAAGCGCTACAGATAATAGGAAGTAGCAGTAGCGTTTCTTCTGGATAGCGTTGCTGCTAACTTTTCCTGTATTTTTGAAAATACAGCTTATTTACGTTGTGGTTTTATATACAGTACTTTCATCATATCATTTTATGACCATGATTAGTTATTATATATAACAATGGTGAAATTAACGTGGAGTAGATTCAAGTGGAGGCAACATGTGGTGCATGTCGAAAGTACTACTAATCCAAACTTGATCTAGTTTGGATTAGTAGTACTTTTGATGTGCACCACATGCTGCCTCCACTTGAATATATTCCATCTTCATTTCACCTACTGATATATATAATAACTCATCATGCTCATATAACAACTTAGCATCATGCATCATCGATCATAATAATAAATAACTCATCATTGGTATCATAATTAATAACAAGTCCTACTCATCATCATCGATCATACAACTTCTACTCGATAGATCATCATAGTCATCTAACCAATCCTACTTAGTTGTTCTTAGCACATGATCGCACATGATCATGAGTATTAGCTAGAACCTACTACCTTCTCTTAGGTAAAATAGCATAAAACAAGATAGGCCCTGACTCTCCATTATGGAGAATGGAGATTATCCTGTCTCCAATTCTTGCACTTTGCCTAATGTTGCTTCCAAGTACCTCCTTACGAGTGGCCATACATTTGTTCCAATCTTTGATTGTCATGTCTTCATTGCTTTTAGAAATCCGAAATGAACAGGAGTGATTTGTAGGATGACCTGGCTATATATTCAAAACATCAAGGCGATCTTTCGAAAACATTAGATGAGGCACACACTCCTGCGGGATTATCTATTGAAAAACATAGTAATAACTTTGTAGTTAGCAATGTAGTTCAGTTTTAGAAGAATTTATGCAAAGATGCACAGATGTCGTAATACTAAAAAATCTTACCATGACATCTCCATGGATGTTAGCATAGTTCAACACGTGCACTAGTGGCACATATTGACTATAATGTGGAGGAGTTTGATAATAGACATTGTAATTCTCGAGATCAGTACAAAATGCGACCAGATAATTTTTGTCCTGATAAGTTAACTCAGAGCCATTGGTGTAGTAGGTTCTGCCTACCATCTTCCACACATTCTTTGAAGAATGAAAATAAGCTATCAATGGAAATAAGTTGTCAAGTATTTTGAAACAAACAATATAAATTACTTAATAACTATGTTTGAGAACACATAGCGGTAGAATTGAAAGCGTATCAACAAGGACCCAATTGTCCAAATTGTCTACCTCGATGTCGGGATCACCAAGATCCATGATGACAAACATACACTGTTGAAAATCATACATCTTGCAAAGTGCTTCCCAACTGGACAACCAAAATTGGATATGCTCTCGAATTGTATAGATTTACCTCAAAATCCATACCATGATGGGTCCTTAGGTGAATTTTCTTTGTTTCATTCCTCTCATGATCTTCAAAACCCATCCTCTTCAAGACATAGCATCTTGCATGGCATGCGATAAGCTAGTCGAATTGTAAAAGACGAAAATTACACGTTGAAGTAGTAGAAGTCGAGCTTAATTATGAAAAAAAACACTTTGTGTTGTAGCATACCGTTTCAAAATCGAAGGCCTCCTCGAGCTTAATGCTGAAGCGCCAACCTTCAACCAAGTGAGGCATGTCGCAGAAACCCCGGTTGTCACCGCATAGGAGCACTCCCCGGGACTTTCGTCCGACGACATTTCCTATGTTCATAATTCAAAAATTAAACTTCTAAATTCAATATATGTACTACAAAAACTAAATTAGATCATTATCAGCACGGGTGGACTATCCGTCCGTCGGGTCTTTTTTTTGAAAACTCTCAGCTCACGTGGTGTATATATTCGACCGTTGGTGATGGTCGCTCCTCCCTTCATCCCCGAATGCATTAAACCAAAATGTCTAGCACACGAAGACGAAGGAGAAGCGACCCCCACGACAACAGTCGGCATTCTTCTTCGTTCTCTCATATATGGTGGACACACTCCCTCACTGATTTTTCGACCATCGCTGATGGTCGTTACTCCTCCCTAGTGCCTAACAAAGGTCTAGCACAAGGAGAAGAAGGAGAAACGACCTGCACGACAACAGTCGGGTTTCTTCCTCTCTCATATATGGTGTAGACTTTCTTCCTCACTCCTTTCTTGATTGTCATGTATGGAGCCTCGATAGACTTAAAGTCAACCCGAAATGTCTTTAAGTTATCTTTTTAGAAAATCCAGGCCACTCGATATTTTCTACATATTCTAGCACAAGTCATGCCAAAATTCACGGAAAAATCCGGCATGACCTTTGCTAAAAAAGGACATATCGAGCACCTAAAATTTTCCGGAATGGAAATTAATCAACACTCCGGCAAAAAATAGGCCACTCGGAGGACATATCCTATTTGCATTCAAACTTGATGGTCATTGCATTTCAATGGTTGAAAATATGAACAAAAACATTTCAAAATATTTTATAGGACCCATATTGACATGGAGATTTGGCTAGTATCACCTCGAGGTTAGAGGGGGCCTGTGACGGGGACGACGACGACGACATGGGCTCCTTTATTTTCGCAAAAGCAAAATATAAACAAAAACATTATTATCATCATCCTAGGACTTAGTGAAACCCTATGTCTAAAGCTTTCTCCTAAACTTATAAAACCTAGTTCTAACCCTAATAATTTGTACTTCCCATCTATCCATCCATTTGTCTAAACCTAGTTCCAACTCTAAAAATTGGTAAAACCTTGTTCTAACCCTAAAAAATGAAAGGACCTATACATTTACTAAAAATCCCCTAGTTCTAACCCTAACATCTATCCATCCATCCATCCATCTATATATCCATCGATCCATCTATCCATCCCTTTGTCTATCTACGCAATATATAAAAAACATTGTTCTAACCATCTATCTATGCATCTATCTATGCAATGCAGGAGGGAGGGAGAGGGTCAGAGGGAGAGGGCTGGGAGGGAGAAGGGCGAGGGATGAAGGAGGGAGCAGGGAGGGAGAAGGGCGGGGGATGAAGGGAGAGGCAGGGTCGGAGGGATGGAGGGAGAAGGGAGGGATGGAAGGAGAAGGGAAGGAGGAAGACATACCAGGAAGCAGCGGCGGTGGGACGACGGTGGCGAGCGGTGGCAGTGCGTGGGAGTTGGAGAGAGATGAGAGTGTGGGAGGGAGAGTGATCGATCGGGCCGGCGAGGAGAGGATAAGGTATCATTAGTAGTAGCGCTGGCTGGAGGCCCATCGCTACTGCTATGTCTCTAGTAGTAGCGATGGTTCCAGCCAGCCGCTACTACTACGTGTAGCCCCTGCCAGTGGCCATGGGACCTCTTAGCAGTAGCGCTGCCAAGGGGCACATCGCTACTGCTACTCTAGTACTTGTAGCGTGTGTTGTCAACCAGCGCTATTATTAAGTTGCAGAGCGCCGGGCCCATAACCAACGCTACTACTATCCTGTATAGGCATTTCCTAGTAGTGGGCTCTACCTGTGGCATAGAAAAGTACCAAAAATTGAGGAATATCCTGATTTCTTAAAGTTATATTACAACTATCGGTTTGCCTAGCAAGTTTATTATGAAAATTTGTGATATACATGAGCTATTCTTCCGCTTTGATCGCTCCCTCATCTTATTGCGTAGTGGAAATTCAAATATTTTTATTTTGACATTCGCTCTCGCATTATAATACCTAGTTCTGCAGTCACCATCTTTAATATATTTATATTTATATATTTGCAACTACTTTAACTCCACCTATTTTGTAATCCTAGCTAACTGATCTCTAAGCTCTTTCTCGTTCTTGCCTATCACAATTAGAATGGGCAAAATTCTCAGCATTGTTATTCATGGTATTTAATTTAGCTATGGTTGCAAGTTAAATTTTCCTACAGCATGCGCCAACATTTCACATTACTACCGTAACTTTTTCCTCAACATTCTCAACATTTTCTCCCATCTGTCTAAAGTAGACCCAAAGTTAAGTATCAATAAAAATTTTGGTGATAATTTCCCTAAAAAAATCTAAGCACTCATGCATTCTTAAATTTGAAGATGGGTTGATCCTTGCAATGGTCTCTGGAATAAAAAAACAAAGGACTGTTATCGGAAACCTCTCTAACTAAACAAGTATGATAGACAGGGGATCATGTTCCTCCCATTCATGAAAAAAATATTTGTATACATTTTCAGAAATAGGGTTCATCTATATTTGTCCAAGTTAAATACCTAACATTAGGTGGCATCTCTCTCAACCGAGCATGCACAATAATAGAGTTAAATGAAAACACCAATGGTTAGTTTCATTGGTGGTGTTTTCACAACTTTTCTGGATGATATTTAAATCACCTCCCAGCAAGGAAGAGATTA
This sequence comes from Aegilops speltoides, assembly GCA_021437245.1. NCBI lineage: Eukaryota > Viridiplantae > Streptophyta > Magnoliopsida > Poales > Poaceae > Aegilops > Aegilops speltoides. The sequence continues at coordinate 409,474,571 of CM038145.1, read as the reverse complement.
TCATTATATACCCTCGCTTATCCAGCAAGGAAGCTAGTTTTCCGTTAATTGTGCATCCCTAATAAAATTAATAACCTTTCAAAGTTCAATCAAACTTTTAATTTTTCCAAAAGTATGAACTCTAATAATGTACTTCCCAACTTCAACGCAGACTCCATCAAAGATATCATTATTTATGCCAACCAAAATCCTCTAGATCTTCCTCTAGGAGGGTTCCAATGCCACGTAAACATTCTTCGACAACAAAGGGAGTGAAGTTCATGTTTAGAAAAAAAATGTTCTTTCAAGTTCTTGGAGATGAACAAAGTCCACCTTATTTTCCAAACTAACTTTATATCACATATATTTTTTGTAACATCTTTCCCCCATCCCCCTCACATTCTAGAGAACCCCAACCCCTTATTATTGAAGAAAAAACATTTAACATTTATTTTTATTTTTATTTAAACTCCCAATGGAAACATAGTGCTTCACATAGCTATCCTCGTGTCATTTTACTAGAGATGATATTTTTTCCAGCTGGCAAATAATTTTCCCCCAATTCAACATCAAAATGTTCATTATCGAGTAGAGCTCATCGAGAGTATCACAAGTGGTAATATGACCTGGTAAGCTAAAATTTTATTTTCTATTATTTTCTATTAATGATGTTCTAAAGAAAAATTCTTCCTCCATTTTTCAATAATGTCCAAATTATGGTCAATCATTTCAATAGAGCAACCAAAGTTAACACCGACTAAAGCAGCCATGTGCTGCAATGGTCTGTTAGATGGGGAAGTATGAGCACCCATACCATAATTTTCTTTCGTCGTTGATCCTCATATGAGGACCTTCTTCAGAAGGTGAGGCTACCCCTAACTCTTAACTACTTTATCTCTAAAATTCTCAACACATTCTTGACTCTCATTGTTGTCTATAGGTTCCATTTATTTTCCAGATTCCTCACCATTTCCTTTTTCTGACCCATCTCCAATATTTTCTTCATGGACTAACCTAGCAAATTCCTAGTCTAACACCTATCTCCAAATGAATTAGTGCACAAGTTGTTTAAGTATCATCTATTGCTTTCCTATGTCAGCTTCTAATTTTTTTATCAGCATCAAGCTCTTGGAGCGTCTAATCCACTATAGCCCAAAGAGCATATTGTCTAGCTTTTTCTTCTTCAATGAATTAGAAACAATTTAATTACTGCTTCCTAAACAGCCTTCATCTTTTCCTCGCTAGTTAGATCACTGAGTATTGGGGCCAGGGATCCCTGAGTGCTTACTTTTAAGGCATCATTTTTCTTATTGATCTCCTCAACTTGATCCAAGGACAAACTTCATAAAATAATACTCCCTGCATTCCATAGTGCATATACATTTTCTTAAAAGTCGAAGTCAGCAAAATTTGACAAGGTTTATGGAGAAATTTATCTATATATACAATACCAAACATATACAATATGAATATTTATGTCATGATATATCTGGTAATACATATTTGCTATTCTAAATATAAATACTTTTCTTTCAAAACAAGGTCAAAGTCTGCAAAGTTTGAGTATTGGAAAAAAAAATCTATACACACTATATTATGGAATGAACAGGGTATATTCTCTCTATCACCAGCACCACCTCTCAGCTTTTTCCTAGCTGCTTCATCATCACAAGGATTCTCTTCATGCTCACTTACAATAGGGATAGATCTATTGAACTCATTATACCAGCTCATTTTAACTACACAGTCCAACTTAGGGCGTGTGTTCGGGAGCCCTCTGGCTTCTCAATTCCTAATCTCCAGTCCGAGTCCAATGAACGCCAACTCCTCGGCTTTTGGAGCTAGAAGCTAGTTAGAAACTGTGCAAAATCGAATGAGTGGTGGAGTTGGGAAAACGTGTCTCGCACAAACCGGGAAGCGGATTTGAAAAGATTACATGCCTATGTGACCGCTTAAATGACATTGCGATCGTTCGCCTCAACTCATTGTATTCTCTCTCTCTCTCTCTCTCTCTCTCTCTCTCTCTCTCTCTCTCTCTCTCTCTCTCTCTCTCTCTTCTTGGGTCCCTCTTCTCTTCTTGTTGGGCTGAAGAGGAGAAAACGAGCCAATTGGGCTGCAAGATCATCTCTCTTCGTACCAAACCTGGCTACATCCAAGCCTAATGGGCTGGCAGCCCATGCGAGCGCTAATGATTGAGAAGCTACTGTCCCGGATGTTTTCGAACGGGGTTCCTATATGGCGCATAGGGTGCCGCCGAGCGACCTGGCGCGCACCCCCGGCGCGCTGGGCGTTCATATGGGCCGGCCCATATACCATTTGTCTTTCTTTTTCATTTTTTCTTGAGTTCTTTTCTTTTCTTTTTCTTTTTTCCTTTTCTATTTCCCTTTATCTTTTTCTTTTTCCTTTTTCTTTCCAAATCCGTGAACATTTTTTTAGCAAAATAAAAAATATGTTCCTCAATGTGTAAAAATGCTCAATCATTCATAAAATGTTCATAAAATTCTTTTTTTCTTCATCGGGTTGAAAAAATGCTCATCAAAATTCAAAATTTGTTCATCAAATTCCAAAAATGTTTACCAAATTCGAATTTTGTTCATTGATTTAAAATATTGTTCATTGAATTCAAAAAATGTTCATCAAATTCGAAATTTGTTCATTGATTTCAAAAATTGTTCACCAAATTCATCATTTGTTCATCGATTTTCAAAATTTGTTCATCATCAATTTCAAAAATTGTTCACCACATTCAAAATTTGTTTGTCGATTTCAAAATTGGTTCATCAATTTCAAAATTTACTTTTTTATTTTCATTCCAAATTCATAAAAAAAATTTATAAAATTCAAAAAATGTTCATCACTGTGTAAAAATGCTCAATGATTCAAAAAATATTCTTAAAATTCCTGTTTCGTTCATCGGATTGAAAAATGTTCATCAAATTACAAAAATTGAAACCATGAACATGTTTGAAATCATGAAGATTTTGAAAACTCACAAATAATTTTTTAAAATCGTGAACATTTTGCCTAAATCGTGAACATTTTTCTGAAATTGTGAGCATTCATGAACATTTTTTGGAAATTGTGAACATTTTTCAAAACAAACGAACATTATTTCGAAATCCTAAACAATTTTTCGAAATGTTGAACATTCTTTAAATCATGAAAAAAAATTTGAATTTGAGAACTTTTTTTAAATCATGAACATTTTTTGAATTATGAATATTTCTTTAACTCAAGAATCAGTTTTTCAAATCATGAACATTTTTGCAAATTTCTGAACATTATTTAGAATTCGTGAATATTATTTGAAATCATGAACATTTTTGAATTTATGGACATTTTCTTACATTTTTGAACATTTTCTTAAATCATGTTTGTTTTATTTAAAATTAGTAACTTTTCTAAAATTTAAAACTTTTTGATATCCCGAATTACTGAGGAAAAGAAAAAATAGAAAAGGAAAAAAACAGGCAGTATCCCGTCCCAAAATGGGCCGGCCCATATGGGCACGAAGTGGGAGCGGGGGCTGCGCGATCGCTGCATTCGCGGCGCCTTATGCGCCCTATAGGAGCTCCCGTTTTCAAACTCCGGGATTTTTACGAGAAGCTAGCACCTGGCTACGGGCGAGGACTCGAGGAGTTTGAGGCTGGGGAGGACCACCAAACAGGCCCTTAGTGGTAGCCCTACAAATCAACAAGCCTTTGGGGGTAACCAAAGTTCAAGGAGGAATTCTCTCGATGTCGAAGTTTCTAGCTGATTGAGAAGGAGAATAGGAAGCACATCTCGGTCAAACGTTGCACAAAAGCTTTGAGCCCATCAATGTAATTTATTAGCCAACTGCTTTGCTTCGCAGCTTGTAGGACGCCGCCCTCGCTCATCGTCCATCTTCCAACAAGAACATGGCCTACTAACGACGCGTTGCCGCTGGCCCACTATGTACTACGTGGGGTATGCGTGTTGCCACGATGAGGATTATTGTGCGAGGCATATTCTTGACTTTTGTGGGGTTTCCTTTGCAGAATTCAAGGACATATTTTAATGTTGTGGCAATGGTAAGTAATTTAGAAAGGATGGCATTGGTCTCTAATCTTTTCAACTTTAATGTAGATCTAGCGGTTGTGTTTTTTTATGTACAAAAGTAATGGTGGATATTTTCTGTTTTCGTGTTATTTTCTAGCATTGTTTTCTATTTGTGACCTGTATTTTGGTTTTTAGTGTATATACTAAAATAAAATTATATATATATATATATAGTGTTACTATTCATCACCCAGGGTGCAGAGTAAGTTATTCTTGATCTGAGGTAATCTTACGATTATTTCATAAAAAAATTATGTTTCAAATACAAGTAATTACAGTAATATTGATTCGCTGCGTAAAATTTGGCATAAAAAAGTCAAAAGACCAGAAAAGTTACATTTTATGTACATTTTACACTATGTTTTTACATTTGTAATTTACGTAACATAAAATATTTTTTACGGCGATTATATATTTTCTTACGTTCTCTTTTATATCTGAAATAAGATAAAATTTACGGAACGTAAAATTACGGTGCATTGATGTCAAAATAGAGGGGGGTGAAGAATAACTATTCCTCACCCAGGGTGATTTAATAGCGCGACTCTATATATAAAACAGTCGAATTAAATAACAACAGAATAATGCGAGACATTATGACAGGTCCTAAATGATCCGCATGCAATATTTTTGGAAGGAGGAATCGTGACTGGCTAATAAATGCTTTCAATACTATTATGGAAGGTCCTAATTTGTGTGCATGCCGATGTATTTTAATGTTTTAACGGGTTCGGCAGCTGTAAACCCGATATACCTCGATCGGATGATGAGTTGATCGAACGGTTGATACTCTAGGTGCCCAGGCACCTAGGTGCCCCAAACAATTTACCTATATATATATATATATATATATATATATATATATATATATATATATATATATATATATATATATATATATATATAGGAAAATCCATCCTACCACCCGGTGGTAGTTACCCCACATGTCTCATATACTACCATGTGATACTATATATACTATTTTATTATTTTAAATATGTTCATATACTATATCTAAGATATTTCAAAGCAAGTTACATGAAAAAATTGCATATGAGCCCATAGTTTTTGTTATATTTGTAAAATACGTACATATTTGTACGTAAAAATGAGCATACTCAAAAAATGGTACATACTACCTAAAAATTAGTATATATACTACCTAATCATTGTTATATACTACATACTACACGTACATACTCTCGGTTCCGACAGATACTACATACAACATACAAAACGCAAGTGGTGGTAACTACCACTGCTTGTAGGAAACATTTGTCCTATATATATGACAATTTTTTCCTACTACCGGGTGTAGTTACTCCCACTTTTGTTTTGTACGTTCTAGGTAGTATCTATTATATCGGAGAGTATGTACGTGTAGTATATAGTATATAAGAATTTTTAGGTAGTATATATACTACTTTTTTGGTAGTATGTACCATATTTTATGCATACTTCATTTCGCGTACAAATATGTACGTATTTCACAAATACAATAAAACTATGAGCTCACTTGCAATTTTTTCATATAACTCACTTTGGAGTATCTTAGATATAGTATATGAACGTAATAAAAATAATAAAGTAAAGTATATACTATCACATGATAGTACATAAAAAATGGGTGTAGTTACACCCGGTAGTAGGATGTATTTTCCTATATATATATATATATATATATATATATATAGGATTGACTATTCGTCACCCTGGGTGAGGAATAGTTATTCTTCACCCCTCTATTTTACTATCAATGGACCGTAATTTTACGTTCCGTAAATTTTGCCTTATTTCTGAAGTAAAAGAGACCGTAAGAAAATATATAATCGTCGGAAAAATATTTTATGTTATGTAAAATTACAAATTTAAAAACATAGTGTAAAATACACATAAACTGTAAATTTTCTTGTCTTATGACCTATATTTTTATTTTCTTATGTCAAATTTTACGTCGTGAATCGATAGGAATGTAACTATTTGAATTCCAAACGTAATTTAATTATGAAATGATCGTAAGATTACCTCGGTGAAGAATAACTTATTCTGCACCCTGGGTGATGAATAGTAACACTATATATATATATATATATATATATATATATATATATATATATATATATATATATAGTATGTTCATATACTATATCTAAGATACTACAAAGCGAGTTATGTGAAAAATTGCATGTGAGCCCATATTTTTATCATATTTGTGAAAATATGTACATATTTGTACGTAAAAAGAAGTATGCTAAAATATACTATATACTACCTAAAAATAGTATATATACTACCTAAATATTCTTACATACTACATACTATGCATACATACACTGCGGTATGGTAGATATTACCTAAAACATACAAAATAAAATGGGTGTAACTACACCTTAGTAGTAGGAAAAATTTGTCCTGTATATATATATTTCTGGAGCAGTGCAGCTAAATCTAAGTCGACTAAGACTTGGTTATGTCTCAGTCGATCGATGATATATTTGTGAGACTTACGTGGAGACTCGTGCAAAATGTTCTCTTTTTTTTTCTATTTTCTTTTGTATGTGTTATTCATTTGATTGAGACCTAGCACAGATATACAAGGATAAGGAGCAGCGAGCAGAGGGCACACGTGGTTGGCGAAACGCAAGGCGCTGGATCGGCCGACTGATTCTACTCGTTTTCGAGTCGACTAACAATAGCCAAGTTGCACTTGATAGGTGATACTACATCGGGAATGGGATCTTTGCAATAAATTGCACGGAGTTCTCAAGCCTCAACGACGTTCTTCTTCCACTTCCTGCCAAAGAGGAGCTTGCACAGGTAAGAAATCTTGAAAAATCTCAAGGGTGAACGAAGTTTCTTGGCGGGCATGCAGGGCAGGAGAGACATGTCTGCCAAGGGCGGCAAGGCCCTGGTCCAGTCGGACGCGGGGAAGTATGTGGCGTGGTCGGGCGTCGACCAGCCGGAGCTCGCTGCAGAGGGGCTCGGTGTGGCTTGCTCCTGCTCAGGCCGCTCTCCTTCGCGCTGCCACACTACGCCGACTGCCACAAGTTCGGCTACGTCCTCCGAGGCTCCGGGGTCGCCGGTGTCCTCCCGGTCGCCACCGGGGACGCCTCCCCGCGGCCAGGAGAGGGTCGTGCGCCTCGAGGCCGGCGACGTCATAGCCACGCGCACTGGGAGGTCTCCTGGTGGTACAACGACAGCGACGGCGATGCGGGCGACCTCTCAATCGTGTTCATGGGCGACACGGAGCGCGCTGTCAGCCCGGGAGACATGTCCTACTTCTTTCTCGCCGGCGGCAACAGCGTCCTAGGCGGCTTCGACGCGGGCCTCCTCGCCGGGGCATGGCCTGGCGTGACCAAGGAGCAGGCCGCCGCCGTGTTCCGGAGCCAGGCAGCCGTCATCGTCACCGGGCTGAGCAAGAAGCTGCCCGGCGTCCGCCCGCGCGAGGACGACAGGAAACGGCTCGTCGTGAACGCCGGCCAAGTCGCTGCAGGAACCCTGAAGACGCTCACCGCGGCCGACCAGGCGGCGCTGGGCGGCCTGGGGATCAGCGTGGTTCTCGGCCGGCTCGAGCCCGGCGCCGCGCGCGCGCCGTGGGTGCTACGCGAGGGTGCGGCGCAGTTGGTGTACGTGGCACGCGGGAGCGCGCGCGTCCAGGTGTCTTCTTCCGCGGGCGGCGAGAAGCTGCTGCTGGACGAGGAGGTCGCCGCGGGGAGCGTGTTCGTCGTACCGCGGTTCGCCGTGACGCTCATCTCCGCCGGCGCCGACGGCGCACAGTGGGTCTCCCTCATCAAGAGCGCCAGGTACGTACTCCTATATGTGAATTTCGCTACTTCATATGTGGAATGGCAATAATTACTGATTATGCTGTCGTGCTCGCATGGCAGGCCCGCGGTGGAGCACCTGACCGGTGGTGGCTCGATGCTCGGCGGCCTGACCGCGCAGGTGGTGCAGGCGTCGCTGAGCGTGGCGCCGGAGTTGGTGGAGCTGCTCGGAGTCCGCAGCGCCGAGCCGTCGCACTGAGCGGTCGGTGCACGCGTTCGCGCCGCGGCGTCCGTTCACTTTCCGTGGCGTGTGTGTCCCGTATGCTCCGTTGACGTGTACCACACGATCTGTATTATTATGCGCTGTTACGTCTCTATACGTGCTTACTTACGTGAATGAGCAAAATAATTCTGTGCATTGTTGTACTCATATGAGACCACAAGTGTGTTACCCCTCGGCTTGGGTTATAGTACGTTGTTACGTCTCTTACTTACGTGAATGAGGAAAAGAATTCTGCGCGTTGTTGTACTCATATGTGATCTCAAGTCTGTTACCCGTCGGCTTGGGTTTTACTCCATTCATTTCTTTTTCACTTTGCCTACTAGTTTTGTTTTAAATTAAACTTTCTAAAGTTCGTTCAATTTCATATATAGAAACAGTTTAGCTACTTGTAAGTCAGCCCTAATTTAGAATTTGGGCCTATCGAATTCAGGATGAAGAAAGCATCAGCCACCAGAGGGAAGGAAGGAGCAGCCGCTGGCTCGCCGGACAAGCAGCAACCTCTGTGTCTATCTTAGGGTGCCAGACGACCCCAAATATTTATCTTAAGGCGGCACGCGACCCCGATATCCATCTGAGGGGTGGGGGAGGGTGTATGTTGCCCGAAAAATTGTTCATCACTGGGGTTGGATGGATGGCCGTGGCCAACGGCAGCACGGCGGTAGGTGGCGGTTGGGGGAGGGCAGGGCGGTGGCAACGGATGGTTAGATCGGTGATAAATCGGTGGTTCGAGGTAGAAGATGAGTAGTAAATACGTTTTCGAGGTAGTAGAAGGCATCTCGCCGTTGATTTTGCATCCGAGGGCTGAAATGATTCGACTGGTCGTAAATTTTTTTTTCCAGTCGATTGGTCTCTATCTAGTCCCATATAGAAAACATATCAAGGTTCATAATATCAAACCACTATCATCAGATCCATCACAGAGTATACTTCATACTCTCTCACTTCCATAATGTAGTGCGTATAATTTTTTTGAAAAGTTAAACTTAACAAATTACAACAAAGTTTATGGACCGAACTACTTATATGTTGTTATGCGTTGGGTTATGCGTTGTTACGTCTCTTACTTCCGTGAATAAGGAAAATAATTCTGCGCGTTGTGTGTACTATGTGTGATCTCAAGTCTGTTACCCGTCGGCTTGGGTTTTACTCCATTCATTTCTTTTTTTTTGACGGATGCAAGCTTGATTTTTTTTTTTTTGAGATCTGTAGTAGCAGTAAGACTACACAGAAGGACTAATACATTCAGCCAGCATCACAGGTCGTAGACTAGTCGGGACATCAGCAAATATCATCTGGTCACCGTTGATTCTGTGTAGTTCAGCAAGCCCGTGAGCCAGGCCATTGTTGCTCCGCTTGGTGTGGACTATTTTGCATGCGTCGAAGGCGCCCAAAGCAAGTTTGATGTCCATGATTATGCCATAGCAGTGGGATCGCGTTGGCTCCTTTCTGTCCACTTCGTTGACTATCGTTTGATTATCCATCTCCAAGACTATTTCGCCGCTGTGGATCGCCGTCAGTGATTGCAGACCCACCAAGGCTGCTCTAGCCTCTGCCTCCTCAACGCTGTGGCTCGTCTGCAGCTCCTTGCAACTTGATAGGAGTACGACGCCGCGATGATCTCTGGCTACAAAACCGGCCGCGCCCACCCCCGATTTTTTTACATATGCAGCGTCAGTGTTAAGTTTTACTACACCGGGACAGGGTGGGTACCATCGTATGGCCGAGGCCTCTGCATGGCTCAGCTCATGGTTGGCCTATTCAGTATTAGTTTTCCGGTCCAACAACATCACTGGGGATTCCGCCAATCTGATTTCCTCCTCGTACTTCTCAAGGAACTGGACTGAAGATTTGATAGTCTGTTTACCCTCATTCCGCACGCAGTCTTCCCGCAAGTGCCAAGCGCGCCATAAGAGCAGCAGTATTTTTGCCCGAGTTTCCTCATTTTCAGAGTAGCAGGACCTGCAGCCAGTTATCTCATGTGTACCAAAACTTCTTTTCTGATGGCAGGTTCCAGATTTCTCTCATTGCTGATCTGAGCCCTCTGCTTTTGGTGCACATAACGACGGCATGGAATTCATCCTCTCTGCCATTGCCACAAACACTACAAGTGGCGTCCACATCAAGGGTTCTCTTATGCTTGTTTACCTTAGTAGCAAGGGATTTTGTTGCCACTCTCCAGCGAAGATTCAACTTTTCCAGGCACTTTTGCTTTCCAAATGAGATCCCAGATGCTGCGGTCCGTTGGTTCCTCGATGAACTAGACGGGATATCGCTTGACCCAATGAGATTTTCAGCAAGCTTGTAAGCACTTTTGACCGAAAATACACCATTGTTCTCGGCGCCACGCTACCGGTCCTCTACATTAGATGCTGGAATGGGAATCTTGCAAATCTCCTCAGATCGAATGGGTAGAAGATCTGTCGAATGAGGCCTTCGCTCCACTCTTTCCTGTCTTGGTGCATAAGTTGATTAACCCAGCGCAGGCGTGACCTTCTAATAAACGCAGCTGTCAGTAGGCCCTCCCTTCTTGGGAGCCACTGATCGCGTTGGATTTGTATTTGTTTTCCGTCGCCAACTCTCCAGATGAGTCCTTTCTTCAGAAGCTGCAGTCCGAACTCGATGGCTCTCCACACTGGCGAAGCATCAGACGCAAAAACGGTGTCCAGCAAATTTCCATTCGGATAGTACTTGGATTTTAGTACTCTTGCACACAGGCTTTCCGGTTTTGTATCAATCTCCATCCTTGTTTCGCTAGCAGGGCTTGGTTGAAAAGATGCATATCTCTGAAGCCAATGCCACCTGCTCTCTTTGGTTTTGTCATGCGATCCCAGGCCATCCAGTGGACCTTTCTATGCCCTTCTTCATCCCCCCACCAGAAGTCTCTAATCATTCTTTCATACTTTTCGCAAAAACCTTTTGAAAACATGAAGACACTCATAGTGAATGTAGGGAGGCTCTAAACCACCGATTTCACATGGACCTCCTTTGCTGCATACGACATAGATTTTTCCGACCAGTCATTACATCTCTTCCTGAATCTGTCCATGATTGGCTGAAACTGGTCGTCCTTCATCCTCCCTCCGGGTGGGTAGTCCAAGGTACTTACTCTCAAAGGTGTCGGACTGCACCCCAAGGATCTTTTAATATCCTCTCTCACAGCCGCCGGGCATGCTCTCATCAAGAGAAGGGAGCATTTGTTCTCGCGAGTAGTGACGGTGCATTTCGGAAGGTGGATAGGACCCTCTTGATAGTTTCAGCTTGTTCCGTTGTAGCCTTGAAAAAGCAAGCTATCATCTCGCAAAAAGGAGATTGGAGATTCTGGGCTGTTTCTCGCAATCTTAATCGGTGTCGATTGTTCTCCATCAATTCCTTTCTTAACAGTGTACTAATCCGTCAACGACAAAGAGAAAGAGATACGGGCTTAGAGGGTCACCTTGTCTCAGGCCTCTAGATGGGACAAACGGTTCTAGCAGTTCCCCATTGCATCTCACTGTATATCTCACGGATCGGACACACTGCATCACCCAGTTCGTCCACTTACTGCAGAAACCAAATCTCTGAAGCACACCTTCCAAGAAATTCCAATCCACCCTGTCGTAAGCTTTAGCTAGGTCCAGTTTAAGTTTAATAGTGGTCTCTTGCATTCTTGCTATGCTGGATTTTGTGGAAGCATTCAAACGCAATAATGGCATTATCCGTGATCATCCTCCCCGGAATAAAGGCGCTTTGTGTCTCCGATATAATCTCGTCAAGTATAGGCCGCAGGCGGTTGACAAGGCACTTGGACACCACCTTATATATGACGTTGCACAGGCTGATGGGCCTGAAGTCCTTCAGCGACTGGGGGTCGTTTCCTTTTGGAATGAGGACGATCACAATGTCATTAAGACCTTCTGGGAGGGCTCCATTATCGAAGAAGTCTGAAACTCCTCTTATAATGTCATCTTTTATTTCACCCCGCTTTTGGAAGAACCGCCGAAAGCCATCGGGCCCCGGGCTTTGAGGGGGCCAATTTGGAACAAAGCGCCACCGATTTCTGCCTCGGAGAAGGGTTTGGTCAGATGACATTCATCTCGCTGCTTACTCATCCCACAATCAGGTCCAGAATTCGGTTGGCTCTACCCTTTCTTCTTTCTCGTCAGTTTTTAAAGAAAGAGTTTGTCATGTCATGTATCCCACTCGTGTCCTCTACCCGTGCACCATTATCATCTCTCGGTTTTGCAATGGTGTTTTTCTTTCTTCTCCAAGTCGCTTTTGTCGGAACCACCTAGTTTTCTTGTCTCCCTCTCTAAGATAGGTAGCTCATGATCCGCTGCCTCCACATGAGTTCCTCCTAAGCAGCAGTTCGTCCAGCTCTCGGCCAGATAATCAGCTCTATCTTGTCGTTCGGGTGATGGTGCCGAGCTCCAGATCCTCTTGAGTTTAGCTCTAATCTCTATTGTCTTTTTCATGACCGAGCCAAAGTCTCTTTCCGCCCATCTACGCAGATCCTCCTGCATGTGTTTCAGTTTTGAGCAGACTTGTCAGTAGGTTTCCAATGGGCCATCTTCCTTCCAAGCTGTGGCTATAGTGCTTTGCAAAGACTCAGCCCTTTCCCACATTTGTTCATATCTGAATGTCCCGCTTCTTCTCTGATCCACCGGTCTCCATTCCATCCTGCTTCCTACTCGCAAAAGGATGGGGAGGTGGTCCGACCTAGTCGAGCATATGTGTTCCACTGATGCATTTATAAAGTGGTCTGACCATTCAGGGGATGCCACACATCTGTCTAATCTTGCCCGGACATTCGAGTACCCAGATTGCTTGTTATTGTACGTCCACCCTGGTCCTTTGAAGCCCAAATCAAATAGGTTGCAATCCGACAAAACCTCCCGAAAGTTCTCCATATTCTTCTCTGATCTTTTAGCAGCTGAGTAATGTTCAGATTGCCACATTGTTTCGTTGAAGTCACCCATCATCAACCAGGGCATGTCACAGGTATTTTTTATCCTCTTAAGGAGAGTCCACATATGGTGGCGTTCATGAGCTTTTGGTTCTCCATAGACAAAGGTCCCTCTCCATTGCAAACCTTGAGGATTCAACCGGATCAACACATCAATGTATCTCACCCCAACAGCAATCTTCTTTATTTCAACATTCTCATCATAAAAAAGCGCAATGCCAGCACCTTTTCCGATGCCAGGTTGCGTGATACAATGACGGAGGCCTAGTCTCCAGTTGAGGTTACTAACGTACTTATTGTTTTGCCGTGTTTCAGTGAGGGAGACGAGCTTGGGCTTATAAGTATGCACAAGGCACACGAGTTCCTGAACTGTGCGAGGTTGCCCGAGGCCTCGACAGTTCCACGCCATGATCATCATGGCTCCTGGTGGGCGCCGTCCTTAGCACCCACCAGTTTACTGGGAGCCCCTATTCCGGTTGCTTCCATTCCGTCCACGTCACCCCATCCCTTCCCATCCTCCTCACCAGCAGTTCCCTTGATCTTCTTCTTCTGTTCCTTCCCATCTTCATTTTCGTCTGTATCTGCAGGTTCTTCATGTTCATTTTCCCTGTCTCCCCTTTTACCCAGAACAGACACCACCTGCTCGGCACAAGCAAGTGTCATCATGTTACCATTCAGGAACCCAGTTTTAGCTGCAGCATCCTCAGCAGTGACCGTCGCTGGAGTTGGTGTAGGAGCGTCGGCCGTTGCCATGGAGTATCTGGCCACAGGCCCGAACCCAGACGGGAATGCTAGGTCCTCCTCCGATCCTGTCTCAGCGGGCGGATTCTCTGCAACCTTCTGGTGTGTGTCAGGCAGGATGCCGTCCCCCACAGGCTCCTCCTCAACCTGTCCGCTTCCATGTTCTGGGAGCGCCTTGGTGTGCTCCCCATCTCCTATCTCTTTTTCAACATGGGTCGGGACAAAGGCCACCACCTGGGCCAGAGAAGTGGAGCCCCCATCGGAAACCTTGATTGCGCTGACTGCAGCTATAGCCGCCTGCACCAGTGGGTTTGCAAGGACCTCCATCGAGGGCCTCTCATCCGCCTGTCCGGTCAGTCTAGCTGTGTCCCCTCGGAGCCCTTCTCTCCCAAAGCTGAGTAGCCGCCTAGCACTGCTCGCCACCGGAGCAACATACCCTCCCTTGCTGTTACTCTTTTTAAATGGGGAGGTGCGCATTGTTGCCGTGTACCTCATCTCTTGGAGGTCCACCGGCAACATACAGTCGCGTTGGCCATGCCCAAGAAAACCACAGAAACCACAAAACCTAGGAACCCGTTCATACTTCACCTCTAAAAAGAACACCTCATTCCTAGGTTTATCATGGGACGTGATTTTGTTCTGTAGGGGTTCATTGACATCATGGTTCACCCTAACTCTAATGAAATCACCCCAGATCTTACCACTCCTGTTCGTGTCCACCTCGAGGACCTCACCGAGCATGGCCCCAAGCTTCCATGCCACCCCTTCATCCAGCATGACCGGGGGAACATCATGGATGCGCGCCCATATAGGCATGTGGGCGACCTCCACCTCGCCCGGCGGAATGCTGCCGTCGTACGCCACCATCAGGAAGGCATCACCGTTGTACGTCCATGGGCCGTTGTCGAGGATGAAGCGCCGGTCCCCTTCCCGCTCGAATTCGAGGAGGAAGCGGTTGTTCTTGAGAGGCTTGTAGTCCAGGTGGCCGCGGAGTCCCCACTTGTTCTTCAGCTTGCCGAAGAGGCCCTCGTTGCTATAGGGCAGGGCCGAGAAGTAGAGCCCTACCGCAATCCACCGGGTCTTCATGGCGGCTCTCTCCTTAGTGAGGTCGAGCTCAACCACCCCATCTCTCCTCATCCCTAGTTCCACTGGGAACCTGGGAGCAATGGTGTCGCCGCCGGCGCCCAGCCTTCTCAGGGACGCCCTTTCCACCCGGGAGCGGGAGGAGTCACCCGAGAAGCACCTCATGGTATTGCTGCCGTCGCCGCATGAGGTGCCTCTCCCTTAGTCTCCACGATGGCCTTGTTCTTCTGGTTTGTTGGGGAACGTAGCAGAAATTCAAAAAAATTTCTACGTGTCACCAAGATCTATCTATGGAGAAACCAGCAACGAGTAGAAAGAGAGTGCATCTACATACCCTTGTAGATCGCTAAGCGGAAGCGTTCAAGTGAACGGGGTTGATGGAGTCGTACTCGTCGTGATTCAAATCACCGATGATCAAGTGCCGAACGCACGACACCTCCGCGTTCAACACACGTACAGCCCGACGATGTCTCCCACGCCTTGATGCAGCAAGGAGAGAGGGAGAGGTTGAGGAAGACTCCATCCAGCAGCAGCACAATGGCGTGGTGGTGGTGGATGAGTGTGGCAATCCAGCAGGGCTTCGCTAAGCACCACGGGAGAGGAGGAGTACTTGGGAGAGAGGAGAGGGCTGCAACCAAAGGCAGAGATCGAATCACGTGTATTCTGTGTGTCTCTGGGCAGCCCCTAGGCCTCACTATATATAGGGGAAGAGGGGGCTGCGCCCCCACCTAGGTTTCCACCCCTAGGGGGCGGCGGCCAGCCCCTGATCCCATCCGGGTGGCGGCGAGGGGAGAGAGGGGAGGCGCACCTGGGTGGGCCTTAGGGCCCATCTGCCTAGGGTTTGCCCCTTCCCCACTTCCCACGCCTTGGGCCTTGGTGGGGGCGCCCCAGCCCACCTAGGGGCTGGTCCCTCCCACACTTGGCCCACGAGCCTTCGGGGAAGGTGGCCCCACTTGGTGGACCCCGGGACCTCCCTGGTCCCAGACGTTACCGATAAACCCCAAACTTTTCCGGTGACCAAAACAGACTTCCCATATATAAATCTTTACCTCCGGACCATTCCGAACTCCTCGTGACGTCCGGGATCTCATCCGGACTCAACAACATTCGTAACCACATACAAGCTTCCTTTATAACCCTAGCGTCATTGAACCTTAAGTGTGTAGACCCTACGGGTTCGGGAGACATGTAGACATGACCGAGACGTTCTCCGGTCAATAACCAACAGCGGGATCTGGATACCCATGTTGGCTCCCACATGTTCCACGATGATCTCATCGGATGAACCACGATGTCAAGGACTCAGTCTCGATCCGTGTCAACCCAACAGACACTTTCGGAGATACCTGTAGTGCACCTTTATAGTCACCCAGTTACGTTGTGACGTTTGATACACCCAAAGCACTCCTACGGTATCCGGGAGTTACACGATCTCATGGTCTAAGGAAGAGATACTTGACATTATAAAAGCTCTAGCAAACGAACTACACGATCTTTGTGCTATGCTTAGGATTTGGTCTTGTCCATCACATCATCTATAATACCTAAATAGTTCATCCCCACTATGTTATTTCTCTTGACATGCAGCCTATCCACATCAGCAGCCCCGTCACATCAGCTTTGCGTTAGCGGCTTACAGGTGGGCCCATCACATGTTGGGCAGCGTACACACATACCACGTCAGCATTCAGCAGCCACCCTGGAACGCATATGCAAGTCAGTTCAGAGAAACGAACAGGTTCCCATTATCATTCCCCACTACGGTTCCGTTTCCAACATTGAGAACTGAATAGTCTCCTTTCTCTCTCCCACATAAAAATTTAGTTTTCCCATACCTACAAAGACATCCGTCAATGGCCACCCCATCTCTCTCGAGAAATACAGAGATCAGCCTTTCCTAGAGTCCGTGAACGGCAAGCGATCTCAAGTGACCGCCCCTCCGACTCCTCTCAGACGGCCCGGCCGCATGCCGTGGTTCTGTTGCCGGCTATCCAGAGTTCTTGATCATCGAAGACGGCACCGCACCACCGCCGAAACGGCTGCGCACCGTTGCTCTGCTCCGCTGCCGCCGTAAGCTGTGAGAAACGTCGAGGAGTCCGCCTCGGCTACCAAAGATGACTTCCCAAGGTGCTCCACTTCAGGCGGGCACATCAGCTTATCGGTGAGAACAAAGCTGCACTTACTTTCACAGTTTCACTAGCGAGGCGCTGATGCCATGCCATCGTCGACATGCCTTTCTGTTGTTCAGTCATTTGGATTTTGCCTTTGAACCTCCCGCTTCCAGTCACACACTGTAGTCCTGGATAGGCAACATAATTTAGGTTGTGTTCTAGCACCTGGATCGAATTTCTTTTCGTGTTATCCTAAATTTGTTCCACCCCAATTAAGGCTTTCATTTTACTATCTTTGTTGCAGGTTATGTTGTGTTATATCAGTTACACACTCAGATGCAGTTCGTTTACTCTGAATTTGGAACTATGATGTTTCTGACAGCTATTGGTAAGGTTGCAATTTGCTCCATCCAGTAGGTTATTGTAAGAGTGCTCTTCACAATAGGTCATTATATACAGCTGAAAATTTAATCCATCAATTGATATGTACTGATATAAATAGAAGCATTCGATATATGCACATCTTAAATATGTTAAAATTACCTGCTATTTATCTTTTCCTATTGAGTGAGCCATGAAATGATTTCACTAAGTTGCACATATACATTACTTTCGTAAATACATATATGTGATCGCTTTTTCTCTGTTATATATAGTTCAACATATTACTAATTATACTACTGTCTTGATTTTGCAATCGCCGACAATTTATTTTCTTGGCTGATGCATCTTGCCCATTTGGAGAAGGCATGGTAAATTATTATTGTGACATACTCTTTCTTAAACTTACTTATTCCTAGCAGAATGTGGCAACATATATCAATGTTATTTTGTTGCTTATCCAAGAAGAACCAGCTCGACAAATTGAGGTCAGTGCTTTGTTTTTTTTTTCAAGCAATCATATTGGTATGGTGGTTTAACGTTCACATCTTACAATATGTTGACCCGTCATTTGTTTCAGAATTACATGAAAGATTAGTTTGCCACCATGCATGAAGAAGATGGATATTTTGGAAGGAGCTCACATCCAATTCACATTAATTGATGGCTACGAATATTGATCATGTCCGACGTGGCAAAGGTGACCCATTCATTATTTCTTTGTCGACCGATAACCGAGGTGAGATTTCCTTTCCACTAATTTGTTGAAGGTGTTGCTGCAGATTAGGTGTTCAATGCAGCCGCTCGATGCTTTAGGATAAGTCATGCACCCGTGCTTCACAAATGAAACCCGATTCAGTTAGTTTTGTAAATGCAAACATAAAGATGCATATTTTGTTGCTAATGCAGTTCCAAATTAATCATGGTGGTTAGTTATATCAATAACAGAGAACTTTTAAATTGATGAGGATGGCTATTCTTATGGAGTGCTAGGGACCAGTACGAATAGTAACAACGAGCCACATTTTACAAGTTTTTGAACCGTTTTCTTACCTGGATCCTTAATGTCAATGATTTATAAATATGTAACTACACATTCCCGCAGCAAGGCGCGGGGATATCATCTAGTTCTCCTAATGATGTGATCCCGTTATCAACGACATCCAATGTCCATAGCCAGGAAACCATGACTATCTGTTGATCACAACGAGCTAGTCAACTAGAGGCTCACTAGGGACATATTGTGGTCTATGTATTCACACGTGTATTATGATTTCCGGATAATACAGTTATAGCATGAATAAAAGACAATTATCATGAACAAGGAAATATAATAATACTTTTATTATTGCCTCTAGGGCATATTTCCAACAGTCTCCCACTTGCACTAGAGTCAATAATCTAGTTCACATCGCCATGTGATTTAACATTGACAGTCACATCGCCATGTGACCAACATCATCAAATGAGTTCGGGGTTTGATCAAGTTTTGCTTGTGAGAGAGGTTTTAGTCAACGGTCTCGAACCTTTCAGTCCGTGTGTGCTTTGCAAATTTCTAGGTCATATTGTAAATGCTGCTTTCACGCTCCACTTGGAGCTATTCCAAATGGTTGCTCCACTATACGATCCGGTTTGCTACTCGAGTCACTTTCGGATAGGTGTTAAAGCTTACATCGACGTAACCCTTTACGCCAACTCTTTATCACCTCCATAATCGAGAAACACATCCTTATTTACTCCAAGGACAATTTTGACCGCTGTCCAATGATCCATTCCTGGATCATTCTTGTACCCCTTGACTGAATCATGGCAAGGCACACTTCCGTGCGGTACACAAGATAGCATACCAGAGAGCCTATGTATAAAGCATAGGGGACGACCTTTGTCCTTTCTCTCTCTTCTGCTGTGGTCGAGCTTTTAAGTCTTAACTTCATACCTTACATCTCAGGCAAGAACTTCTTCTTTGACTGATCCATCTTGAACTCCTTCAAGATCATGTCAAGGTACGTGCTCATTTGAAAGTACTATTAAGCATTTTGATCTATCTTATAGATCTTGATGCTTATTATTCAAGTAGCCTAATTCAGGTTTTCCATTGAAAACACCTTTCAAATAACCCTATATGCTTTCCAGAAATTCTACATCATTTCTGATCAACAATATGTCAACAACATATACTCATCAGAAATTCTACAGTGCTCCCACTCACTTCTTTGGAAATACAAGTTTCTCATAAACTTTTGTATAAACCCAAAATCTTTGATCATCTCATCAAAATGTACATTCCAACTCCGAGATGCTTACTCCAGTCCTTAGAAGGATCGCTGGAGCCAGCATACCTTTTAGCATTCTTAGGATCGACAAAAACTTTCGAATTGTGTCACATACAACCTTTCCTTACGAAGACTGGTAAGGAAACTCGTTTTGACATCCATCTGCCAGATTTCATAAATGCAGCTAATGCTAACATGATTCCGACGGACTTAAGCATCGCTACGGATGAGAAAATCTCATCGTAGTCAACTCTTTGAACTTGTGAAAAACTCTTCGCCACAAGTCGAGCTTCATAGACGGTGACATTACCGTCCACGTCCGTCTTCTTCTTAAAGATCCATTTATCTCAATGGCTTGCCGATCATCGGGCAAGTCCACCAAAGTCCATGCTTTGTTCTGATACATGGATCATATCTCGGATTTCATGGCTTCTAACCATTTGTTGGAATTTGGGCCCACCATTGCTTCTCCATAGCTCGTAGGTTCATTGTTGTCTAGCAACATGACCTTCAAGACAGGATTACTGTACCACTCTAAAGTAGTATGCATCCTTGTCACCCTACGAGGCACGATAGTGACTTGATCCGAAGTTTCATGATCACTATCATAAGCTTCTACTTCAATTGGTGTAGGTGCCACAGGAACGACTTCCTGTGCCCTGCTACACACTAGTTGTAGTGACGGTTCAATAACCATATCAAGTCTCCACCATCCTCCCACTCAACTTTTCGAGACAAACTTTTCCTCGAGAAAGGACCCGATTCAAGAAACAATCCCTATTGCTTTCGGATCTGAATTTGGAGGTATACCCAACTGTTTTGGGTGTCCTATGAAGATGCATTTTATCCGCTTTGGGTTCGAGCTTATCAACCTGAAACTTTTCCATACAAGCGTCGCAGCCCCAAACCTTTAAGAAATGACAGCTTAGGTTTCTCTAAACCATAGTTCATACGGTGTCATCTCAACGGAATTATGTGGTGTCCTATTTAAAGTGAATGTGGTTGTTTCTAATGCCTAACCCATAAACGATAGTTGGTAATTCGATAAGAGACATCATGGTATGCACCATATCCAATAGGGTGCAACTATGATGTTCGGACACACCATCAAACTATGGTGTTCCAGGCGGTATTAATTGTGAAACAATTTCCACAATGTCTTAATTGCGTGCCAAAGCTCGTAACTCACATACTCATCTCTATGATCATATCATAGACATTTCATCCTCTTGTCACGATGATCTTCAACTTCACTCTGAAATTACTTGAACCATTCAATAATTCAGACTTGTGTTTCATCAAGTAAATATACTCTACATCTACTCGAATCATCCGTGAAGTAATAACATAACGATATTCATCAAGATGCCTCAAAGACTCATTGGACTGCACACATCAAAATGTGTTACTTCCAACAAGTTGCTATCTTGTTCCATTTTACTTTGAAAACGAGGCTTTTTAGTCATCTTGCCCATGTGGTATGATTTGCATATCTCAAGTGATTCAAAATCAAGTGAGTCCAAACGATCCATCTGCATGGAGTTTCTTCATGCATATACACCAATGCACATGGTTTGCATGTCTCAAACTTTTCAAAACGAGTGAGTCCAAAGATCCATCAACATGGAGCTTCTTCATGCTTTTACACCAATATGACTTACATGGCGATGCCACAAGTAAGTGGTACTATCATTACTATCTTATATCTTTTGGCATGAAATGTGTATCACTACGATCGAGATTCAATAAACCATTCCTTTAGGTGCAAGACCATTGAAAGTATTATTCAAATAAATAGAGTAACCATTATTCTCCTTAAATGAATAACAGTATTGCGATAGACATAATCCAATCATGTCTATGCTCAACGCAAACACCAAATCTCGATGGTAGAGGGAGCGTGCGATGCTTGATCACATCAACCTTGGAAGCACTTCCAACACATATCGTCAGCTCACCTTTAGCTAGTCTCCGTTCATTCCGTAGCTTTTATTTCGAGTTACTAACACTTAGCAACCGAACCGGTATCTAATACCCTGGTGCTACTAGGAGTACTACTAAAGTACACATTAACATAATGCATATCCAATATACTTCTATCGACCTTGCCAGCCTTTTCATCTACCAAGTATCTAGGGTGGTTCCGCTTCAGTGCCCGTTCCTCTTATTACAGAAGCACTTAGTCTCGGGTTTGGGTTCAACCTTGGGTTTCTTCACTAGAGCAGCAGCTGATTTGCCGTTTCATGAAGTATCCCTTCTTGCCCTTGCCCTTCTTGAAACTAGTGGTTCCATCAACAATTGATGCTCCTTCTTGATTTCTACTTTCGCAGTGTCAAACATCGCGAATACCTCAAGGATCATCATATCTATCCCTGATATGTTATAGTTCATCACGAAGCTCTAGCAGCTTGGTGGCAATGACTTTGGAGAAACATCACTATCTCATCTGGAAGATTAACTCCCACTCGATTCAAGTGATTGTGGTACTCAGACAATCCGAGCACAAGCTCAACGATTGAGCTTTCCTCCCTTAGTTTGCTGGCTAAGAAAATCGTCGGAGGTCTCATACCTCTTGATGTGGGCACGAGCCTGAAATCTCAATTTCAGCCCTCGAAACATCTCATATGTTCCGCGACGTTTCGAAAAACATCTTTGGTGCCTTAACTCTAAACCGTTTATCTGAACTATCATGTAGTTATCAAAACGTGCATGTCCGATGTTCGCAACATCCACAAACGACGTTTGGGGTTCAGCACACTGAGCGATGCATTAAGGACATAAGCTTTCTACTGTCCGCATAATTTCTACTGTCAACTTTCAACTATATTTTCTCTAGGAACATATCTAAATAGTGGAACTAAAGTGCGAGCTTACGACATAATTTGCAAAGATCTTGTGACTATGTTCAGGATAATTAAGTTCATCTTATGAACTCCCACTCAGATAGACATCCCTCTGGTCATCTAAGTGATTACATGATCCAAGTCAACTAGGCCGTGTCCGATCATCACGTGAGACGGACTAGTCATCATCGGTGAACATCTTCATGTTCATCGTATCCTCCATACGACTCATGCTCGACCTTTCAGTCTCCGTGTTCCGAGGCCATGTCTGTACATGCTAGGCTCGTCAAGTTAACCCTAAGTGTTTTCACTGTGTAAAACTGTCTTACACCCGTTGTATGTGAACGTAAGAATCCATCACACCCGATCATCACGTGGTGCTTAGAAGCGACGAACTGTAGCAACGGTGCACAATCGGGAGAACACTTCTTGAAATTTTGTAAGGATCATCTTATTTACTACCGTCGTCCTAAGTAAACAAGATGCATAAACATGATAAACATCACATGCAATCAAATAGTGACATGATATGGCCAATATCATTTTGCTCCTTTGATCTCCATCTTCGGGCTCCATGATCATCATCGCCACCGCATGACACCATGATCTCCATCATCATGATCTCCATCATCGTGTCTCCATGAAGTTGTCTCGCCAACTATTACTTCTACTACTATGGCTACCGTTAGCAATAAAGTAAAGTAATTACATGGCGTTGTTCAATGACACGCAGGTCATACAATAAATTAAGACAACTCCTATGGCTCCTGCCGTTGTCATACTCATCGACATGCAAGTCGTGATTCCTATTACAAGAACATGATCAATCTCATACATCACATATCATTCATCACATTCTTTTGGCCATATCACATCACATAGCATACCCGCAAAAACAAGTTAGACGCCCTCTAATTGTTGTTTGCATGTTTTACGTGGCTGCTATGGGTTTCTAGCAAGAACGCTTACCTCGCAAAACCACAACGTGATATGCTAATTGCTATTTACCCTTCATAAGGACCCTTTTCATCGAATCCGTTCCGACTAAAGTGGAGAGATCGCACCGCTAGCCACCTTATGCACGGTGCATGTCAATCGGTGGAACTCGCCTCACGTAAGAAATGCGTGTAAGGTCGGTCCGGGCCGCTTCATCCCACAATACCGTCGAAACAAGATTGGACTAGTAACGGTAAGCATATTGAACAACATCAACGCCCACAACTACTTTGTGTTCTACTCGTGCAAAGAATCTACGCAATAGACCTAGCTCATGATGCCACTGTTGGGGAACGTAGCAGAAATTCAAAATTTTCCTACGTGTCACCAAGATCTATCTATGGAGAAACCAGCAACGAGTAGAAAGAGAGTGCATCTACATACCCTTGTAGATCGCTAAGCGGAAGCGTTCAAGTGAACGGGGTTGATGGAGTCGTACTCAATCGTGATTCAAATCACCGATGATCAAGTGCGAACGCACGGCACCTCCGCGTTCAACACACGTACAGCCCGACGATGTCTCCCACGCCTTGATCCAGCAAGGAGAGAGGGAGAGGTTGAGGAAGACTCCATCCAGCAGCAGCACAACGGCATGGTGGTGGTGGATGAGTGTGGCAATCCAGCAGGGCTTCGCTAAGCACCACGGGAGAGGAGGAGTACTTGGGAGAGAGGAGAGGGCTGCAACCAAAGGCAGAGATCGAATCACGTGTATTCTGTGTGTCTCTGGGCAGCCCCTAGGCCTCACTATATATAGGGGAAGAGGGGGCTGCGCCCCCACCTAGGTTTCCACCCCTAGGGGGCGGCGGCCAGCCCCTAGATCCCATCTGGGTGGCGGCGAGGGGAGAGAGGGGAGGCGCACCTGGGGTGGGCCTTAGGGCCCATCTGCCTAGGGTTTGCCCCTTCCCCACTTCCCACGCCTTGGGCCTTGGTGGGGCGCCCCAGCCCACCTAGGGGCTGGTCCCTCCCACACTTGGCCCACGCAGCCTTCTGGGGCAGGTGGCCCCACTTGGTGGACCCAGGACCCTCCCGTGGTCCCAGATGTTACCGATAAACCCGAAACTTTTCCGTGACCAAAACAGGACTTCCCATATATAAATCTTTACCTCCGGACCATTCCGAACTCCTCGTGACGTCCGGGATCTCATCCGGACTCGAACAACATTCGGTAACCACATACAAGCTTCCTTTATAACCCTAAGCGCCATCGAACCTTAAGTGTGTAGACCCTACGGGTTCGGGAGACATGTAGACATGACCGAGACGTTCTCCGGTCAATAACCAATAGCGGGATCTGGATACCCATGTTGGCTCCCACATGTTCCACGATGATCTCATCGGATGAACCACGATGTCAAGGACTCAGTCGATCCCGTATACAATTCCCTTTGTCTAGCGGTATTTTACTTGCCCGAGATTCGATCGTCGGTATACCGATACCTTGTTCAATCTCGTTATCGCAAGTCTCCTTACTCGTTCCGTAACACATCATCCCGTGATCAACCCCTTGGTCACATTGTGCACATTATGATGATGTCCTACCGAGTGGGCCCAGAGATACCTCTCCGTTTACACAGAGTGACAAATCCAGCCTCGATCCGTGTCAACCCAATGTACACTTTCGGAGATACCTATAGTGCACCTTTATAGTCACCCGATTCGTTGTGACGCTTTGATACACCCAAAGCACTCCTACGGTATCCGGAGTTACGATCTCATGGTCTAAGGAAGAGATACTTGACATTATAAAAGCTCTAGCAAATGAACTACACGATCTTTGTGCTATGCTTAGGATTGTCTTGTCCATCACATCATTCTCCTAATGATGTGATCCCGTTATCAACGACATCCAATGTCCATAGCCAGGAAACCATGACTATCTGTTGATCACAACGAGCTAGTCAACTAGAGGCTCACTAGGGACATATTGTGGTCTATGTATTCACACGTGTATTACGATTTCCGGATAATACAGTTATAGCATGAATAAAAGACAATTATCATGAACAAGGAAATATAATAATACCTTTATTATTGCCTCTAGGGCATATTTCCAACATGGTTATCCTGCCCAGCCATCGCTAGAGGTTGTGGATCTGCAAGAAGAGTATGATTGAACTCCAAGGCTGATCCTGCGCTTTCTGATCCCTTTATACATGCCTGTCCCAGATCAGATCCCTGATGTGTCGCACTAACCATTGGGATTTTTGATTCTTTCCCTTCCTGCTGATATCCATCATCTGTGACTGATCTTACAATCCCGCCTCCCTTATCTGGAGGATCTTTCGTCAATGAACCCGCTTTTTCCGATTTTTTTTGTAAGCGCTCATGATCTCCTAGGCCATACCTCAGATCTTCTCTCATCTCTTGCATTCTTTCTCTGATTCTCCTTATCGCCCCATCATCCGTACTTCCGGTCTGCCTCCCCGGGATCTTCCGATCCCCACCATGGGGTTTCCCTTTCTCCGCGATCTTCTTGATCACTTTCCTGGTTCTGAGCCATGCCTCGCGCAATCCCAGCGGGTCAATCAGCTCCCCCGCTGTCAAACCACCATCCCCCTGCGGTTTGCATCCCACAGTTCCCCGAGATCTTGCCGGCGGCAGGATCGTCTCACCCTCGCTCGGTAGTCGCCTCCCGGTCGCCCCTGCAGGGGGTCCGTAATTTCCGCTCATGTCGCCACAGCTCGTTTTTTTAAGAAATGAAAAAAATACTCCATTCATTTCTTTTTTACTTTGCCTACTAGTTTTGTTTTAAATTAAACTTTCTAAAGTTTGTTCAATTTCATATATAGAAACAGTTTAGCTACTTGTAAGTCAGCCCTAATTTAGAATTTGGGCCTATCGAATTCAGGATGAAGAAAGCATCAGCCACCGTGAGGAAGGAAGGAGCAGCCGCTGGCTCGCGGACAAGCAGCAACCTCTGTGTCTATCTTAGGGTGCCGACGACCCCAAATATTTATCTTAAATGCGCACGCGACCCGATATCCATCTGAGGGTTGGGGGAGGGTGTATGTTGCCCGAAAAATTGTTCATCAGTGGGGTTGGATGGATGGCCGTGGCCAACGGCAGCACGGCGGTAGGTGGCGGTTGGGGGAGGGCAGGGCGGTGGCAACGGATGGTTAGATCGGTGATAAATCGGTGGTTCGAGGTAGAAGATGAGTAGTAAATACGTTTTCGAGGTAGTAGAAGGCATCTCGCCGTTGATTTTGCATCCGAGGGCTGAAATGATTCGACTGGTCGTAAAATTTTTTTTCCAGTCGATTGGTCTCTATCTAGTCCCATATAGAAAACATATCAAGGTTCATAATATCAAACCACTATCATCAGATCCATCACAGAGTATACTTCATACTCTCTCACTTCCATAATGTAGTGCGTATAATTTTTTTGAAAAGTTAAACTTAACAAATTACAACAAAGTTTATGGACCGAACTACTTATATGTTGTTATGCGTTGGGTTATGCGTTGTTACGTCTCTTACTTCCGTGAATAAGGAAAATAATTCTGCGCGTTGTGTGTACTATGTGTGATCTCAAGTCTGTTACCCGTCGGCTTGGGTTTTACTCCATTCATTTCTTTTTTTTTGACGGATGCAAGCTTGATTTTTTTTTTTTTGAGATCTGTAGTAGCAGTAAGACTACACAGAAGGACTAATACATTCAGCCAGCATCACAGGTCGTAGACTAGTCGGGACATCAGCAAATATCATCTGGTCACCGTTGATTCTGTGTAGTTCAGCAAGCCCGTGAGCCAGGCCATTGTTGCTCCGCTTGGTGTGGACTATTTTGCATGCGTCGAAGGCGCCCAAAGCAAGTTTGATGTCCATGATTATGCCATAGCAGTGGGATCGCGTTGGCTCCTTTCTGTCCACTTCGTTGACTATCGTTTGATTATCCATCTCCAAGACTATTTCGCCGCTGTGGATCGCCGTCAGTGATTGCAGACCCACCAAGGCTGCTCTAGCCTCTGCCTCCTCAACGCTGTGGCTCGTCTGCAGCTCCTTGCAACTTGATAGGAGTACGACGCCGCGATGATCTCTGGCTACAAAACCGGCCGCGCCCACCCCGATTTTTTACATATGCAGCGTCAGTGTTAAGTTTTACTACACGGGACAGGGTGGGTACCATCGTATGGCCGAGGCCTCTGCATGGCTCAGCTCATGGTTGGCCTATTCAGTATTAGTTTTCCGTCCAACAACATCACTGGGGATTCCGCCAATCTGATTTCCTCCTCGTACTTCTCAAGGAACTGGACTGAAGATTTGATAGTCTGTTTACCCTCATTCCGCACGCAGTCTTCCCGCAAGTGCCAAGCGCGCCATAAGAGCAGCAGTATTTTTGCCCGAGTTTCCTCATTTTCAGAGTAGCAGGACCTGCAGCCAGTTATCTCATGTGTACCAAAACTTCTTTTCTGATGGCAGGTTCCAGATTTCTCTCATTGCTGATCTGAGCCCTCTGCTTTTGGTGCACATAACGACGGCATGGAATTCATCCTCTCTGCCATTGCCACAAACACTACAAGTGGCGTCCACATCAAGGGTTCTCTTATGCTTGTTTACCTTAGTAGCAAGGGATTTTGTTGCCACTCTCCAAGCGAAGATTCGAACTTTTCCAGGCACTTTTGCTTTCCAAATGAGATCCCAGATGCTGCGGTCCGTTGGTTCCCTCGATGAACTAGACGGGATATCGCTTGACCCAGCGAGATTTTCAGCAAGCTTGTAAGCACTTTTGACCGAAAATACACCATTGTTCTCGAAGTGCCACGCTACCCGGTCCTCTACATTAGATGCTGGAATGGGAATCTTGCAAATCTCCTCAGCATCGAATGGGTAGAAGATCTGTCGAATGAGGCCTTCGTTCCACTCTTTCCTGTCTTGGTGCATAAGTTGATTAACCCAGCGCAGGCGTGACCTTCTAATAAACGCAGCTGTCAGTAGGCCCTCCCTTCTTGGGAGCCACTGATCGCGTTGGATTTGTATTTGTTTTCCGTCGCCAACTCTCCAGATGAGTCCTTTCTTCAGAAGCTGCAGTCCGAACTCGATGGCTCTCCACACTGGCGAAGCATCAGACGCAAAAACGGTGTCCAGCAAATTTCCATTCGGATAGTACTTGGATTTTAGTACTCTTGCACACAGGCTTTCCGGGTTTTGTATCAATCTCCATCCTTGTTTCGCTAGCAGGGCTTGGTTGAAAAGATGCATATCTCTGAAGCCAATGCCACCTGCTCTCTTTGGTTTTGTCATGCGATCCCAGGCCATCCAGTGGACCTTTCTATGCCCTTCTTCATCCCCCCACCAGAAGTCTCTAATCATTCTTTCATACTTTTCGCAAAAACCTTTTGAAAACATGAAGACACTCATAGTGAATGTAGGGAGGCTCTAAACCACCGATTTCACATGGACCTCCTTTGCTGCATACGACATAGATTTTTCCGACCAGTCATTACATCTCTTCCTGAATCTGTCCATGATTGGCTGAAACTGGTCGTCCTTCATCCTCCCCTCCGGGGTGGGTAGTCCAAGGTACTTACTCTCAAAGGTGTCGGACTGCACCCCAAGGATCTTTTTAATATCCTCTCTCACAGCGGCCGGGCATGCTCTACTGAAGAGAAGGGAGCATTTGTTCTCGCTGAGTAGCTGACCGGTGCATTTCTGGAAGGTGGATAGGACCCTCTTGATAGTTTCAGCTTGTTCCGTTGTAGCCTTGAAAAAAAGCAGGCTATCATCTGCAAAAAGGAGATTGGAGATTCCTGGGCTGTTTCTCGCAATCTTAATCGGTGTCAGATTGTTCTCCATCAATTCCTTTCTTAACAGGTGTACTAATCCGTCGGCGACAAAGAGAAAGAGATACGGGCTTAGAGGGTCACCTTGTCTCAGGCCTCTAGATGGGACAAACGGTTCTAGCAGTTCCCCATTGCATCTCACTGTATATCTCACGGATCGGACACACTGCATCACCCAGTTCGTCCACTTACTGCAGAAACCAAATCTCTGAAGCACACCTTCCAAGAAATTCCAATCCACCCTGTCGTAAGCTTTAGCTAGGTCCAGTTTGTAAGCGCAATAGTGGTCTCTTGCATTCTTGCTATGCTGGATTTTGTGGAAGCATTCAAACGCAATAATGGCATTATCCGTGATCATCCTCCCCGGAATAAAGGCGCTTTGTGTCTCCGATATAATCTCGTCAAGTATAGGCCGCAGGCGGTTGACAAGGCACTTGGACACCACCTTATATATGACGTTGCACAGGCTGATGGGCCTGAAGTCCTTCAGCGACTGGGGGTCGTTTCCTTTTGGAATGAGGACGATCACAGTGTCATTAAGACCTTCTGGGAGGGCTCCATTATCGAAGAAGTCTGAAACTCCTCTTATAATGTCATCTTTTATTTCACCCCAGTTTCTTTGGAAGAACCGCGCCGGAAAGCCATCGGGCCCCGGGGCTTTGAGGGGGCCAATTTGGAACAAAGCGTCACTGATTTCTGTCTCGGAGAAGGGTTTGGTCAGCATGACATTCATCTCGCTGCTTACTCTGTCCACAATCAGGTCCAGAATTCCGGTTGGCTCTACCCTTTCTTCTTTCTCGTACAGTTTTTTAAAGAAAGAGTTTGTCATGTCATGTATCCCACTCGTGTCCTCTACCCAGGCACCATTATCATCTCTCAGTTTTGCAATGGTGTTTTTCTTTCTTCTCCAAGTCGCCTTTTGTCGGAACCACCTAGTTTTCTTGTCTCCCTCTCTAAGATAGGTAGCTCGCGACCGCTGCCTCCACATGAGTTCCTCCCTAAGCAGCAGTTCGTCCAGCTCTCGGGCTAGATAATCAGCTCTATCTTGCTGTTCGGGTGATGGTGCCGAGCTCCAGATCCTCTTGAGTTTAGCTCTAATCTCTATTGTCTTTTTCATGACCGAGCCAAAGTCTCTTTCCGCCCATCTACGCAGATCCTCCTGCATGTGTTTCAGTTTTGAGCAGACTTGCTGTAGGTTTCCAGCCGGGCCATCTTCCTTCCAAGCTGTGGCTATAGTGCTTTGCAAAGACTCAGCCCTTTCCCACATTTGTTCATATCTGAATGTCCCGCTTCTTCTCTGATCCACCGGTCTCCATTCCATCCTGCTTCCTACTCGCAAAAGGATGGGGAGGTGGTCCGACCTAGTCGAGCATATGTGTTCCACTGATGCATTTATAAAGTGGTCTGACCATTCAGGGGATGCCACACATCTGTCTAATCTTGCCCGGACATTCGAGTACCCAGATTGCTTGTTATTGTATCGTCCACCTGGTCCTTTGAAGCCCAAATCAAATAGGTTGCAATCCGACAAAACCTCCCGAAAGTTCTCCATATTCTTCTCTGATCTTTTAGCAGCTGAGTAATGTTCAGATTGCCACATTGTTTCGTTGAAGTCACCCATCATCAACCAGGGCATGTCACAGGTATTTTTTATCCTCTTAAGGAGAGTCCACATATGGTGGCGTTCATGAGCTTTTGGTTCTCCATAGACAAAGGTCCCTCTCCATTGCAAACCTTGAGGATTCAACCGGATCAACACATCGATATACCTCGCCCCCACGGCAATCTTCTTTATTTCAACACTCTCATCATAAAAGAGGGCAATGCCGGCACCTTTTCCAGTGCCGGGTTGCGTGATACAGTGACGAAGGCCGAGCCTCCACTTCATATTACTTACGTACTTATTATTTTGCCGTGTTTCAGACAGGAAGACGAGCTTGGGCTTGTAGGTGTGCACTAGGCACACAAGTTCCTGAACTGTGCGAGGTTGCCCGAGGCCTCGACAGTTCCACGCCATGATCATCATGGCTCCTGGTGGGCGCCGTCCTTAGCACCCACCAGTTTACTGGGAGCCCCTATTCCGGTTGCTTCCATTCCGTCCACGTCACCCCATCCCTTCCCATCCTCCTCACCAGCAGTTCCCTTGATCTTCTTCTTCTGTTCCTTCCCATCTTCATTTTCGTCTGTATCTGCAGGTTCTTCATGTTCATTTTCCCTGTCTCCCCTTTTACCCAGAACAGACACCACCTGCTCGGCACAAGCAAGTGTCATCATGTTACCATTCAGGAACCCAGTTTTAGCTGCAGCATCCTCAGCAGTGACCGTCGCTGGAGTTGGTGTAGGAGCGTCGGCCGTTGCCATGGAGTATCTGGCCACAGGCCCGAACCCAGGCGGGAATGCTAGGTCCTCCTCCGATCCTGTCTCAGCGGGCGGATTCTCTGCAACCTTCTGGTGTGTGTCAGGCAGGATGCCGTCCCCCACAGGCTCCTCCTCAACCTGTCCGCTTCCATGTTCTGGGAGCGCCTTGGTGTGCTCCCCATCTCCTATCTCTTTTTCAACATGGGTCGGGACAAAGGCCACCACCTGGGCCAGAGAAGTGGAGCCCCCATCGGAAACCTTGATTGCGCTGACTGCAGCTATAGCCGCCTGCACCAGTGGGTTTGCAAGGACCTCCATCGAGGGCCTCTCATCCGCCTGTCCGGTCAGTCTAGCTGTGTCCCCTCGGAGCCCTTCTCTCCCAAAGCTGAGTAGCCGCCTAGCACTGCTCGCCACCGGAGCAACATACCCTCCCTTGCTGTTACTCTTTTTAAATGGGGAGGTGCGCATTGTTGCCGTGTACCTCATCTCTTGGAGGTCCACCGGCAACATACAGTCGCGTTGGCCATGCCCAAGAAAACCACAGAAACCACAAAACCTAGGAACCCGTTCATACTTCACCTCTAAAAAGAACACCTCATTCCTAGGTTTATCATGGGACGTGATTTTGTTCTGTAGGGGTTCATTGACATCATGGTTCACCCTAACTCTAATGAAATCACCCCAGATCTTACCACTCCTGTTCGTGTCCACCTCGAGGACCTCACCGAGCATGGCCCCAAGCTTCCATGCCACCCCTTCATCCAGCATGACCGGGGAACATCATGGATGCGCGCCCATATAGGCATGTGGGCGACCTCCACCTCGCCCGGCGGAATGCTGCCGTCGTACGCCACCATCAGGAAGGCATCACCGTTGTACGTCCATGGGCCGTTGTCGAGGATGAAGCGCCGGTCCCCTTCCCGCTCGAATTCGAGGAGGAAGCGGTTGTTCTTGAGAGGCTTGTAGTCCAGGTGGCCGCGGAGTCCCCACTTGTTCTTCAGCTTGCCGAAGAGGCCCTCGTTGCTATAGGGCAGGGCCGAGAAGTAGAGCCCTACCGCAATCCACCGGGTCTTCATGGCGGCTCTCTCCTTAGTGAGGTCGAGCTCAACCACCCCATCTCTCCTCATCCCTAGTTCCACTGGGAACCTGGGAGCAATGGTGTCGCCGCCGGCGCCCAGCCTTCTCAGGGACGCCCTTTCCACCCGGGAGCGGGAGGAGTCACCCCGGAGAAGCACCCTCGCGGTATTGCTGCCGTCGCCGGCATGAGGTGCCTCTCCCTTAGTCTCCACGATGGCCTTGTTCTTCTGGTTTGTTGGGGAACGTAGCAGAAATTCAAAAAAATTTCTACGTGTCACCAAGATCTATCTATGGAGAAACCAGCAACGAGTAGAAAGAGAGTGCATCTACATACCCTTGTAGATCGCTAAGCGGAAGCGTTCAAGTGAACGGGGTTGATGGAGTCGTACTCGTCGTGATTCAAATCACCGATGATCAAGTGCGAGCATACGACACCTCCGCGTTCAACACACGTACAGCCCGACGATGTCTCCCACGCCTTGATGCAGCAAGGAGAGAGGGAGAGGTTGAGGAAGACTCCATCCAGCAGCAGCACAATGGCGTGGTGGTGGTGGATGAGTGTGGCAATCCAGCAGGCTTCGCTAAGCACCACGGAGAGGAGGAGTACTTGGGAGAGAGGAGAGGGCTGCAACCAAAGGCGGATCGAATCACGTGTATTCTGTGTGTGTCTCGGGCAGCCCCTAGGCCTCACTATATATAGGGAAGAGGGGCTGCGCCCCACCTAGGTTTCCACCCCTAGGGGCGGCCAGCCCCCTGATCCCATCTGGGTGGCGGCGGAGGGGAGAGAGGGAGGCGCACCTGGTGGGGCCTTAGGGCCCATCTGCCTAGGGTTTGCCCCCTTCCCCACTTCCCACGCCTTGGGCCTTGGTGGGGCGCCCCAGCCCACCTAGGGGCTGGTCCCTCCCACACTTGGCCCACGCAGCCTTCGGGAAGGTGGCCCCACTTGTGGACCCGGGACCCTCCGGTGGTCCCAGACGTTATCGATAAACCCGAAACTTTTCCGTGACCAAAACAGGACTTCCATATATAAATCTTTACCTCCGGACCATTCCGAACTCCTCGTGACGTCCGGGATCTCATCCGGACTCGAACAACATTCGGTAACCACATACAAGCTTCCTTTATAACCCTAGCGTCATTGAACCTTAAGTGTGTAGACCCTACGGTTCGGGAGACATGTAGACATGACCGAGACGTTCTCCGTCAATAACCAACAGCGGGATCTGGATACCCATGTTGGCTCCCACATGTTCCACGATGATCTCATCGGATGAACCACGATGTCAAGGACTCGGTCTCGATCCGTGTCAACCCAATGACACTTTCGGAGATACCTGTAGTGCACCTTTATAGTCACCCGATTCGTTGTGACGTTTGATACACCCAAAGCACTCCTACGGTATCC
The DNA here is from genome assembly GCA_021437245.1 of Aegilops speltoides. NCBI lineage: Eukaryota > Viridiplantae > Streptophyta > Magnoliopsida > Poales > Poaceae > Aegilops > Aegilops speltoides. Next base: position 409,440,476 of record CM038145.1, on the reverse strand, counting down.
GGAGTTACGATCTCATGGTCTAAGGAAGAGATACTTGACATTATAAAAGCTCTAGCAAACGAACTACGATCTTTGTGCTATGCTTAGGATTTGGTCTTGTCCATCACATCATCTATAATACCTAAATAGTTCATCCCCACTATGTTATTTCTCTTGACATGCAGCCTATCCACATCAGCAGCCCCGTCACATCAGCTTTGCGTTAGCGGCTTACAGGTGGGCCCATCACATGTTGGGCAGCGTACACACATACCACGTCAGCATTCAGCAGCCACCCTGGAACGCATATGCAAGTCAGTTCAGAGAAACGAACAGGTTCCCATTATCATTCCCCACTACGGTTCCGTTTCCAACATTGAGAACTGAATAGTCTCCTTTCTCTCTCCCACATAAAAATTTAGTTTTCCCATACCTACAAAGACATCCGTCAATGGCCACCCCATCTCTCTCGAGAAATACAGAGATCAGCCTTTCCTAGAGTCCGGTGAACGGCAAGCGATCTCCAAGTGACCGTCCCCTCCGACTCCTCTCTGTACGGCCCGGCCGCATGCCGTAGTTCTGTTGCCGGCTATCCAGAGTTCTTGATCATCGAAGACGGCACCGCACCACCGCCGAAACGGCTGCGCACCGTTGCTCTGCTCCGCTGCCGCCGTAAGCTGTGAGAAACGTCGAGGAGTCCGCCTCGGCTACCAAAGATGACTTCCCAAGGTGCTCCACTTCAGGCGGGCACATCAGCTTATCGGTGAGAACAAAGCTGCACTTACTTTCACAGTTTCACTAGCGAGGCGCTGATGCCATGCCATCGTCGACATGCCTTTCTGTTGTTCAGTCATTTGGATTTTGCCTTTGAACCTCCCGCTTCCAGTCACCACACTGTAGTCCTGGATAGGCAACATAATTTAGGTTGTGTTCTAGCACCTGGATCGAATTTCTTTTCGTGTTATCCTAAATTTGTTCCACCCCAATTAAGGCTTTCATTTTACTATCTTTGTTGCAGGTTATGTTGTGTTATATCAGTTACACACTCAGATGCAGTTCGTTTACTCTGAATTTGGAACTATGATGTTTCTGACAGCTATTGGTAAGGTTGCAATTTGCTCCATCCAGTAGGTTATTGTAAGAGTGCTCTTCACAATAGGTCATTATATACAGCTGAAAATTTAATCCATCAATTGATATGTACTGATATAAATAGAAGCATTCGATATATGCACATCTTAAATATGTTAAAAATTACCTGCTATTTATCTTTTCCTATTGAGTGAGCCATGAAATGATTTCACTAAGTTGCACATATACATTACTTTCGTAAATACATATATGTGATCGCTTTTTCTCTGTTATATATAGTTCAACATATTACTAATTATACTACTGTCTTGATTTTGCAATCGCCGACAATTTATTTTCTTGGCTGATGCATCTTGCCCATTTGGAGAAGGCATGGTAAATTATTATTGTGACATACTCTTTCTTAAACTTACTTATTCCTAGCAGAATGTGGCAACATATATCAATGTTATTTTGTTGCTTATCCAAGAAGAACCAGCTCGACAAATTGAGGTCAGTGCTTTGTTTTTTTTTTCAAGCAATCATATTGGTATGGTGGTTTAACGTTCACATCTTACAATATGTTGACCCGTCATTTGTTTCAGAATTACATGAAAGATTAGTTTGCCACCATGCATGAAGAAGATGGATATTTTGGAAGGAGCTCACATCCAATTCACATTAATTGATGGCTACGAATATTGATCATGTCTGACGTGGCAAAGGTGACCCATTCATTATTTCTTTGTCAGACCTGATAACTGAGGTGAGATTTCCTTTCCACTAATTTGTTGAAGGTGTTGCCTGCAGATTAGGTGTTCAATGCAGCCGCTCGATGCTTTAGGATAAGTCATGCACCCGTGCTTCACAAATGAAACCCGATTCAGTTAGTTTTGTAAATGCAAACATAAAGATGCATATTTTGTTGCTAATGCAGTTCCAAATTAATCATGGTGGTTAGTTATATCAATAACAGAGAACTTTTAAATTGATGAGGATGGCTATTCTTATGTAGTTAGCAATGTAGTTCAGTTTTAGAAGAATTTATGCAAAGATGCACAGATGTCGTAATACTAAAAAATCTTACCATGACATCTCCATGGATGTTAGCATAGTTCAACACGTGCACTAGTGGCACATATTGACTATAATGTGGAGGAGTTTGATAATAGACATTGTAATTCTCGAGATCAGTACAAAATGCGACCAGATAATTTTTGTCCTGATAAGTTAACTCAGAGCCATTGGTGTAGTAGGTTCTGCCTACCATCTTCCACACATTCTTTGAAGAATGAAAATAAGCTATCAATGGAAATAAGTTGTCAAGTATTTTGAAACAAACAATATAAATTACTTAATAACTATGTTTGAGAACACATAGCGGTAGAATTGAAAGCGTATCAACAAGGACCCAATTGTCCAAATTGTCTACCTCGATGTCAGGATCACCAAGATCCATGATGACAAACATACACTGTTGAAAATCATACATCTTGCAAAGTGCTTCCCAATCTGGACAACCAAAATTGGATATGCTCTCAGAATTGTATAGATTTACCTCAAAATCCATACCATGATGGGTCCTTAGGTGAATTTTCTTTGTTTCATTCCTCTCATGATCTTCAAAACCCATCCTCTTCAAGACATAGCATCTTGCATGGCATGCGATAAGCTAGTCGAATTGTAAAAGACGAAAATTACACGTTGAAGTAGTAGAAGTCGAGCTTAATTATGAAAAAAAACACTTTGTGTTGTAGCATACCGTTTCAAAATCGAAGGCCTCCTCGAGCTTAATGCTGAAGCGCCAACCTTCAACCAAGTGAGGCATGTCGCAGAAACCCCGGTTGTCACCGCATAGGAGCACTCCCCGGGACTTTCGTCCGACGACATTTCCTATGTTCATAATTCAAAAATTAAACTTCTAAATTCAATATATGTACTACAAAAACTAAATTAGATCATTATCAGCACGGGTGGACTATCCGTCCGTCGGGTCTTTTTTTTGAAAACTCTCAGCTCACGTGGTGTATATATTCGACCGTTGGTGATGGTCGCTCCTCCCTTCATCCCCGAATGCATTAAACCAAAATGTCTAGCACACGAAGACGAAGGAGAAGCGACCCCCACGACAACAGTCGGCATTCTTCTTCGTTCTCTCATATATGGTGGACACACTCCCTCACTGATTTTTCGACCATCGCTGATGGTCGTTACTCCTCCCTAGTGCCTAACAAAGGTCTAGCACAAGGAGAAGAAGGAGAAACGACCTGCACGACAACAGTCGGGTTTCTTCCTCTCTCATATATGGTGTAGACTTTCTTCCTCACTCCTTTCTTGATTGTCATGTATGGAGCCTCGATAGACTTAAAGTCAACCCGAAATGTCTTTAAGTTATCTTTTTAGAAAATCCAGGCCACTCGATATTTTCTACATATTCTAGCACAAGTCATGCCAAAATTCACGGAAAAATCCGGCATGACCTTTGCTAAAAAAGGACATATCGAGCACCTAAAATTTTCCGGAATGGAAATTAATCAACACTCCGGCAAAAAATAGGCCACTCGGAGGACATATCCTATTTGCATTCAAACTTGATGGTCATTGCATTTCAATGGTTGAAAATATGAACAAAAACATTTCAAAATATTTTATAGGACCCATATTGACATGGAGATTTGGCTAGTATCACCTCGAGGTTAGAGGGGGCCTGTGACGGGGACGACGACGACGACATGGGCTCCTTTATTTTCGCAAAAGCAAAATATAAACAAAAACATTATTATCATCATCCTAGGACTTAGTGAAACCCTATGTCTAAAGCTTTCTCCTAAACTTATAAAACCTAGTTCTAACCCTAATAATTTGTACTTCCCATCTATCCATCCATTTGTCTAAACCTAGTTCCAACTCTAAAAATTGGTAAAACCTTGTTCTAACCCTAAAAAATGAAAGGACCTATACATTTACTAAAATTCCCCTAGTTCTAACCCTAACATCTATCCATCCATCCATCCATCTATATATCCATCGATCCATCTATCCATCCCTTTGTCTATCTCGCAATATATAAAAACATTGTTCTAACCATCTATCTATGCATCTATCTATGCAATGCGGGGAGGGAGGAGAGTGTCGAGGGAGAGGGCTGGGAGGAGAAGGGCGAGGATGAAGGAGGGAGCAGGAGGGAGAAGGGCGGGGATGAAGGGAGAGGCAGGTCGGAGGATGGAGGAGAAGGAGGATGGAAGGAGAAGGAAGGAGGAAGACATACCAGAAGCAGCGGCGGTGGGACGACGGTGGCGAGCGGTGGCAGTGCGTGGGAGTTGGAGAGAGATGAGAGTGTGGGAGGGAGAGTGATCGATCGGGCCGGCGAGGAGAGGATAAGGTATCATTAGTAGTAGCGCTGGCTGGAGGCCCATCGCTACTGCTATGTCTCTAGTAGTAGCGATGGTTCCAGCCAGCCGCTACTACTACGTGTAGCCCCTGCCAGTGGCCATGGGACCTCTTAGCAGTAGCGCTGCCAAGGGGCACATCGCTACTGCTACTCTAGTACTTGTAGCGTGTGTTGTCAACCAGCGCTACTACTAAGTTGCAGTAGCGCTGGGCCCATAACCAACGCTACTACTATCCTGTGTATAGGCATTTCCCTAGTAGTGGGCTCTACCTGTGGCATAGAAAAAGTACCAAAAAATTGAGGAATATCCTGATTTCTTAAAGTTATATTACAACTATCGGTTTGCCTAGCAAGTTTATTATGAAAATTTGTGATATACATGAGCTATTCTTCCGCTTTGATCGCTCCCTCATCTTATTGCGTAGTGGAAATTCAAATATTTTTATTTTGACATTCGCTCTCGCATTATAATACCTAGTTCTGCAGTCACCATCTTTAATATATTTATATTTATATATTTGCAACTACTTTAACTCCACCTATTTTGTAATCCTAGCTAACTGATCTCTAAGCTCTTTCTGTTCTTGCCTATCACAATTAGAATGGGCAAAATTCTCAGCATTGTTATTCATGGTATTTAATTTAGCTATGGTTGCAAGTTAAATTTTCCTACAGCATGCGTCAACATTTCTGTTACTACCCGTAACTTTTTCCTCAACATTCTCAACATTTTCTCCCATCTGTCTAAAGTAGACCCAAAGTTAAGTATCAATAAAAATTTTGGTGATAATTTCCCTAAAAAAATCTAAGCACTCATGCATTCTTAAATTTGAAGATGGGTTGATCCTTGCAATGGTCTCTGGAATAAAAAAACAAAGGACTGTTATCGGAAACCTCTCTAACTAAACAAGTATGATAGACAGGGGATCATGTTCCTCCCATTCATGAAAAAAATATTTGTATACATTTTCAGAAATAGGGTTCATCTATATTTGTCCAAGTTAAATACCTAACATTAGGTGGCATCTCTCTCAACCGAGCATGCACAATAATAGAGTTAAACAGAAAACACCAATGGTTAGTTTCATTGGTGGTGTTTTCACAACTTTTCTGGATGATATTTAAATCACCTCCCAGCAAGGAAGAGATTATCATTATATACCCTCGTTTATCCAGCAAGGAAGCTAGTTTTCCGTTAATTGTGCATCCCTAATAAAATTAATAACCTTTCAAAGTTCAATCAAACTTTTTAATTTTTCCAAAAGTATGAACTCTAATAATGTACTTCCCAACTTCAACGCGTACTCCATCAAAGATATCATTATTTATGCCAACCAAAATCCCTCTAGATCTTCCTCTAGGAGGGTTCCAATGCCACAGAAACATTCTTCGACAACAAAGGGAGTGAAGTTCATGTTTAGAAAAAAAATGTTCTTTCAAGTTCTTGGAGATGAACAAAGTCCACCTTATTTTCCAAACTAACTTTATATCACATATATTTTTTGTAACATCTTTCCCCCATCCCCCTCACATTCTAGAGAACCCCAACCCCCTTATTATTGAAGAAAAAACATTTAACATTTATTTTTATTTTTATTTAAACTCCCAATGGAAACATAGTGCTTCACATAGCTATCCTCGTGTCATTTTACTAGAGATGATATTTTTTCCAGCTGGCAAATAATTTTCCCCCAATTCAACATCAAAATGTTCATTATCAGAGTAGAGCTCATCGAGAGAGTATCACAAGTGGTAATATGACCTGGTAAGCTAAAATTTTATTTTCTATTATTTTCTCTATTAATGATGTTCTAAAGAAAAATTCTTCCTCCATTTTTCAATAATGTCCAAATTATGGTCAATCATTTCAATAGAGCAACCAAAGTTAACACCGACTAAAGCAGCCATGTGCTGCAATGGTCTGTTAGATGGGGAAGTATGAGCACCCATACCATAATTTTCTTTCGTCGTTGATCCTCATATGAGGACCTTCTTCAGAAGGTGAGGCTACCCCTAACTCTTAACTACTTTATCTCTAAAATTCTCAACACATTCTTGACTCTCATTGTTGTCTATAGGTTCCATTTATTTTCCAGATTCCTCACCATTTCCTTTTTCTGACCCATCTCCAATATTTTCTTCATGGACTAACCTAGCAAATTCCTAGTCTAACACCTATCTCCAAATGAATTAGTGCACAAGTTGTTTAAGTATCATCTATTGCTTTCCTATGTCAGCTTCTAATTTTTTTATCAGCATCAAGCTCTTGGAGCGTCTAATCCACTATAGCCCAAAGAGCATATTGTCTAGCTTTTTCTTCTTCAATGAATTAGAAACAATTTAATTACTGCTTCCTAAACAGCCTTCATCTTTTCCTCGCTAGTTAGATCACTGAGTATTGGGGCCAGGGATCCCTGAGTGCTTACTTTTAAGGCATCATTTTTCTTATTGATCTCCTCAACTTGATCCAAGGACAAACTTCATAAAATAATACTCCCTGCATTCCATAGTGCATATACATTTTCTTAAAAGTCGAAGTCAACAAAATTTGACAAGGTTTATGGAGAAATTTATCTATATATACAATACCAAACATATACAATATGAATATTTATGTCATGATATATCTGGTAATACATATTTGCTATTCTAAATATAAATACTTTTCTTTCAAAACAAGGTCAAAGTCTGCAAAGTTTGAGTATTGGAAAAAAAAATCTATACACACTATATTATGGAATGAACAGGGTATATTCTCTCTATCACCAGCACCACCTCTCAGCTTTTTCCTAGCTGCTTCATCATCACAAGGATTCTCTTCATGCTCACTTACAATAGGGATAGATCTATTGAACTCATTATACCAGCTCATTTTAACTACACAGTCCAACTTAGGGCGTGTGTTCGGGAGCCCTCTGGCTTCTCAATTCCTAATCTCCAGTCCGGAGTCCAGTCGAACGCGTCAACTCCTGGCTTTTGGAGCTAGAAGCTAGTTAGAAACTGTGTGCAAAATCGAATGAGTGGTGGAGTTGGGAAAACGTGTCTCCGCACAAACTGGGAAGCGGGATTTGAAAAAGATTACATGCCTATGTGACCGCCAAATGACATTGCGTACTGGTTCGCCCGCAACTCATTGTATTCTCTCTCTCTCTCTCTCTCTCTCTCTCTCTCTCTCTCTCTCTCTCTCTCTCTCTCTCTCTCTCTCGACTCATACGCCATCCCCTCTTCTCTTCTTGTTGGGCTGAAGAGGAGAAAACGAGCCAATTGGGCTGCAAGATCATCTCTCTTCGTACCAAACCTGGCTACATCCAAGCCTAATGGGCTGGCAGCCCATGCGAGCGCTAATGATTGAGAAGCTACTGTCCGGATGTTTTCGAGCGGGTTCCTATATAGCGCATAGGGTGCCGCTGAAGCGACTTGCGCACCCCCATGCCATTGGCGTTCATATGGGCGGCCCATATACCATTTGTCTTTCTTTTTCATTTTTCTTGAGTTCTTTTCTTTTCTTTTCTTTTTCCTTTTCTATTTCCTTTATCTTTTCTTTTCCTTTTCTTTCCAAATCCGTGAACATTTTTTAGCAAAATAAAAATATGTTCCTCAATGTAAAAATGCTCAATCATTCATAAAATGTTCATAAAATTCTTTTTTTCTTCATCGGGTTGAAAAAATGCTCATCAAAATTCAAAATTTGTTCATCAAATTCCAAAAATGTTTACCAAATTCGAATTTTGTTCATTGATTTAAAATATTGTTCATTGAATTCAAAAAATGTTCATCAAATTCGAAATTTGTTCATTGATTTCAAAAATTGTTCACCAAATTCATCATTTGTTCATCGATTTTCAAAATTTGTTCATCATCAATTTCAAAAATTGTTCACCACATTCAAAATTTGTTTGTCGATTTCAAAATTGGTTCATCAATTTCAAAATTTACTTTTTATTTTCATTCCAAATTCATAAAAAATTTATAAAATTCAAAAATGTTCATCACTGTGTAAAATGCTCAATGATTCAAAAATATTCTTAAAATTCCTGTTTCGTTCATCGGATTGAAAATGTTCATCAAATTACAAAATTGAAACCATGAACATGTTTGAAATCATGAAGATTTTGAAAACTCACAAATAATTTTTTAAAATCGTGAACATTTTGCCTAAATCGTGAACATTTTTCTGAAATTGTGAGCATTCATGAACATTTTTTGGAAATTGTGAACATTTTTCAAAACAAACGAACATTATTTCGAAATCCTAAACAATTTTTCGAAATGTTGAACATTCTTTAAATCATGAAAAAAAATTTGAATTTGAGAACTTTTTTTAAATCATGAACATTTTTTGAATTATGAATATTTCTTTAACTCAAGAATCAGTTTTTCAAATCATGAACATTTTTTGCAAATTTCTGAACATTATTTAGAATTCGTGAATATTATTTGAAATCATGAACATTTTTGAATTTATGGACATTTTCTTACATTTTTTGAACATTTTCTTAAATCATGTTTGTTTTATTTAAAATTCGTAACTTTTCTAAAATTTAAAACTTTTTGATATCCCGAATTACTGAGGAAAAGAAAAAATAGAAAAGGAAAAAAACAGGCAGTATCCCGTCCCAAAATGGGCCGGCCCATATGGGCACGAAGTGGGAGCGGGGGCTGCGCGATCGCTGCATTCGCGGCGCCTTATGCGCCCTATAGGAGCTCCCGTTTTCAAACTCCGGGATTTTTACGAGAAGCTAGCACCTGGCTACGGGCGAGGACTCGAGGAGTTTGAGGCTGGGGAGGACCACCAAACAGGCCCTTAGTGGTAGCCCTACAAATCAACAAGCCTTTGGGGGTAACCAAAGTTCAAGGAGGAATTCTCTCGATGTCGAAGTTTCTAGCTGATTGAGAAGGAGAATAGGAAGCACATCTCGGTCAAACGTTGCACAAAAGCTTTGAGCCCATCAATGTAATTTATTAGCCAATCTGCTTTGCCCGCAGCTTGTAGGACGCCGGCCCCTGCTCATCGTCCATCTTCCAGTCAGCAACATGGCCTACTAACGACGTTGCCCGCTGGCCCACTATGTACTACGTGGGGTATGCGTGTTGCCACGATGAGGATTATTGTGCGAGGCATATTCTTGACTTTTGTGGGGTTTCCTTTGCAGAATTCAAGGACATATTTTAATGTTGTGGCAATGGTAAGTAATTTAGAAAGGATGGCATTGGTCTCTAATCTTTTCAACTTTAATGTAGATCTAGCGGTTGTGTTTTTTTATGTACAAAAGTAATGGTGGATATTTTCTGTTTTCGTGTTATTTTCTAGCATTGTTTTCTATTTGTGACCTGTATTTTGGTTTTTAGTGTATATACTAAAATAAAATTATATATATATATATATAGTGTTACTATTCATCACCCAGGGTGCAGAGTAAGTTATTCTTGATCTGAGGTAATCTTACGATTATTTCATAAAAAAATTATGTTTCAAATACAAGTAATTACAGTAATATTGATTCGCTGCGTAAAATTTGGCATAAAAAAGTCAAAAGACCAGAAAAATTACATTTTATGTACATTTTACACTATGTTTTTACATTTGTAATTTACGTAACATAAAATATTTTTTACGGCGATTATATATTTTCTTACGTTCTCTTTTATATCTGAAATAAGATAAAATTTACGGAACGTAAAATTACGGTGCATTGATGTCAAAATAGAGGGGGGTGAAGAATAACTATTCCTCACCCAGGGTGACGAATAGCGCGACTCTATATATAAAACAGTCGAATTAAATAACAACAGAATAATGCGAGACATTATGACAGGTCCTAAATGATCCGCATGCAATATTTTTGGAAGGAGGAATCGTGACTGGCTAATAAATGCTTTCAATACTATTATGGAAGGTCCTAATTTGTGTGCATGCCGATGTATTTTAATGTTTTAACGGGTTCGGCAGCTGTAAACCCGATATACCTCGATCGGATGATGAGTTGATCGAGCAGTTGATACTCTAGGTGCCCAGGCACCTAGGTGCTAAACAATTTACCTATATATATATATATATATATATATATATATATATATATATATATATATATATATATATATATATATATAGGAAAATCCATCCTACCACCCGTGGTAGTTACCCCACATGTCTCATATACTACCATGTGATACTATATATACTATTTTATTATTTTAAATATGTTCATATACTATATCTAAGATATTTCAAAGCAAGTTACATGAAAAATTGCATATGAGCCCATAGTTTTGTTATATTTGTAAAATACGTACATATTTATGCGTAAAATGAGCATACTCAAAAATGGTACATACTACCTAAAATTAGTATATATACTACCTAATCATTGTTATATACTACATACTACACGTACATACTCTCGGTTCCGACAGATACTACATACAACATACAAAACGCATGAGTGGTGGTAACTACCACTGCTTGTAGGAAACATTTGTCCTATATATATGACAATTTTTTCCTACTACCGGTGTAGTTACTCCCACTTTTGTTTTGTACGTTCTAGGTAGTATCTATTATATCGGAGAGTATGTACGTGTATATATAGTATATAAGAATTTTAGGTAGTATATATACTACTTTTTTGGTAGTATGTACCATATTTTATGCATACTTCATTTCACAGACAAATATGTACGTATTTCACAAATACAATAAAACTATGAGCTCACTTGCAATTTTTTCATATAACTCACTTTGGAGTATCTTAGATATAGTATATGAACATAATAAAAATAATAAAGTAAAGTATATACTATCACATGATAGTACATAAAAATGGGTGTAGTTACACCCGTAGTAGGATGCATTTTCCTATATATATATATATATATATATATATATATATATATATATATATATATATATATATATATATATATATATATATATATATTAGTATGTTCATATACTATATCTAAGATACTACAAAGCGAGTTATGTGAAAAAATTGCATGTGAGCCCATATTTTTATCATATTTGTGAAAATATGTACATATTTGTACGTAAAAAGAAGTATGCTAAAAATATACTATATACTACCTAAAAAATAGTATATATACTACCTAAATATTCTTACATACTACATACTATGCATACATACACTGCGGTATGGTAGATATTACCTAAAACATACAAAATAAAAATGGGTGTAACTACACCCGGTAGTAGGAAAAATTTGTCCTGTATATATATATTTCTGGAGCAGTGCAGCTAAATCTAAGTCGACTAAGACTTGGTTATGTCTCAGTCGATCGATGATATATTTGTGAGACTTACGTGGAGACTCGTGCAAAATGTTCTCTTTTTTTTTTCTATTTTCTTTTGTATGTGTTATTCATTTGATTGAGACCTAGCACAGATATACAAGGATAAGGAGCAGCGAGCAGAGGGCACACGTGGTTGGCGAAACGCAAGGCGCTGGATCGGCCGACTGATTCTACTCGTTTTCGAGTCGACTAACAATAGCCAAGTTGCACTTGATAGGTGATACTACATCGGGAATGGGATCTTTGCAATAAATTGCACGGAGTTCTCAAGCCTCAACGACGTTCTTCTTCCACTTCCTGCCAAAGAGGAGCTTGCACAGGTAAGAAATCTTGAAAAATCTCAAGGGTGAACGAAGTTTCTTGGCGGGCATGCAGGGCAGGAGAGACATGTCTGCCAAGGGCGGCAAGGCCCTGGTCCAGTCGGACGCGGGGAAGTATGTGGCGTGGTCGGGCGTCGACCAGCCGGAGCTCGCTGCAGAGGGGCTCGGGTGTGGCTTGCTCCTGCTCAGGCCGCTCTCCTTCGCGCTGCCACACTACGCCGACTGCCACAAGTTCGGCTACGTCCTCCGAGGCTCCGGGGTCGCCGGTGTCCTCCCGGTCGCCACCGGGGACGCCTCCCCCGCGGCCAGGGAGAGGGTCGTGCGCCTCGAGGCCGGCGACGTCATAGCCACGCGCACTGGGGAGGTCTCCTGGTGGTACAACGACAGCGACGGCGATGCGGGCGACCTCTCAATCGTGTTCATGGGCGACACGGAGCGCGCTGTCAGCCCGGGAGACATGTCCTACTTCTTTCTCGCCGGCGGCAACAGCGTCCTAGGCGGCTTCGACGCGGGCCTCCTCGCCGGGGCATGGCCTGGCGTGACCAAGGAGCAGGCCGCCGCCGTGTTCCGGAGCCAGGCAGCCGTCATCGTCACCGGGCTGAGCAAGAAGCTGCCCGGCGTCCGCCCGCGCGAGGACGACAGGAAACGGCTCGTCGTGAACGCCGGCCAAGTCGCTGCAGGAACCCTGAAGACGCTCACCGCGGCCGACATGGCGGCGCTGGGCGGCCTGGGGATCAGCGTGGTTCTCGGCCGGCTCGAGCCCGGCGCCGCGCGCGCGCCGTGGGTGCTACGCGAGGGTGCGGCGCAGTTGGTGTACGTGGCACGCGGGAGCGCGCGCGTCCAGGTGTCTTCTTCCGCGGGCGGCGAGACGCTGCTGCTGGACGAGGAGGTCGCCGCGGGGAGCGTGTTCGTCGTACCGCGGTTCGCCGTGACGCTCATCTCCGCCGGCGCCGACGGCGCACAGTGGGTCTCCCTCATCAAGAGCGCCAGGTACGTACTCCTATATGTGAATTTCGCTACTTCATATGTGGAATGGCAATAATTACTGATTATGCTGTCGTGCTCGCATGGCAGGCCCGCGGTGGAGCACCTGACCGGTGATGGCTCGATGCTCGGCGGCCTGACCGCGCAGGTGGTGCAGGCGTCGCTGAGCGTGGCGCCGGAGTTGGTGGAGCTGCTCGGAGTCCGCAGCGCCGAGCCGTCGCACTGAGCGGTCGGTGCACGCGCTCGCGCCGCGGCGTCCGTTCACTTTCCGTGGCGTGTGTGTCCCGTATGCTCCGTTGACGTGTACCACACGATCTGTATTATTATATACGCTGTTACGTCTCTATACGTGCTTACTTACGTGAGTGAGCAAAATAATTCTGTGCATTGTTGTACTCATATGAGACCACAAGTGTGTTACCCCTCGGCTTGGGTTATGCGTTGTTACGTCTCTTACTTACGTTACTTACGTGAATGAGGAAAATAATTCTGCGGGTTGTTGTACTCATATGTGATCTCAAGTCCGTTACCTGTCGCCTTGGGTTTTACTCCATTCATTTCTTTTTTACTTTGCCTACAAGTTTTTGTTTTAAATTAAACTTTTGGAAGTTCGTTAAATTTTATATATAGAAACAGTTTAGCTACTTGTAAGTCAGCCTGAATTTAGAATTTGTGCCTACAAAATTCACGATGAAGGAAGAATCAGCCACCAGAGGGAATGAAAGAGCAGCCGCTGGCTCGCCGGACAAGCAGCAACCTCTGTGTCTATCTTAGGGTGGCAGGCAACCCCAATATCTATCTTAGGGTGACAAGTGACCACGATATCCATCTTAGGGGTGGGGGAGGGTGTATGTTCGCCCGAAAAAATTGTTCATCGTTGGGGTTAGAGGGAGGGTCGAGGGCAACGGCAGCACGGCGGTGGGTGGCGGTTGGGGGAGGGCAGGGCGGCTGTAACGGATGATAAATTGGTGGTTCAGGGTAGAAGATGAGTAGTAAAAACGTTTTCGAGGTAGAAGAAGGCATCTCGCCATTGATTTTGCATCCGAGAGCTGAAATGATTCGACTGGTCGTAAATTTGTTTTCAGTCGATTGGTCTCTATCTAGTCCCATACAGAAAACATATCAACGTTCATAATATCAAATCACTATCATTAGATCCATCACAGAATATACTTCATACTCTCTCAGTTCCATAATGTAGTGCATATAATTTTTTTTGAAAAGTTAAACTTGACAAACTACAACAAAGTTTATGGATCGAACTATTTATATCTTCAATATCAAATATATGAAATATGAAAGTACGGCTTATGGTGATTGTAATGATATATGTTTGGCACGCTAGGTGTAAATATTTTTATCTGCAAACTTGGTCGAGTTGATGATATTTGACTTTTTAAAAACTTTCTATGCACTATATTATGGAACGTAGGGAGTATAGTATTAATGTAGTGTTGTAGATCATGATATTAGTTATTGTAATTTTTTTTGCGATGGTAAAGGAGTTTATTCCAAATGAATAAGATTACAATGAAGAGGCAATAGTTCGTCAATACAAGGCAGAGCTCTACCTAGCCACATAGCAGTAGTACTCTCCATGCGACTATACAAAACCAACCGATCTGCTACCCTATTTCGCTCACATTTAATCTTCAATGGTAAAAACTCCCTCTCTACCATAAGATGCTTGGTCTCAATAACTAAATAACCATATGCCGACCGGGATAGCTTGTCTCCACTCAAAGCCGACAAAGCCTCCGAAGAATCGGACTGAACGATGACCGGCAAGCTAGTATGTTTAGCTGCCAGTGCCATACCTTGCATTAACGAATGTAACTCCACCTCTAGTGCATCTCTACAATTAAATAGACAATGGTAGGCCGCAAAGATCACACTCCCGTCATGTCTCCTCAAGATCATTCCCGCCGACATCGATTTGTCCAACGTAGAGAAGGCCCCATCAACGGATAAGGCAACCCTGTCCGCCGGTGTGGTCTAGGCCATGGCAACAAAACAGTAGTCACCCTTTCATGCACAGCCGGCCTTTCCTCCAACAATGTTTTTCCTTTGATAATTTCCTCTGTGTTATATTTCTTGGATAGGCCAAGTGATTGCATGTAACTTTGAAGATAATCAGATGACACCTGGGTAGATGGATAATTAGTTATTGTAAATTTGGCAAGACTTTATAAAATTCAGCCAAAGCAGAACAATAATACCAAATTGAAAAAGAGGAAGCAGTTTTCCCAGCGGCCAAACTTCACCCTCGTCTTGGATTATGTGGTGCTAAAGTCATCATGTTCTTGTCAGTTTTCTCGTCACGTAACCTAACTACCTAAGCTGGTCAAGCTTGACCTGTTATGTTTTCGCCCTTTAGCCCAACCAGTTTTCTCCCCATAATATTGAACCATTGCATTGTAAAATCTGGAAAATTCAGAAGATACTAGAAAAATAACACGTAATCCAATAACATTCTCGTAAAGCACTTTTTGCCACATGATTTGTGAGAAATAGACTACTTAGTTTCAGCCTCAATTTTGCATTAAAAATTGAACTCTAGAGAATAAAAATATATCTGCAAATCACAAATAATTCAGTAAGTATTACAGTAAGATTTAAGGTGTCTTGGACATATAGTTTGGGAGAAATATGTGTGTCTAGTTCGTGACTCGAAATCTGGTTGACAAATTATAACACACATCTAAAATAAAATAAATTACAAATAGTTTTCTAAACATTTTGGTAAAATCTCAGCTTTTTTTCATTGATGGTCTTGGACATCCCTGTCGAGTTTCAACCTCAAATGTTAAGTCTGAAATACTAAATACATAGAACACTTTGTAAACATTCTAGTAAACATCACATATTAAGTTCCAGGTAATTTGTTTTGCTCTTTTTGACAGATGATTTGGGAGAAACATGCATGTTTATTTTCAGCATCAAATTTTCGGTTCAAAACAGAAATTGAAGACAAACATTTGAAGACTTCAGTAAATTACGTTTAACTAAGTGAGCCTTCTGGTTAATATCAGCACTTTTTATGTTTAGACTAGGTCTTTATGTTAAACAATAAATAACAGTTTATTTTCAAAAACATTCTAGTAAATCATAAATGGTTATGTGAGCATACTAATAAATTTGACTCTCTTTCATTGACAGTTTGGGAGAAACATGCTTGTTTTTTTAGCCACAATATTTGCTCCAAAATGCAGCCTACACAAAAATAGTACTGAGAATGTTGTAGTAAACGACACATAATTCGATGAGCATTATGGCAAGATTTCAGCCCCTTTTAAAGGATGGTTTTGGAGAAAAAAGTAAATTGAATTTTGGACAAATCTGTCAAGTGGTGTGGCTAAAACTAGGGTGAGGGAGAGGTCCCCATCTATGACCCCCCGGCGCACCTTATACAACAGGTGTTATGGAAGGTTCCATGGCAGTGCGATGGGGTGTGGATGGATAGACGTCAAGCACGGTGTCGACATATAACACGTTTGGACCCTTTCCTATGTTGTAGAGAGTGGTTCCTCCATTGCTAGAATGTGATGGTAAGCCTCTTCCTTGGGTGGTCACACTTCTTCTGAGATCAATGTGGTACGTTTGGGCCTTGGAACACCCACTTGAGAGGTGATGGGAGGCAGGCTGATTGGTAATTTGACTTGTCACTGACAAGCCCCCCATCAGTATTCGTAATATATCAAGGTCCATGAGTAAGGTTGACGTAGATACTCGTGGACTTCTTCAGCTTGTTCTCCAATTGGATGTAGTGTTAACTCCATTGATATCCCGTTGTGATATTGTCTGTCCTCGGTATTCTTCATCGACATGAAGATAGTCGATCTAGATGCCTTTATTTGAGGTAGAATGATTTGGCCATGTCAACAGGTAGATAGAGAGTCTTTGTATATGCCTTTTGTCCATGTTGAGTGATTATCGTATGTTGAGTGGAACTAGTCAGTGCATGGTGAATATCACTTGTCTTCCGCACGTGCGACTCTTTAGTCTTGGATGTGCTATGCCATTGGGTTTCCTGATGTCTTCCTTCTGGTTGGGTGCCACATGTAATGATGGTGTGCGTTGGATTGGAGATATTTACGGGTGGTTATGTAATGATGACTAGACTAGAGAAGCGCTTGATTTGACAACTCACTTCTGCTTCCTCCGTCTTTGACGAGGTGTTTCACCACTTGAGTGGCCTCTGTTTTCTGCATTGACTCAGTAGCATATTGCCCTTTTTACCACAATCTTGCATGCAGGGAGGTATTGCCAACATTTTAGGTTTAGATTTTTTTGAGTTAGGACTCTCTCGAAAAGTATAAAACGGCGATGGGGCAGTGGGAGGGTGCAGACTTCAGCATCCAAAAATAGCTCCCCCAAATTAAGATCTAATCTCGGGGGAGTTTATGATCTCCCAGCCACAAAAACCATTGTGGAAACACCTCCCCCAAACATGGGAGAGGGATAAGGAAGAAGAAAGTACGGGCCCTTTGCTTTCTCTTTCGGTAAGAAGTCTGCAAGGGGAAACAACCATCACCTCCATCGACTACACCACCAATCTTCTTCCTTTGACATGTGGGTTCGTCCTTGTACCTTTTTAATCAAAATATGATGTTTGATACAATAAACTATTTCCCTATAATTTGTTGCATTATCTTTATGCCTGAGTGGTTTTTCTTTTGTTGTTATGTTGTTATCTAGTATGATTTGTATGAATTGTATGAATTGTACGTTCGGATATGGTGATGTACTCTTGTGCTACTATATGTCTGCACTTATATTGGATCACACTTGAGGGTTAATAATGTTTGATGATGATCGTTCCCGAAGTATTGGAGTTATAACATATAGGATACTTGCGGATGATGGCTAAGGGTTCAATCATAAGTACTTTATTTGTTTCAAAATATTTGAAGTGCTAGGTTTGTCGTAACTCAAACATCTTTCATTTGATCAAGTCTACAGAAAAACTAGTATCTACAACAACAAATTAGTCTCACTAGATTCATCACACCAGTACAGAATCGAGCTTTGGAGGCGGGTTGGGTACATGGTCCAGTAGTAGATCCTCATTCCAGCTCAAATCATGTGTAGCTAACAGTCGACACAGCGGAGGCTGTTTTGAAACCTCCTCCAGTGCATTTACCTGCAGGTGTTTCTGCCATAACAACTGCATTCAATGCCCGAGGCGGTTTGCTCAATACAACTACTTTCATTAGCTTTTTCATGGTTGGCAATTATTTATTTTTGATTACCAACCCTGCAACTAGAACTGACGAAAATATATAAACATAATACACATGCATGCATCATTCATTTGCTCAAGAAATTTTTGTTTCATAACATACAAGCATATAGTTGGGGTTTCAAAGCCAACATGTACATTTGCACGCTTCAGAGCCAACACATGGAACATATTTGTAAAACCTACAAAGATAAGTCGGTTTTGATGTGCTCATATTATGTCCTCCCCAAGTAGTTTACCCGCCTTGCCTTTTCATGTTGTCTACAATACATCTCCTTACAAGTTTTTTGTGATGTAAACTAAATATGCATATTAGAGGTGGTGGTGGAGGAAATAAGACTTTTTTCATTTTGTTCAGTGCCCCTTAAATGTAATCTGTTCTCTAATACATTCACAAGCATGTCATGATTTACATTAATACCATGAGTATGACTAAACTAAATGAAGTTTTCTTACAACAATTATACCTGCTTCCAGGATCATAACTTCCTCCATATAAGAATTGATTAAATGGATCCATAAGGGGCAGTATTGTCCAGAATGCAAACTTACTTCACATGAAGAGAAGATTCATCATTTCGAGTAGCCAGTGCTAGCTCCTAACCCTTCATCTTCTCTCTATAATTGTTTTGCAGAAAACTAAAACATAATTTCATCAACGCCTTGACATTTTGATGACACTGTACAAAACACTCTTTGGAAAAAGTGTCTAATACAGTAAACCAATATGTCACAACAACACGAGACCCTGTATATGTCCCATTTGACCTATTGACAATAAGGAAACACTTTTTTTTCTGGACTTATACTTGGTAATGTTATTTTAAAATTCAGAAATTATAATCACCTAATAAATCAAGCCTTTCGGACAACAGAAAAGATGATGTGCAAAACTGTTAAGTTACGATTTTGCACAGTGTCACCGAAATAATAAAGCACCTACAGGCCAACAAAATTGTTTTAATTTAATACATCAAGTGAGGTATGTAATCTATAGGCAACAATGACATAGTTACAAATCAATCAACATATAGTTTAAATAAACTCTAATGCCTAAATGAAGTTCTATAAGTAGCTGCTAATAGTTAAAAAAATCCATAACCACACAATTATAACCCCCTAAACATCTATAAGCATACACACTAACCCTACAAAAACCATTAGCGTGAAGGCTGGTAACACTTAGGAGCTCACCGTGTCGGAGATCCGGTATGACGTCGTCGTAAGCTCTTCTCCCATGTGGTGGAGTCCACCTGTGGAGGCCTCGGTGGATGTCGGTTGCATCGAAATATCACTCTTTGTAGCCACCACCCTAGTCTCGTGGTCGTCGATTCACCTTAGTGAACGGCGTATCACCTGCACATCGTATCTACAACTGATGTTTGGTGGCCTTGGGCGATGGCGTGGACGAACCGGATCTGCCCCGCTGTTGTGGATGCAAAGATACTGAACTGAGCCCACTGGTACATAATCGGGTTTTGGAGGAGGTTTGAAGAAAGGCCATCCGAAAGGGGTGCTCTTTCAAGTTTCAACTGATGGCTATCCTAACTCCCTTGCATTGCAACATAGGGTGATCATCTCTGACAAGTGTGTTTGCATTGCTAGTGGTCTAACCAGGGGTGTATTAGCCATACCACTCCAAACAAAAAAGTTTTACTAACAAAATAATGGGAAGCTCCATAATCAAACAAGGTTGTTGCTGGTGTTGAGTTGACAAGGATCATGCCCATCACAATGTCTGGGGCTTCTGTGTCTTCTTCAATTGTAACCTGGTTCAAATGTTCTCTTCCAACGTTGTGTTGTTTTTGGAGTGGCTCTTTGACCTGTTCTAGGGCTCTTTGACCTGTTCTAGGGCTCTTCGACCTGGTCCAGGGCGCGAAACAACTGACTTTTTTCGGACATCTGCTGGAGAAGTGAGCATACTTTCCACATGCAAAACAGGTGATGTGGGCAAACTAGTCATTCTGGTTTTGTTGATAGTTGGGTTTGGGAGGATGTGTTGTGGTTCTACATAGTTATGTGGGGTGGCATACTCTTGCGTTGGTGGTTTTTAATCATGGGGCTTCTTATTGCTTGAGCTTCCTAGGGCTCGCATCTTGCAATTGCGAATGTCTTCTATTGTGTGACGCTTGTCTTCAAGCAGGAGGGCCTTGTTCACCAAGTCTAGGAAGTTTGTGAATTTACGGACAATTACCTGGTCAATCTTCATGCAATCCTTCAAGAAATCATTCCATCTTGGCGGCTTCTATGCTCACATCTTCTTTTGCATCAGTGGGGCCGTGCTAGAGCTGTTTGAGCAGGGTGCCTCTATTTGTCATAGCCTGTTATTTAAAACTATGACTAAATTAATGAAATATTCTAAAGTCTCACTGCCATTACACAGGAAGTGGAAACCAAGATGGCACCATGGCCATGTTTGACTCGGCCCGAGAGGTGTGAAATGGTAGTTCGGTGCAGCAGAAGATCACACGAGCAAAACTATTACTCCATGGATGGATTGGAGGAGGACGTGGGGAAATGTTCAATCTGAATGAATGTGCCAGACGGTAGGTGGCAACACGAGGGATCCCGTGTGTCGGTGTGTGTATGTGACGTGACTAAGCTCACTTTGAGGAAGCCTTTGGTGTTTACAGTAGATTTAGTATTACGCCCACTGGCATTTTCTCATGTCAAAATAAGTTTCGAAAGTGGTACTTCATTTTAATGAAAGTGCAACTGGGGGTTACAAATCTCAACAAAATTTTGGTGGGTACTGGAAAATTTGTAGCTTTACTAATTTGAAACCAAATTGAAGTTGGGTAGAATTTACTATAATGCAGAGAAATGTGATACATTGAAATCTGATTTATTTATTTATTTGTAATTTTGGATATTTTAATGAGGTCAGGAATTTTTATGGCACAAAAAAGTTGATTATATATATATATATATAAGAAAATACAGTTGCACTTTTCTTAAAAGTGCAAGCCACATTTCTTGGTAAACTAATCTAATGCTCTTCTGAAAGCAACTTAATTATATGATTTTGGATCTGAAATTTCTAGGGATTGTAGACACATGTCCTGTGAACATTCAAGAAAAATGTAGCGGATTCCGTACACACACAAAAACCACCAGCCCACGACATGCTGGTGCTGACAAACGGGGCCCATGGCACAACCTCAGGCTGACCAGCAGGGTCCACATCGACCTCAATAATTTGGGGGCATCATCAAAGTGTAAGAGCTCCAAGAAATCAAACCATTTCTAGTCCAGCAGCCAGGGCCAATTAACCATTTAACTACTACAAGTCCATCATCTGAGTTTCAACTTATTGCACAAACCGAAAGGCACTATAGCCACTTGGTAAAGTTCGGCACCTAGCTACTACTCCCGGAGAGTGCTCCTAGCAAACAATGGTCGTCAAACAGAGAACCCGACCGGTCATCAGACGTCGTCATCATCGACCACCAGCACGCCGCCCTCGTCTGCCGCAGTGCGCCGCAGTCGCTGGGTCGCCTTCTCAACCTAAGCACATACATGACATAGAGATGCACCTCGCTTCAGTTTGATTACAGGAAACGTTCCAATTAACCAAGTATATCCAATTCCTCCCAACTAAACTAGACGGCCACTGCGCCTAACAGTAGCCATAAACAGATCATACACTGAGCTTAAACCAGATGATTAAGTTCAGAAAAAAAAACCCGATAGTAGTACCGTGTCATTGCCATGAGCACAGCGAGAAACAGAAGATTCAGCTGAAATAATCATGCATGGAATGGGAGGAGAGCGAGCCCACCTCGCTGTCCCAGTTGGTCCTGGCCGTGATGACGATCAGAGCCACCGTCTGGACCGCGACCCCTATGATCAAGCCCCACCAGATCCCCTGAATTACCACAAACAGATGCAACTGATCATCAGACCTCTGGAAAAATATGTTGCAAGACAGAGGTTAACTAACTGAAGATGAAATTAGCGCGGGAAGCTAATTAGCTTACAGCTGCTCCCAGGCTTGTTTTGAACCCTAGGACGCATCCAATCGGCAGCCCAATGATGTAGTAAGCCCCGACGTTGACATAGGCAACTATGACCTGCCACCCGCTCCCGACCGCGACTCCTGCAGAGATTCCAGCAGTTTAGTTCCTTTGGTCAATGCAAACTAGGTACTGTATGATCTCTGACGAAATGCCAGGTGTACCTGAGAGGATTGGCTGGATCCCATTCAAGAAGATGCTGATAGCCAGCAATGGCATCAGAGCGATGACAGCCTCGATCACCGTCGTGCTACTTGTGTAGAGGGTGCTCAGCGGGTACCTGAGGGCCATGACTACAATCGTGGCGAGAATGCTGAAGGCGATGCTCGCCGTGACGACCACCATGACCGACAACCTCGCGACCTCTGGATGGCCAGCGCCAAGCTCGTTGCCGACGCGAATGCTGCACAATACGTTGATGCAAATGTTTGATCAGCACGGGCAAAATTGGTATACATCCTGGTAGGTCTCGTTCATTTGCACTGACCTGGCCGCATAGCTCAAACCAAGCATGATTTGGAAGTCCCAGTTCCAGTAGTTGATGCTGAAACAAGTCAAAGAGATAGCGATGCATGTTATATCTTATATGTGAATATGAAGATACGATCAGACATTAAAACTTCCAACCAGTCTGTAACTATAACATGGGCTGAATCGTGGAGCGGCGTACCAGATAGAGAGTGAATCAAGAGCAATCTCTGAGTTGGGGAGGAAGCCAGTCAGAAGCACAAATCCTTGCACGTACCAGACCTCCAACCTGAGCAAGAACACAACGATGCCTGACATAAACAAGCAAGAACTACCAAACAGTTAACTAGAAATGGCTGATAAATTCACTCACGCTAGCATAACAGCCGACGCGAAGGCAAGCTTGGCGTATCCCCAGAGGCCTCTGAAAGCGAGCATGGACAGCCCAGTCCATGTCTCCTTACAAGCTGGGCTCCAGATGATGTACGCCCATGTCAACGCCACGAGCACCCACCAAGAGAAGCTCAGAGTCAAAGCCGCGCCGAGAAGGCCAAAGCTGAGCACGAATACAGCGAGCCACGAGATGAAGATGTGGAAGATGAGCACAGCAAGCACCATGTACGCCACGGGGTTGACGATGTTCTGAGCCTGCAGGAACCTCTGCATCGGGCAGAAGAGTGCAAACGCGAGCAGCTGCGGCACCAGCCCACGAGCATACAGCTGCCCCGCCACAGCCACGTCCTCAGTCTGCCCAATGAGCCGGAGGAATGGGCCAGAGTACCAGTAGAAGAAAGCTATGGCGACGGCTGTCACAAACTGGAGGACGAGCGCTCTCTGGCAAACAACGCCCATCGCCCTGTACCTCCTCGCACCGTAGGCCTGGCCGCACACAGTCTGCACTGCAGTCGACATGCCAAGCTGCATTCCCCATACAAGTGAGAAGATGTCATTTCTAAGCAGCACAAAGGACTATACTACATAGTGCAAGAACGAGCGCAGGTAGTTACCATGATGCCGTAGGCAAGGCCCTGGATGCCGATGTTGGTGATGGAGGCCCCGGCAAGCTCGAGCTCACCAAGGTGGCCAACGAACATCTGCGTGACAAGGCTGAAAGTGAAGCTGAAGAGCGTGATGAGGATGGATGCCCATGAGATGCGCCACAGGTTGCCGGCCTCCCACAATGCCAGCCGCGACAGCACATCGAATGGCACCGGCTCCCGCCGCAGCAGCTCCTCCGAGGCGGCTGACTGGTCATCGATGAAGTCCAGCAACGGCGATGTCGCAGCGTCGCCATCTCCCTCCATTGTCTCCTCCCCTTAAGTGTTTCACTCAGTCTAGTACATTATGGACCAAGCCCTTGTGATGCTGATATATGCATGAACATGTTACTGTTCAGTAGTTGCAGCTAACTAACCTTCAGGTTCCATACCTACCAGTCTATTGACTGGTTGTGAATAGGTTGGTGACAGGTGCAGGGGTATGAGCATGAAGCATGAAACGTTACCAACTGAACACAAAACTAAAATCTGTCAGTTTTAGGTAGAAGAAAGTGAGTAAGCTTTCCAGTATGTAATGCATCTGTTTCTAACAATCAGATCAAATCTTAAACATTCTTGCCAATAAATACATGATACATCAAAATGTCAAGACAGCAATAGCTTACATTTCTTGTTTCAGAAGACCTCTTTCTAAAAACTTAACTATAAGCTTTCCAGCAGCTGGTTGTTTCTCTAAGGTCAGCTGATTGTCAACTTTTCGACACAATTTAATATCAGGAATTAAATTTCTCTGAAACATCTGGCACGCCACATTGTATGACTGAACTGCGAGACCTCTATTAAGAAAACTCTCCATCAGAATGTGGCATGTCTGAGCGTCTCTCTGTGACGCAGTTCTCAGTACCTTGCTGAGGAGACTGTAAGCTTCATTCATTTTACCTAATGCACATAGCTTCTCGATGACCTGATTGTATACACTCTTAAGCTCTTGTCTTGCTAACATCTTATCCAGTACATCGAGTAATTCTTCCACTGTACCCTTCTCACAGTATCTATGTATCACTGTCCTGTATGTAACAAGTGTAGGGACAATTCCTCTATTAAGCATTTTCTTCACAAGCTCTGTCGCTTCTTTCAGCCGACCTTTCTTTCCCAAAGCATTCACAACAACAGTATAGGTTACAACATCTGGATGCCTGTTGCTGAGATACAAGTCATCCAACAAAGACAGCGCTGATTCCAAATCCCCCTGCCGAGAAAATCCATGAATTACAGTAGTAAAGTTGATAACATTAATGGTACAACCTTTGCTTTGGCACTGCTCCATGAAGTCTTTGGCCTCCCCCGGCTTTCCTTCCTTACATAATGCATGGATCAGTAAGTTAATCTCCACAGTAGTGGGAAAGAAACCCTTCTGCAACATCTGGGCAACGACATCACATGATTCCTTTAGTTTCCCTTCTCTTCTAAACCCATGCATTACAACACTGTATGTGATATCACTGGGAGTCCACCATTCCTCTCCACTCTTGTTTAGCAATTCCCAAGCCTCTGAAGTTTTCCCAGCTTTGCAGAGACCATTTAACAGTGCAGTATGTGTGACTATGTTTGGCTTGCAGCCATTCTTATACATATGCTTCATCACCTTTCTTGCTTGATCAATTTCTCCGATCCGGCAGAACCCATCAACAACTGCGCTATAAGTCACAACGTCAGGGTGACATTCTTTTGAGATCATCTCACTTACAATCTCCTTCGCATCAGCCATCCTCCCATTCAAGCAGAAAGAGTGCACAACTGCACTATATCCAACCTCATCAACACGGAACCTTTTCCCCTCTGACTCCCTCAAGAACTCCAACGCCTCGTCTGCATGTCCATGCTTTGCAAGCACATGGATAAGCATGTTATATGTGACCTGATCTGGAAATAGACCCGCATCATTCCTCATCCTCCCAAGCAAACCCCGGACCTCTGCCACCCTCTTCTCCTTGCACAAGAAGCCCATGGCTGTATAATAGGTAATCTTATCAGGTGGGCACCCATTTTGCAGCATTACACCGATCATCTCTAGCGCCTCAACAATCCTCCCCACACTACATAACCCCTTGATAAGGCAATTGTATGTGATTACATCCGGCTCGACCCCAACACGGCGCATCCGCTCGGCAAACTCTAGTGCCTTGTCAATGCGCCCGGCAAAAATAAGCACATTCACTGTCACATTGCATATAGATATGTCAGGTGCGCACCCATCCTTCTGCATGAGTTGGAGCACGCGCATGGCGGAGCGGAGCTTCCCCGCGCGGCTGTATGAGAGCATGAGATGCGCGAACTGCTGCGTCCCACGCCTCATGCGGCGGCGGATCATGAGGCGCATGACGCGCCGGGCCGGATCATGGAGCCTGGTGCGGCTGAGGAGGCTCAGCATTTCGTCGAACACCTCCGGGGCGTGACGGTAGCGCCACTGGCGGTCGGCCCAGCGGAAGAACTCGAACGCGGCGCGGGCGTCCGTCTGCGCCTGCGCGCGGAGCACGGCGCGGACCTGCGGCGGGGAGAGCACCCGGAGCAGGTGCCGGAGCTGCGCCTCCAGCTTCGGGGTCCACGAGCCCCGGAGCTCGAGCAGCTTGCAGGTGTCGCGCACTTGGCGGCTGCGCGACTCCTCCGCGAGGTCATCGTCGTGGGGTATCTCGTTGACGACGGACGCGGGGGCGAGCTCTCCCGCGGCGGCCGAGGAGGATGCGGCGGTGGTGCACAGGCGGCGGGGTTGGAGGAGGAGAAATGGGTTTTTGCTCAGATGCCCAGCCATGGCGCCTGCTCGCGTGCGCGGGAGGAAATGCGATTGGTGGTCAGGAAGGCGATTGGCAATGGCCGGAGGGTGCCGGCGGCGGCGGCGGGCGGCAGGTCACTGGCCGACGATGGATGGGCCGGAGCAAGTTGTGTGGGGTCACAGCGTCAGGGCAGCCCACATAGCCTATTTGCTACGATGTCCAGTAGTCCTAAGATTTTGAAATACCAGGCTTCTCCGTCTTCAACTCTTTCGTCGGGCTCCACCCTGATTTTGCGCTGTCTTTTAAGAGTAACTCTAGCAAAATCGTCATATTGACAACCTTCAAATATTCATGAAGCGAGTTTGTCTTGATAGTGCGCAAACTTAGAGTCTTCGTATTTGTTGCCTCCTTAATTATGATTGAGGAGAAGTGTGCTTTGTAATTATGGATGGTCAATGGTTGCTGCCCATGATGGTGGAGTTGGCTCGTCGCGTAAGATGGTTTACATCAAGTATAGGAAGAGGCGCGAGGACAGCATATCTTGTGGTTTTT
Organism: Aegilops speltoides; assembly: GCA_021437245.1. NCBI lineage: Eukaryota > Viridiplantae > Streptophyta > Magnoliopsida > Poales > Poaceae > Aegilops > Aegilops speltoides. The sequence continues at coordinate 409,413,373 of CM038145.1, read as the reverse complement.
CTCGATTTTGTCGTTGGGCGGTGATGAATATGAAGTCCGGATGGCATGAGGACAACCCCCGCCTTACATGACCTTTTCCTAACACGAGAGGATCAAAAAGGATGTACCTCTGGAGCACTAATTATCATGCCTATGATAAGCGCTGGGGAGCCAACTGTAGAGAGGACAACTTTAAAGTGTATAAGTAGTTTATGTGCCATGCACTATGCCTGAGGAGCCAGGTGTAGAGAGATCATGCCTATGATAAACGCTGGAGAGCCAGGTGCCTATGATAAACGCTGGGGAGCCAGATGCAGAGAGGACAACTACTGAAAGTGTATAGGTAGTTTATGTGTCATGCACTATGCTTGGTCTTTAATAAAGAAAATGAACACACTTTTAATTCATTGATGGAACATATTTCAGCCAGCTATGCTAGATATTGACTAATGTGTTTGAAAGTTATTTTTATACGCTCACCACTAAATTTAGTAAAATCAAGAACTTTATAACCTCAAGGGTATAAAACTACATCGAAGCGTTCGGATAAAGCTTTTGGTACACACGATTCCTTACTTTCAGCTCATTTCTCTAAAAGTTTCTCGAAATATCTTGTGCAATTTATTCTTTAATTTGGCTAAAATTAGATCTGAGGTAGACACACACGCTTGGTGACGACATGAGTACTAGCTAGGGTGCACCTGTGGTGTGGACACCGATCCATAATTTGACAGATGACTAAACATGCTTGTGGTTATGGGTGGTGTGATAAATTAGAATACTAGGACTAGGGAATGTAGGTGCAGCCACAAGTTTATTGGTCTTGATAGGATTAAAATTCAACAACATGGGGCGCCGACGAAATAGGTAAAGTTAGCTTAGGGATTTCTATCTAGCACATACACCAACATTACCACTAGATTTGATGTCGTCAATACCGAAAAATGTCCCATGATGTCAATATAAATTTTTGGGACAGATCGAAGAGAACCCCGGTTGAACCAGCCAATATACCTGCCACTCTCGGGCTGGGCCCGATTATTCTAGGCTAACAGACGGATCTTCTAGGGTCCGGCCCAGTTACAGTTAGCTAACCTCTAGCTCTTCTCGGGTTTGACCCAGTTATACTAGGTAAACGGATCCGGTTAGACTGGTTTGTTTTCTCTGCTCCACAACACTGCTTTGGCCTCCGAGGTTGCATACGATTTCGGATGGAGATGACCCTAATAGCAAAGTTGTTCAATTCGACAATTTGAAGAACATCTTGATTCCGGGTTTTTTCATGTCAAAATCTGATGTCAATAAATGTACAATCCCATTCAAGTAACAGGGCAAATGAGTATCACATAATCACATTACAAGGTAACAACGTCCTATGCCACCTCATGAATTGATGATAGCCAAATGAGGCTTAAGGTTTAGGAACATCAGATTAATCTTGTAGCATATACTATCCTGTATAGAATGTTTAAATTCATAGTAACAGAATCAAATATTGTGTTGTCATCTGATTTCACATGGAATCAAACATAATAATTTGGCCAAACCTGGCCAAATGGGCCAGCATGGCCCGGCCGAGCCTGGCCTGGTTTAAACGGGCCAGGCACGACACAACCCGGCCAGGCACGCTAAATACATGGGCTGTGCCGGGCCAGCACGCGTGCTTCCCTCCCTGGCCCAAGCACGGCCCCCTCGATACACGGGCCGGTACGACGTCCCGAGTAATAGGTCGAGTCATTTCTAAAAAAGAGTAACAAATCGAGGAAGTGGAACGCTGCGTATCGTGCGCTGTTGGTTCGAAAAAAAGTCTCATGCGCCCGTGCAAGAGGCACATCGAGGCACGTCTCCCTCGTGCGCGCTTGTGCCGGTAGGCACGTCGCTCTCGTGCACACCTCTCTTTCATGCGGGACACCTCCCGGTCCCTCCCGCATCGGCTCTTTAGATCGCCACAACAGCTAGTTGCGAGACTGCCAGACGGTTAGGCGTTATGTGCAGGGCCAGCACGCGTGCCTGCCTAGCTAGCCCAAACAAGGCCCGTTAAGTCACGTGTTGGGCTGGCCGGTGACGGGCTGGGCACCCGGGCTATCGTGCCTGCACGCCTAGGCCGGCCCATTTGGCTAAGCTTGCCACCAACCCACTGCGTGCGTGCAGGCCAGCCCCAACACTGGCCATGCCGCCAATAGGCCTGTCCATGCACTCACATCGCCGCCCCTCCCTCCCCGTGCAATCCAAAGACGAATCCGGCCACATCGGGCCTCCACGGCCCCCGCCCGGTGGTGGATCTGGCGAAAACATATCGGCCATCTCCCGTGGCAGCTGTAACTTCAGTGTCGGTGAGCGAGCTGCTGTTCCGGGCGGAGGGTTGACAGGGCAACCACGCGCCACTGTGCTACCCGACTCCTCCTCCGCTCATTCTCCTCCCATCTCTCCTCTCCCCCCCCTCTTCTTCTGTAGGTGCCGCCACCATGGACATCCCTGAGATCCCGTCTCCGTGCTACCCCATGGTCGGCATAGACTGGATCTAGGAGCCGGCATTGCCAACCCCGCCCCTTCGCTCCCAACAGCCGCCAAGGAGGTCACTGTTGGTCCACCAGTGAGCGAGAGGCGGTGGAGGGGTGACGTGTACAGGACTTGGCACCGAGCGATGCGTTTCGAGAGCGGGATCAGCAGCAGGCGGAACTCCTCCTCGAGGCGCGCCATGGCGACCTGCAACACCGCCTTGATGTGTGGCCGTCCTCGCAGAGGGCGCCACCTCTAGGCAGAGCACCAAGGTCGGGTTGCGTGCCTCGCCGTGAGGGGTCGTCCCTCGGGCCCAGCCTCTGCCGCTCTTGCTCGGCGTCCGTGACAGCCCCCTTGAGGATGCCCTTGGGCCAAGGCGACCGACGATGAGACCCATTGCCAGCGTGCTGCTGCTCTGCTCGGCTGCTTGGGCAGCCCAAATCTTTGGATGGAGTGGAATGTGCTATGCTCTTTGATTGAAGGGTGTCCCTATAAAACTAAAGGGCCCCTTTGTGAATCTAGAAAATCCTAAAGATGCCTAACACCGTCGAACAGTTATGCCACGCCAGCTTTTGTGAGCTCCATCTATCATAATTCGTCATCAAATGGGCCAAAACTGTTAACTATTGTTTTTGCAAAAAAGACTCGGAATTAGTGTTTTTGGCACAAACCGTAGAAATGTGGTTCCTGCAACCCTAGCATTCAATGTCGATGTTTTCCGCAATCACACCTCTGTGACGCCCCGGTTTCGGTGCGCCAGGTGTCCGCCAGTTAGTTGCCGTTGTTGCCATGTCATTGCTTGCGTGTTGCATTTCACCATGTCATCATCTGCATTTCATCTGCATGTTTTTCAAAACTTGCATCCGTTCGGGTTCCGTCGGTTCTCTCCGTTGTCCGTTCTGAGCCAGACACTCTCGCACGCGCCCGCGGCACCTCCGAAATATTATTTTGTTCGTGGTATAAAAATGTTCTCGGAATCGGTTGCAACTTGTCGTGCGGTCTTATTATAGTGTAGACAGACCGCCTGCCAAGTTTCGTCGCATTCGGAGTCCATTTGATGGCCCAACCGTTAAACTTAGCGCGATGCAGTTGCGGTACTGCGTCCGGACGTTTTGGTATCCGGAAGCGATTGCCGGGCTGCATTTCTCTCCTCTCCTCTCAGCCCGACCCTCTCGTCACAGCCCACCTAGGCCTGCCTAATTTTCCCCTCCGACCGGAACCGTCGGATCGCAATCCGAGGGTCCCGAAACCCCTCCTAACCCCCAAACCCTAGCCACCTACTCTATATAATCAACCCCTAGGCCATTTTGGACATACCTAGCCTTCCCTACCTCCCACCGCCTCCTCCTCGAAATCAGCGCCTCCTCCTCGTTTTCCGGCGCCTCCACCTCCACCTTGCCACTTGGCGCTGCCCTAGTGGTCACCGCCACCGCCACTGCCGCTCTCCACCTCTCCTGCGCCACCTCACCTCCCAGTAGCGCCTCCTCCACCACAGTCATGAGGCCCGAGCGCGGCCCGCCCGAAGCCGATCTGGGCCCGAGCGCCCTGGGGCGCCCGCGCGCTTTCCCCCCCCGTCGACCGCTCCCTGCCTCCCGCTCCCTCCTCGATTCAGATCGAGAGGAGCTCGACCCCGACGCCTCGCCGGAGGACACGCGACGCCGCCGTCGGCCACCTCGTCCCAGGCCAGCGCCGCCCGCCCCTTCTCCTCCTTCCCTCTCCTTCCCTCTCCCTCACCAGCTTGCTCTCTCTCTCTCCAGGGCGCCGCCGCCGCCATGGATGCCAGCGCCGCTGCCGGAGCTCTTCGTGTCACCGGCGCCAGAGCCCCTCCAAGCTCCTTCCGCGGCCGGATCCGGCACCGCGCCGCCCCGATCCGTCCGTTCCCGGTCTCCCCGCACCTGCCCTCGCCGGAGGGACCCCCCCACCGCCGCCACCATGCTCGCTCGGGAGCGAGCCGCCCGTTGACCGAGCGCCTCGCTTCGGCCGCGTCGCCAGCGCCGGAGGGCTCGGCCTCCTCCGCGTGGGCCACGGCCCGGTCGGCGCCCAAAGAGCCCAGCGCGCCTCCACCGAACCGGCCTCAAGGCCCAAAGTGAGCAGCCCAGTCCCAGCAGATCCGGCCCGTGAATGTTTTTTTTCCCGTCTGCGAATTTTGCTAATTATCCAGTTGTTGCCAGTTTTACAGAAAACCCCTCATACATCATACATTTAATAACTCTCAAACCGTGCATCGGATTAAAACAAACTTTATATCTAAAATGCTTAGAATTTCATCTAGTTTCATAATATGTCACTTTCACCCATGTTTAAAATGTTTAAACTGTTGTTTGTTTAAATTTGCTCCAATGCCATGTTAAAATGATTTAATTCATAACTAAATAACCGTAGCTCGGAATTAAATGTTCTTTATATGTAAATGGGGTGGAAAAATGCCTAGATTAACATGGTGCACTTTATTTTCCTGTTTAACAACTATAAAATATGCTTAGGACAGAACAGTACCAAATTCGAATATTGCTCATGAGGATTTTCCTAATTGTTGTTTGTTCTTCCGGCCTCATTTAAACTTGCCTAGATAGGTAGTTTTATTATGCTTCACCTCTTGCCATGTTTAACAACATTTAACATTGTTGTGTACCTAAACGAGAGCGATCTAAATAACTCGGATGTGGTGTTTTGTCAACATGCAACTCGTTGCATATTGAGCTCCACTTAATTTGTAGTGTTGTTTGTTGCACTTTGCCATGCCATGCCTCATTAAACCGGACATGCATCATCCTTGGTTGTGCATCATGCCACGTTTATGTGATGGTTGTTTACTATGTTGTTTGTTTCTTTCCGGTTTGCTTCTCTCGTTAGCTTCGGTTTCGTTCCGGAGTTGTGATGATTCGTTCGACTACGTCCGTTTGTCTTCTTCATGGACTCGTTCTTCTTCCTTGCGGGATTTCAGGCAAGATGACCGCTACCCTGGATCTCACTACTATCATTGCTATGCTAGTTGCCTCGTTCTTTCGCTATGCCGCGATACCTATTACCTGTTTGTTCAGCCATCCCATATTGCCATGAACCCCTAACCCTTTTGACACCTTTCCTATGCAAACCGTTGTTTGGCTATGTTACCGCTTTGCTCAGCCCCTCTTATAGCGTTGCTAGTTGCAGGTGAAGTTGAAGATTTCTCCATGGTGGACAGGGTTTATGTTGGGATATCACAATATCTCTTATATTATTAATGCATCTATATACTTGGTAAAGGGTGGAAGGCTCGGCCTTATGCCTGGTGTTTTGTTCCACTCTTGCCGCCCTAGTTTCCGTCATACCGTGTTATGTTCCCGGATTTTGCGTCCCTTACGCGGTCGGGTGATTTATGGGACCCCTTGACAGTTCGCTTTGAATAAAACTTGTCCAAGAAGGCCCAACCTTGGTTTTACCATTTGCCTCACCACCACCTATCCCTTTCCTTGGGTCGGCCAACCCGAGGGTCATCTTTATTTTAGCCCCGGGCGGTGCTTGTCTAAGTGTTGGTCCGAACCGAGTAGATCATGGGCCCCCTCGGGCAACTCGAGGTTTGGTTTTACTCGTAGGATGTCTCATCCGTGTTGCCACGAGAACGAGATATGTGCAGCTCCTATCGGGATTGTCGGCGATCGGGCGGCTTTGCTGGTCTTGTTTTACCATTGTCGAAATGTCTTGATGTACCGGATTCCGAGACTGATCGGGTCTTCTGGGTGAAGGTCTATTCCTTCGATGATCGCGAGAGCTTGTCATGGGCTAAGTTGGGACACCCTGCAGGTATAAACTTTCGAGAGCCGTGCCCGCGTTATGTGGCAGATGGGAATTTGTTAATGTCCGGTTGTAGACAACTTGACACTTGATCCGAATTAAAACGCATCAACCGAGTGTGTAGCCGTGATGGTCTCTTCTCGGCGGAGTCCGGGAAGTGAACACGGTTTCTGTGTTATGTTTGACGTAAGTAGGTGTTCAGGATCACCTCTTGATCATTGCTAGCTTCACGACCGTTCCGCTTGTTTCTCTTCCCGCTCTCATTTGCGTTGGCTAGCCACCATACTTGCTTAGTCGCTGCTGCAACCTCACCACTTTACCCCTTTCTTCCCATTAAGCTTTGTTAGTCTTGATACCCATGGTAATGGGATTGCTGAGTCCTCGTGGCTCACCAGATACTTCCAAAACCAGTTTGCAGGTGCCTATGTTACCGAGCAGGTGACGCAATCAAGCTCAAGGAGGAGCTCGATGAAGATCTTGCCCTTTGTGTTGTTTCGTTCTAGTGATCAGTAGTGGAGCCCAGTTGGGGTCGATCGGGGACCTTTTGTCGCATTTGGGGTTCTTCTTTTATTTTGGTTCCGTAACCGGACCTTGTGTGTATCTGGATGATGTAATGCTTTATTCATGTAATTGCGTGAAGTGGCGATTGTAAGCCAACTACGTATCTCTTTCCCTTATGTATTAAATGGGTTGTGTGAAGATTACCTCACTTGCGACATAGCTTTCAATGCGGTTATGCCTCTAAGTCGTGCTTCGACACGTGGGAGATATAGCCGCATCGAGGGCGTTACAAGTTGGTAATCAGAGCCTTCCCCGACCTTAGGAGCCCCAATGCTTGATCGTTTTTAGCGGCCGAGTTGTGTCTAGAAAAATGTTTTGAGTCATTTAGGATTATATATATCGGAGAGTTAGGAATTCTTTTTACTCCTCAGTCCCTTCGACCTTCTGGTGAGGTATCCTGACGTAGAGTTTTGACTCTTCTCTTCTCAAATTTCACTAAAATTTTTTTAGGATCACGCTGGTATCTTGGAATCGTTCGATGGTTTTATGATGACAACATTGTCTTGGTTGCCTCGACATTTAGGGGTTGTGGCGGTGTCCCGGGAGTTGAGCTCCGAGGTGTTGTCGTCATAATTTTATCGTTGCGATTCGAATACCGAGTTTAGTACCCGACATCGAAAATCTCTTTTATGCAGTTGTTGGTGAGATAACCCGCTAACCCAATCTCGAGGTGAGTACGGAGTATTGCCATGACTTGTATAACGGATGCTTTTCAAGGTTGAGGTAGACGATTTCGAAGGTTTCTTGGTTATGTGTTGACGGATGGATACAATTTGGATGTAGGGATTGTTAGTTTGTGTGAGATATTATTGCTCCTGTATCCCCAACACCGATTGCATAACCGAAAGTTTCGGAGTTTCATAGGTGGGAATTCAAGTAGCTCCTAGGATATCTTTCCGACGGATGTATGATATGAAATTGGGGTTCGACGCCTAGTGGTCCGCCTATTCACGGTTGGTTTTACAAAGGTCTCGTTGTGTCTTAAAGAGTCCTTGGCTATGCCGACTGGGACGCTTTGTATGTCATGTGCACTACCTTGTACATGATGGTGCTGTCTGATTGAGCCCGTAGGCCCCACCACGAAAACTTGGACGAAATCTCTATCATATGTTTGTTCCGGCTTATTCTGCAAGCCAGTCCTTTGTTTTTGTTTTGAGTTGTGGTATTCGGGTTGCTTCAATGTCAAGTGTTGATTCCATACCTTTCCGAAATGGTGTTCTCATATTCCTATGTGAATACTAATCCTTCTTGATCATTGAGGTTGACATGTCAATCCTTTTCAACCGGTGTGCTTCTCTTCAAATGGATCCAATCTTTTCAACATCCGCAAGATCAATTCTAAGTTTTCTCAACGGTGTTTGTTTTGTTCATCCCAAGTTGTCTTTGTTTTTCCCCACCCTCCCACCCTTTTTCTTCAAGGACTCAGATTTTTTTTATTCAAGTATCCATTTATTCATGTGAAGTCTCTTCATTTTTTTCCGTCAATGTTCTTATCCGGTGATTTCCCATGAAGATGCTCAACAGTTTCACGTTCATCATCCTTCATTGTTGTTTCTTCTCCGTGGATCCTATTCAAGCTTTCGATATTCATCATATTCCTTTCCTCGCTTCAAATGTTTTTTTCATACCGTTGCACCTCTTTATCATTCTACTTCTCGCTATTCATTTATTCCGAGTGCTCAAGATATCTCAAGATTCGTGTTTCCACTCTGCATTCGTTCAAGCTCTTTCGAGATTGGTATCTCATTCAAGTTATTTAATTCAACCGGTGCAACATCTCTTTTAAATCATTTCCAACGGTGTTTTCTTTTGAGTGGGCCTTAACCCACAGGTCTTTTCCCAGGATCTTACCTGACTCTTCTAATTTTCCCGGAGCCATTCATAAATTCTTCTCCAAGTTTGACGTAAGAATGAGTTATCATCAGTCAAATGCTTTTCTCCAAGATCTTTCAAATTCTTTTCATAGTTGGCTCAATCTCTTCGCTTTTAATTCTTCCGGTGTGCCTCAATCATTCTTGGTGGTGTTTCTCGTTGTCATTCTCATCATTTGAAGATCGAAGAAGAGTTTCTCTTTAATCTTGCTCTATCCTCTTCAAGATTCTTGGTTCTAGCTTTATGCCATCCTCATAATTGTTTTTTATTGTCACAATTCTTTTCTTACCATCCAGAGCATTTCATGAGTTGTTTTTCATTTCTTTCCTCCGAAGGCCATCATGTCATAATTCTTCATTCTAAGCGTGTAGCTTTCGTTCTCTAAATCTTACCGGTGATTCGTTCAAATATCCTCTAATCAGTTCATGATCTCTTCGTTCTCATGTATCTAAATCCCCTCAAGTATCTTCATTCGTTTTCCAATTCTTCCCGGTGAATTGTGCCTTTGCCATTTTCATTTTCAATTCTTACGGTGGTTCGTTCAAGATTTCACTTCCTTCATTATCATATCAATTCATTCGTTGTTTCCAAATCCTACCGGTGGTTCATTGAAGACCTTCTCAAGTTTTGATATATCTCTTTTAATCCTTTCAACGAGAATAAGTAGTATGCCAAATCCGTTGGTTGTCATCAATTTAATTGGTGAAGGATACGCATAACATAATTCTTGTTCTTGTTTCATCCAAGTGATTAATTCCTTCTTTCGGAGTTTGTTCATGATGAATAAATTCTCGATTTCAGTTGCTTCATCTTTTCTTTTCCGGAGTTCCAAGTTTTTTTTTTCCGCATTATCTCGTCATGAAGCTTCATCTAAATCACTGCAAGGCTTTACCTTGTGTTTTCAACTTCTCTTTCTTTTCATCATCCTTCTATTACCGGAGTTTTTCTTGGAGGCTCTACATGGTGGTTCATCAAGGATTCTTTTCATTCTTTATTTGTTCTTCAAGATTTCACTCGAAGTTATGACCCGCCAAGCTATACTCTAAAATAAACATGGTGCTCAACACATGTTTTGTTTTGGGGAGTTCAAGTATTCTTCATCTTGCATTTCGAAGTGCAATTCTTTCTACCTTATCTTTTGAGATGGTGTTATGTCACTCTTGACAATTTCCTTCATGTTTCATGATTCATATTGTTGTCAAGAATGAGGTATTTTAAATCCATCAATCTCTTCATTGGAGTTATCTTGGTAAAGATTTCACCTGAAGCCTTCCCTAAGGAATCTTGCTGTTTGTGGTGCATATCAAAGATCCGAGTTTTCTCCTATCCTCTCGGCGAAAGCAGTTTTTTCATCTCTTTGGTGCTCTCAATCAAATCAATGGTTTGCTTTAGTGGCCGGTTGTCACCTCATCATTTTCAGATGTTTGCCATAAGCCCACAACAAGCTTGTGCTTCTCGTTGTTGATTTTCCAACAACTCCGTTCAATTCTTCTTTGCAAGGGTGTTTTCCAAGCTCATTTGTGGCAGAAGTTGTCATTTTCTTCTCCATTCTTTTATTCCAATGATCTTTTTTTTTTCGTTCTTCCGGAGGCATGGTGATGTTGCTCTCTTCACTAATCATCTCGTATTGTAAGGATCGTGTTCTTTTCCTTGATTATCTATTTAACCGGAGTGCGGTTTGTAATGTTTCTTACCCATTGTGCCATTCTTTCAATTCGGATGCGATGTGTTATTGATTTCATCAAGTATGCTCTCATCTTGTCTAGTTCATGTTCAATTCCTTCCATTTACAGGCGGAGTGCTGCCCAAATTATATCATTCTTCCCCTCTCATCTTGTTTTAACCGGAGTGGTTTCGAATTCTATCCTGTCCATTAAACTCTTGGTTCATGTCTTTGCAACATTCTTGGTTCTTGTCGTATCACTTGTTCCTCTTATCTAGCGGAGTGTTTCAATTCCTTTCGTCTCTGTTGTGGCTTTTCTTCAAGTTTTCTACCACTCAAGGTTTGTTGGTTTCACTAGTTTGTCAAAGAAGCAACTTAGTTTACCTCTTCTCTTCCTCTTCCGTTTCCCTCCGGTGCCATTCTAGATCTCGGGACGAGATCCTCTCGTAGTGGTGGAGTGTTGTGACGCCCCGGTTTCGGTGCGCCAGGTGTCCGCCAGTTAGTTGCCGTTGTTGCCATGTCATTGCTTGCGTGTTGCATTTCACCATGTCATCATCTGCATTTCATCTGCATGTTTTTCAAAACTTGCATCCGTTCGGGTTCCGTCGGTTCTCTCCGTTGTCCGTTCTGAGCCAGACACTCTCGCACGCGCCCGCGGCACCTCCGAAATATTATTTTGTTCGTGGTATAAAAATGTTCTCGGAATCGGTTGCAACTTGTCGTGCGGTCTTATTATAGTGTAGACAGACCGCCTGCCAAGTTTCGTCGCATTCGGAGTCCATTTGATGGCCCAACCGTTAAACTTCGTCGGACGTTTTCGGTATCCGGAAACAGTTGCCGGGCTGCATTTCTCTCCTCTCCTCTCAGCCCGACCCTCTCGTCACAGCCCACCTAGGCCTGCCTAATTTTCCCCTCCGACCGGAACCGTCGGATCGCAATCCGAGGGTCCCAAACCCTCCTAACCCCCAAACCCTAGCCACCTACTCTATATAATCAACCCCTAGGCCATTTTTGGACATACCTAGCCTTCCCTACCTCCCACCGCCTCCCTCCTCGAAATCAGCGCCTCCTCCTCGTTTTCCGGCGCCCTCCACCTCCACCTTGCCACTTGGCGCTGCCCTAGTGGTCAGCCGCCACCGCGCCGTCGCTCTCCACCTCTCCCTGCGCGCCACCTCACCTCCCCAGCGCGCCTCCTCCACCACAGGCCTCGAGGCCCGAGCGCGGCCCGCCCGAAGCCGATCTGGGCCCGAGCGCCCTGGGGCGCCCGCGCGTTTTCCCCCCCGTCGATCGCTCCCTACCTCCCGCTCCCTCCTCGATCCAGATCGAGAGGAGCTCGACCCCGACGCCTCGCCGGAGGACACGCGACGCCGCCGTCGGCCACCTCGTCCCAGGCCAGCGCCGCCCGCCCCTTCTCCTCCTTCCCTCTCCTTCCCTCTCCTCACCAGCTTGCTCTCTCTCTCTCTCAGTGCCGCCCGCCATGGATGCCAGCCGCCCTTCTGCCGAGCTCTTCGTGTCACCGCGCCAGAGCCCTCAAGCTCCTTCATGGCCGGATCCGGCACCGCGCCCCCGATCCGTCTGTTCGGTCTCCCTCAAGACTGCCCTCGCCGGAGGGACCCCCACCGCCGCCACCATGCTCGCTCGGGGCGAGCCGCCCGCTGACCGAAGCCTCGCTCGGCCGCGTCGCCAGCGCCAGGAGGGCTCACCTCCTCCGCGTGGGCCACGGCCCGCGGCACGCCCAGCCGAGCCAGCCAGCGCCTCCTCCACCGAACCGCCTCAAGGCCCAAAGTGAGCAGCCCAGTCCCAGCAGATCCGCCCGTGAATGTTTTTTTTCCCGTCTGCGAATTTTGCTAATTATCCAGTTGTTGCCAGTTTTACAGAAAACCCCTCATACATCATACATTTAATAACTCTCAAACCGTGCATCGGATTAAAACAAACTTTATATCTAAAATGCTTAGAATTTCATCTAGTTTCATAATATGTCACTTTCACCCATGTTTAAAATGTTTAAACTGTTGTTTGTTTAAATTTGCTCCAATGCCATGTTAAAATGATTTAATTCATAACTAAATAACCGTAGCTCGGAATTAAATGTTCTTTATATGTAAATGGGGTGGAAAAATGCCTAGATTAACATGGTGCACTTTATTTTCCTGTTTAACAACTATAAAATATGCTTAGGACAGAACAGTACCAAATTCGAATATTGCTCATGAGGATTTTCCGGAATTGTTGTTTGTTCTTCCGGCCTCATTTAAACTTGCCTAGATAGGTAGTTTTATTATGCTTCACCTCTTGCCATGTTTAACAACATTTAACATTGTTGTGTACCTAAACGAGAGCGATCTAAATAACTCGGATGTGGTGTTTTGTCAACATGCAACTCGTTGCATATTGAGCTCCACTTAATTTGTAGTGTTGTTTGTTGCACTTTGCCATGCCATGCCTCATTAAACCGGACATGCATCATCCTTGGTTGTGCATCATGCCACGTTTATGTGATGGTTGTTTACTATGTTGTTTGTTTCTTTCCGGTTTGCTTCTCTCGTTAGCTTCGGTTTCGTTCCGGAGTTGTGATGATTCGTTCGACTATGTCCGTTTGTCTTCTTCATGGACTCGTTCTTCTTCCTTGCGGGATTTCAGGCAAGATGACCGCTACCCTGGATCTCACTACTATCATTGCTATGCTAGTTGCCTCGTTCTTTCGCTATGCCGCGATACCTATTACCTGTTTGTTCAGCCATCCCATATTGCCATGAACCCCTAACCCTTTTGACACCTTTCCTATGCAAACCGTTGTTTGGCTATGTTACCGCTTTGCTCAGCCCTCTTATAGCGTTGCTAGTTGCGGTGAAGTTGAAGATTTCTCCATGGTGGATGTGGTTTATGTTGGGATATCACAATATCTCTTATATTATTAATGCATCTATATACTTGGTAAAGGGTGGAAGGCTCGGCCTTATGCCCGGTGTTTTGTTCCACTCTTGCCGCCTAGTTTCCGTCATACCGGTGTTATGTTCCCGGATTTTGCGCCCCTTACGCGGTCGGGTGATTTATGGGACCCCTTGACGGTTCGCTTTGAATAAAACTTGTCCAAAAAGGCCCAACCTTGGTTTTACCATTTGCCTCACCACCACCTATCCCTTTCCTTGGGTCGGCCAACCCGAGGGTCATCTTTATTTTAGCCCCGGGCCGTGCTTGTCTAAGTGTTGGTCCGAACCGAGTAGATCATGGGCCCCTCGGGCAACTCGAGGTTTGGTTTTACTCGTAGGATGTCTCATCCGTGTTGCCTCGAGAACGAGATATGTGCAGCTCCTATCGGGATTGTCGGCGATCGGGCGGCTTTGCTGGTCTTGTTTTACCATTGTCGAAATGTCTTGATGTACCGGGATTCCGAGACTGATCGGGTCTTCCTGGGTGAAGGTCTATTCCTTCGATGATCGCGAGAGCTTGTCATGGGCTAAGTTGGGACACCCCTGCAGGTATAAACTTTCGAGAGCCGTGCCCGCGTTATGTGGCAGATGGAATTTGTTAATGTCCGGTTGTAGACAACTTGACACTTGATCCGAATTAAAACGCATCAACCGAGTGTGTAGTCGTGATGGTCTCTTCTCGCGGAGTCCGGAAGTGAACACGGTTTCGTGTTATGTTTGACGTAAGTAGGTGTTCGGGATCACCTCTTGATCATTGCTAGCTTCACGACCGCTCCGCTTGTTTCTCTTCCGCTCTCATTTGCGTTGGCTAGCCACCATACTTGCTTAGTCGCTGCTGCAACCTCACCACTTTACCCTTTCTTCCCATTAAGCTTTGTTAGTCTTGATACCCATGGTAATGGGATTGTTGAGTCCTCGTGGCTCACCGGATACTTCAAAACCAGTTTGCGGTGCCTATGTTACCGAAAGGTGACGCAATCAAGCTCAAGGAGGAGCTCGATGAAGATCTTGCCCTTTGTGTTGTTTCGTTCTAGTGATCAGTAGTGGAGCCCAGTTGGGGTCGATCGGGGACCTTTTGTCGCATTTGGGGTTCTTCTTTTATTTTGGTTCCGTAGCCGGACCTTGTGTGTATCTGGATGATGTAATGCTTTATTCATGTAATTGCGTGAAGTGGCGATTGTAAGCCAACTACGTATCTCTTTCCCTTATGTATTAAATGGGTTGTGTGAAGATTACCTCACTTGCGACATAGCTTTCAATGCGGTTATGCCTCTAAGTCGTGCTTCGACACGTGGGAGATATAGCCGCATCGAGGGCGTTACAACCTCCTACCTATCAATGAAAAGATACGCAAACTTTGCATATTCGTGTTTTTTAAAATGTAACCATTTTGGTTACCAAATTTTAAACTAGTTACTCCTAGCTGTGTACTGCAATGGAGGAATTTTGACTTCTTGTTTTTTCTTTTCTTTATTTTTCTTTATTTTGTTCTTTTTTCCTTTTGATTTTATCTTGTCATGTCTTGTCTATCTCAAAGTTTGGTGACTTGGTGTGGAGAACCAACATGGATCCCTTCTACTACCCATGACACTTCACATAGCACGAAGCCAAGCCTTAGCCAATTATTCCACGATTTTTACAAAGCGAGCTATATTCCTACTAATTTGAAAATTCTAACAAAATTCAGAGAGGTTATTTCTTGGGCACTTAGAGCCTGTTTGGGACTGCTCTGCTTCTTAAAATTCAGCTCCGCTCCAGAATATACAAGCCAAACGGGGTAGCTCCACGATATGCCGCTCTCCAAAAAAACTAGAATCTGGGGTACAACTCCCGGTTTTTTATGAAGCTCTTGAGGGTGTGCTCCAAAAAACTCTAGAAGCTGGAGTTGGGGGGAAATTACCCACCACTGCCACCAGTAAGTGAATACCCCTTCCTTTCTCCACCCTCATCAAATTAAATAGATTCTTTCCATCAAATTTCTCATTCTTGAAGCTGGAGCTACATGGAAGCCAAACATTCTCTTTGGTAGTGCTACGACTTCTGTATGAAGCTGCTCCAAAGTGGATTTGGTGGAGTGAAATTGATTTTGGTGAAGCGGAGTAGTCCCGAACAAGCCCTTAGCACATCTAAGTGTAAGTCGAGTCCCCCCCCCTCTAAAAAAAACACTTGATAACTGCAAGGTCCAGAACATAGCCAAGAGTAAGCCAAGCATTCGCAAAAAAAGTTATTTTATATAGAAAACTCATCATAGAAAGGGAAAAAAAGCACTCAACTTACACAAGTACTGCGATATGCCGAGTACTATCTAACGTCACACCCGGCTTACATATTTCCTTTTGTTTTTTAAAATGTCCTAATGTAAGCCGAGTGCCCAATAAAAAATCAATCGAACTATAGTTGTTGAGTTTTTTTCCCATGTATTTCCAACTAGATAATAAACAAAGTATTTTTTTCATTTTTCATTTTACTATTCTATTATTGTAATTTTCTTCTCTCCCCTCTCTTTCTCTCCCATTCTCTCCCGTTAACTTTCCGCTACCCTTTCTGTTCCTTCTATTTCTCGCTCTTTCTCTCTTTACCGCCAGTTTGTCACTTCAAAGTTGTACTTAACTTTTTTCCTTATCACATAACCATAGTTACCCATGCTAGGTCCACATGGAGAAAGAGGAGTTCTTTTGACACTTCCTCACGCGCCTTCATTTGCCCTGCCGGAGGCGCACTGTCTAGCCCCTGGCTTTTCTTTGGAAGGGCCCACTCCATATGACTTGTAGTCTTTGTTTGCGTTGGTATAGGTCAGAGAATCATGGAAAACACAAAGAGAGGCCAGGTCATAGTAGGAGTTGGTCGGCGACCTCAAAAGGGGGGAGGTTCACACTGAAGGCATGAATCGTCCTATGGGGTAGTCAAGTTTGTAAAGGAGGAGCCACTTTAAAGTTGGGTGTATTGGCTTTTTAGTTAGTACACAACCCTACCGTGCACATGTTAAAGAGCCCATGCAAAAGGAGGAGTGGTTTCGTCATGGCTGTAAAATAGAGAAGCTTACAATGCTACCAGTTTTGGTGTGCAAGGTTGTCTCTAGTCAAGACTACTCTCCAATTTAAAAACCAAAGGAAAATCTTCACTCACATAAGTATTTTGAACTTCCATAATTTTTTATGCTCCAAGGGATTGGGGACACACTCAATATGCATCATGATACATGAGTTAAAGAGTTGGCGAAGAAAATTCAAGAAAAGGCGTATGATTCCTATTTTGGGAGAGTGCACGTGATAAAAAATATTGATTTTAGGTGCTCTTTTTTGGGGCTTGTTCAAGTTTATTGTTTGGATTCAGAGGATACTCAGAGGCAGTATATTTATGCCTCAGCCTTTTTATGATGTTTGCTTGAATGACATAATTAAACATCAGCCATCTATATGCTTGTGGACAAATACTTGATGTTTCAAACTTATTAAGATGATACTCCAAATCAGCATAGAATCATAGTCAATATCTGAGGAATCAGCTCCTTGTTACAAGAGGTAGCGGAGGAGGCAGCAACTTCTCCCCCACAACCAAGATAAATGCCCCCAAATCGACCAATTCTCCCTCTCATAAGCATCGTGCGTCAATCACAACTTCCTCAGCATCGAGAAGCGACAAACGTTGGGCCTCTAGCAGCAAGAGAAGGGAGCCATGGTGGAAAACATGCCCCACTACATGTGCAGCGTCGAGTACTTCATGGGCCAACACCATGGCGGCAAAGACTATTGAACTCGTATACAAAACTCCTCCTTTACATCAAATATAGGTGAAGGAAATTACCTTGCATCCCATGGATGTAAACAATTGATAATATGTACATAACGAGAATATATGTAGATGGTTTCACGCTTGGGACATTTTCTCCTTTTCAGAAAAAGAAGAAGATTTTTTTTTCGCATGCTTCAAAACCCCATATGTATGATAATGAAAGTGATAGTTGGTTTATGAGACATAAAAGATAGGTAATAAGACATAAGGGCATCATCTTATAAAAGCAACTATATTAATTTGGTTCTTCTCGTTCAATCACAAATCAGGCAAGGGAGATCCATGTTTCTCCTGTCATCTAATTAAACATGTTCAAGCATTAGTATGTCATCCTTTATACAACCACCATAATTCAGATTCAAAGTGTGATGAGGAGATCACGATGTCATGGAAGAACACATCCATCGTCTTGTATAGCCTGACTCCACTTAGCCTTACAGTGGCGTTGGGTCTTCTATGAACATTCTAGTCCCATTTGAAATATGGTAGTGCCTCATTTCTCTCTTAGAAAAAACATTTAATTTTCTATGAAATTCATGCTATGCTCACGAAAAAAACACTACTTTCCAAACATACTAGAGAAACTCTTAGGTCCATTGTCCTTGACATGAAGTGGGGGAGAAAGAGAGACCATGCATCTCTTGGACCAATGTAGAGATGTGCCATCCTTTTACTGATGCAGACCTACCAATTGAAAGTTGGAAAGGATGTGGCAATTTTTGGCAGCTTGACATTTCACAAAAAAAGGAAAATTGCACCCACAGTAAAATAGGCTAGCACGTCAAATGCTACCAATCCGAGCGACACACATACGGCACACTTTTATAACAAAAGTAAAACAATAACTTCAGCATTATTTTGAAGTTGGCATTAGTTTCACAAGCCATCATATGAGAAATGACATTTTAAATAAATTTGATTCAGGGACATGTAGCCAGAACTGATTCCAGATTAATGCTTAATTTGCATAAAAATAAACTACGGTCTGGCCTTGGTCTAACCATCTTGCACCACAGGTTGGTTGCTTGCTTATTTGCTGATCTTTCACGTTTCAACCGTTAGTCTTCAGGTTCCTGCAAATAATCACAAAAGTTCAGTTAAAATTTTACAGCAGTGGACGCTAACTATTGCATGGAAAATTATATTGCTAATAAAGTATATGTGAGAGTAGTGTTGATCAGGAACAATGGTGAAACATTGGATCTGGGACACAGATTGGTAGCAGCGAGCATACTCATGGCCGAAAAAACTCTTAAACTCAAGTATTCACTGTGAATAATATTTGCAATCTTTATCTCCAAATCATGTACAAAATACTCAGGATAAAGGCAAGGAACTGACTTATGAAATCTTAAATTTGAAGCAAAGTGTGGAGACTGTAACGAAGTAGCCTAAAAGCTCGCTCATTTAGCAAAATTGTATAGATATTATTATTTTCTGCCACGAATCGCCTCCATATGTTTTTTGCTACTCTTAACGATCTTAATGATTCCTCAACAAAGTCTGTTCTTCTTCGAAAACCCTTACATGTGAGGATCGGAAGTCGTCCCATGGCAGTTTGATTTAATAAACTAATGTGAGCTTAAACTAATAAAAAGGAATTGTCAATGCGGAAATCAAGTTTGCGTTGCATTTATTTCTATTGTAGGTGGGATACAACATGAATGATATAATGATATAATGATATAATCTGTTCATTGTAGCATAACTTAGTTCTTTTGTCGTTATCCGGCAAACAAGCCAAAATATCTAGGAGGGCATGCAAACCCTAAATATAAATCACTTGAAAGCACCTGGATCGAGTATCTAACCAAATATTTTCAGTCCACAAAGTTTGTTCAAAGTACTTATGACCACAATGGTCACAAACTGAATAAACATCAAATAAGAAAATATGACATATGTGATGGTAAACCAAACGCAGGGAGATTTCTAAAACCAATAAACCCGATGGCAAGATATGTAATACCATGGACCGAGTAACACGAGCATGATGTCGATCCTTAAATACGTAGTACACAAAGGGTAGCAAACTGAATAACGGCTCATCCATGTTTGACCATGAACCAGATATGCAGGATCTCTAGAATCTATAAACCCTATAGGGCAAAAGCCTCGCAGAAAAAACAATATGTAATAACCTGCACACGCGTACCTTATGTCCAACAATTCGGTTGGATCCAGCAAAGAGCCCCTGAACCCAGAATCTTCTTTGAACAAGGCTGGAATTCCGATGTCCCATTCGCGATGTCAATGATCTCCCACTCAAACTGATCACGGTCCGAGCTAAAGGCTAGGCAGTAGGCGGCATTCCTCTTGAACCCGGAGACACTTACTGCTCCACCGTAGCCTGCTGCCGTGATATTACTTGACAGGAGCAATGTCAGATCACGGGCGTTCTCCACCCTTGTCCAACTCGGTGTCGCGGCGAAGACATTGCTCTTGTATACCTGCCGAAGATAGGTGGAACCCTGAAACATGGTGCCGACGACGTACAGCTCGCCGTTCACCTCCATATAACGGCGGGTATATATCGGAGCCGGAGACAACGGCACCGATGTAGCCATGGCAGCTGCACCCGCAACGTCACATATGTTGAACATTCCGGAACATTCGTCGTGGATCGCCAGGAACCTGCTGCCATGCAGATGAACCAGCAAGGTAACGCAGTCAAGGTCGGTGTCAAGCAAGCTCCACGCCACGTCAACGCCCACGCGGCAGAACGCGACGGTGCTCGAGCCATGGAGCGCCGCCATCGCCACACAGTCGCCGGAGCCAGGCGAGAAGGAGGAGAGCACGTTCTGGCGGAAGACCGCGCTCATCTTTTTCTCACGGAACATCGTACTCTTCTTCAGCTCGTCTAGCTTGATGTCGTTGCCGTCAGCAAGAAGGATGGCGGTCTGGATCCAATCGAGCATCGTCGCTTGACTAAAGGAGGCCACCACGACGTGCTCGTCCGCCGGCGGGAGCTCGACGGTGGTGTCCGTGAGCGGGTTGAGAAGCGTCAATGACGCGGCCTCGTCGTCCACGAGGGCTAGCCAACCGCGTGACGAGCCGAGCATGGCCTTGCCGCGCAACCACGGGAGGTTCCTGGTGAATGTCGTCTCCCCGCCGTCTGCCACGGTGTAGAAGGTGACCGGGCAATCCGGCGAGTCGCGGTTGTAGGGCAGCATCAGCAACGGCCCTATGTACCTGGCGAACGGCAGCACGGCGCGCCACGCCGGGCAGATGGACCGGAACTGTAGGGCGTGGCGGCGGGACGGGAGCATCTTGCCGATGCGCTCCAGGAGCTCCTCCGGCAGAGTGCTCCAGTCCGGATCCTCCTCCTGCAGAGGAACAAGTCTGTGGATCCGGCGGGGTGGAGGGGGCGACATGGTGATCGTCGTGGAGAGGAACAGAGAAGATAGGGAATGGATGGGGATGGAATTGATGAGAGACCGTGCTAGAGGACGATAAACAGATCCAAGCGGGTCTGCACTGCAGCCTATGTGGAGGAGAGGGGGGTCGCGATTGATCCAGGAGCAAAGCAATAGTACAAGGAAGGCATTCAATGCACCTTGCTGTCAACGCGGCAGAGCTCTCTGCCTCGCGTTTCTTGCCATTTTTGCTAAAGCCTAGAGTGTGCCATGTAAAAACACGTGCGTGCGTTTTTATGATAAAGCGTTTCTTCCCGTTTTATATTATAAAGCAAATATCCGATACATCGAGCTCACTGCGGCCGCTGCACAGATAAGCCCAAAAGAAAACAAAAGAAAATGAAAGAGAAATAAATGCAGACACCGGCAGATCAACGAAGAGAGGAAGACTGGCAACCGCTGCACCCTCCGACGAAGTACCACCGTGCTCCCAGCATGTCGAAGCGCCTCACACCAAGCAACACCTTCAAGAAGGAATGCGATGCCGCCGCCGCTATTGCCCGAACAAGTTCTAGGGTTTTTCCCCCGTACGCGAGGGATGGTGGGGAAGGGATATATCCGACGCCCCTTAGGAAGGTCCGATGGCGCCCGCAAGCGTCACCGCGTCGGTGCCGGACAAGCTGACAAGGATTTCTCCCGATCCAGAACCACCACCATCACTCCAGGTAGTTTGAGATGCACCACCCCAATAGCCGCCCACTAGCCTGTGCCACCACGGTTACCGGACAACCCCTGCCGCTTCACTGGAGCTGCCAACACGAGGCCTAGAGCGGGCAAGGAGACCCCGGCCACGGGAACGACAACAACTCGACCAGGGGGAGGGGAGAACCTCCATCGCCGCAGCGGAGCCGACCGGACGTGGCGACAAGGATTTGCCGGGCCTTGACGGCCGGTCGGGTCCATTTGGACCCGGACAATCCTGTCGCCACACCGCAACTCGCCGAGTGACAAAGACCTCACCGCCCAAGACCGCCGCCACCATGCAATCACCAGGGAACAACGCCGCCGAACACCCAGCCACCGGCCCGCCCCAACCGAGATGGGACCCAAATGGGGCCAGATCTGGGTTGGGCAGGCGCCACCAGCCACCAGCGCCACCGCGCCGCCCCACGGCCAATGGCCACACCGCCGCGTCAGGAACCACCGTGGCACGCGGCATCACCGCCAACGGGCTACACCGACGCCGGCCGAGGAGCACGCTGCCAGCCAGCACCGTCCGAGCATGGGGGGGCGCGCGTGGAAGGGCGGACCCGCCGGCGCCAGCACCACGCGGCCGGGGCCCGGTGACGCTCGCTGGCGGTGGCGGGAGGAAGGAGGAGCAAGGAGGGAGCCTGGAGGGGAGCGGCGGAGGGGTCCCTCGGTCGCCTTGCCCGGGGAGGCAACGCGGGGGGTACGGGGAAGGGAGAAGGTGGGGGGAGGGGCGGGGGAGTGGGAGAGGCGAGCGGCGACGGCGGGCTTCGGCCGCGGCGGCGGCGCGGGAACCCTAGGCGGAAGGGGAGGTCGGGGGAGGTCGGGAGCCCTGGTAGTTTTGTTTAACAAATCTGCACTCGGGTAGTAAACCGAACTCACACGTGCGTGCGTTTACATAGGCAAAATAATTTTCCTTGTTCATTTCTTCTTTTGCTGGGATGAATCGTTCATTTTTCTTGGTCAGATTTTTACACTCGCGCAAATTCTCAAAAATCATCTCCGCAAATAAACAATTTGCTTGTGGTGGCCATGATATTATTATTGCAGGTCCATGGTGAATTTTGGTCTTTTTTTACCCACAAAAAAAAGAATTTTGGGTTTTTATGGACCCCATGTGATTGTAAATAAATACTAAAATTTTGTAATTAAAGTTACAAAAGAAAATATATAGGTCAGATTTAAGAATGCAAATCTATTATATATACATAATTGAAATAATAATTGAGCATAATTATTAGATGGATGTATAGTATAAAGATAATGAATTTTGGAGTAAAATTACAGAGAATGTATGAATTTGTCATGTATAGGAAATTCAAGTGAAGTCCATAAACAACTAAATTTCGGAGTTAGTTTTATATATTTAACTCAAAATGCATGTATAACAAAATCAGATTTTTTTTATATATATTACAGTGAGGCCCGGAATATTTATGTGACAAAAAAGTTGGTCCTTGGTGCTGCTGGCTGTTTTTCACACTCACACAGTTGCCCTTTTCTGAAAAGTCCAAGTTACATTACTCAATAAACTAGTGTAATGCTCTTGAGAAATTATTTAGATACAAGAGAATATCATTTGTGTTTTCTAATCCTAATTCCAAAATCGTTTGTATTTTTATATGTCCAAGTCAATTCTGGAAAAGTGGAACTTGCACTTTTTCCGCAAAGAGTGGATATTTCAAGCCCCAAGCTTGGGTGCCTCCTATGATAGTTGTATATTAGTTTTCACCTTTGTCCACACTGACTCGACATACTGCATCTGACGGTGGTCTCACCAGCATTGCCATCTTCGCACAGTCACTGGAATCACGCAATGGGAGCTTCAGGACGAGGTCCGAAGGAGGTTGCACGCCAGATGGACCGGAACTGGAGGGCGTGGCGGCGCGATGGGAGCATCTTGCCGATATGCTCCGGGGACTCCTCCGGCAGAGTGCTCCAGTCCGAACCCTCCTCCTCCAGAAGAACAAGATGGTGGCCGTCCGGTAGAGGAACAGAGAAGCCATGGAATGGATTGGGAAGGAATGGATGTGAGACCGTGCTAGAGGAGGATGAACAGATCCAGGTGAGCCAGCCGGCGATATGGAGGAGAGGGGGGTCGCGAGTGATCCAGGAGCAAAGCAATACAAGGAAGGCATTCAATGCACCTTGCTGTCAACGCAACAGAGCTCTCTGGCTCGATGTTGCTATAAACGCTAGAGCTAGAGAGATACCATGTAAAAACACGTGCGTTCATTACATTTCTGGACTCGTGACAATTATGAAACATCATCTTTGCAAAAAAAAAAAAAATTTGCTCGTGTGGTAGGGACGATATTATTATTGCAGGTCCGTAATGAATTTTTGTTTAATATGCATGAACTCCATGTGATGTCAATAAATACTAAATTTTTGGAATTAATGCTACAAAAATACATACGTCTTACTATTTAAAAATGCAAATCTATTATATATACACAATCAAAATAATAATTGAGCATAATTCTTAGGTGCATACATAGTACAAGTCTATTTTATTTATGAATTTTGGAGTCAAATTAGAACAAATTTATAAATTTGCCCTATATAGGAATTTCATGTGAAGTCTACAAACAACTAAATTTCAGAGTTAGTTTTATATACTGAACTTAAAGATGGAAGTTTAATAAAATATGAAAGAATTTCTATTTTTTTTTATATTTCGGCGAGGCCCGTAATATTTATGTGATAAGAATGTTGGTCCTTGGTGCAGCTGGCTGTTTTTCACACTCACGCAATTGCCTTTTTCTTAAAAGTGCAAGTTACATTTTTTTCACTAAAGTAATCTAATGCTCTTCGGAAATAAGTTAAATAATGTTAAATATCTTTTGTGTTTTCTATTCCTACTTCTCAAATCGTTCAAATTTTCTTATCTCTAAGTCAATTTTAAAAAGTGGAACTTGTATTTTTTTCTGCAAAGAGTGGAGATTTCGTGCCTCAAGGTTGGTTGCTTCCTATGATTGGGCTATAGTAGTTTCCACCTCTATCCACTCTGACACGGCGGACTGTAACCGACGAGCGGTCTCACAACCATAGCCATCTCCACACGGCCGGCGGAGTCGCGCAACTAGGTGCGTAGCCCCTATCTACCTCCCACCATCACCCCCCCCCCCGGTCCCGGCACCTCCCCTCTATCCGATCGCAAGCCATGGGCCTGAAGCCTTCCTTCGATGCGGACTTCACACGGCTGTTGGGTAACGTAGTAATTTCAAAAAATTTCCTACGCACACGCAAGATCATGGTGATGCATAGCAACGAGAGGGGAGAGTGTTGTCTACGTACCCTCGTAGACCGAAGCGGAAGCGTTGACACAACGTAGAGGAAGTAGTCGTACGTCCTCCCGGTCCAACCGATCCAAGCACCGTTACT
The DNA here is from genome assembly GCA_021437245.1 of Aegilops speltoides. Lineage (NCBI taxonomy): Eukaryota > Viridiplantae > Streptophyta > Magnoliopsida > Poales > Poaceae > Aegilops > Aegilops speltoides. The sequence continues at coordinate 409,388,810 of CM038145.1, read as the reverse complement.
CCGGTACCTCCGAGTTCTTGACACGCGTACAGCTCGATGACGCACCCTCGATCTCCAATCCAGAGAGGCTCCGAGGGGAGTTCCACAAGACGACGGCGTGATGACGATCTTGATGTTCTCTGTCGCAGGCTTCGCCTAAGCACCGCTACAATATGACCGAGGTGTAATATCGTGGAGGGGGCACCGCACACGGCTAAGGAACGATCTCAATGATCAACTTGTGTGTCCTAGGGTGTCCCCTACCCCGTATATAAAGGAGGGAGGGAGGAGGAGGCCGCCCAAGGGGCGTGCCATGGGGAGGGGAAACCTACTCCAAGTAGGTTTCCCCCTTTTCTTATCTTATTTGGAGGGGAAGGAAAGAGTACTAGTAGTAGGAAGTAGTACTAGTAGTAGTATTAGGAAGAGGGGAAGGAGAAAGGAAGGGGGGGCGGGCCCCCTCCCAATCGGTTTGGGCTTGGGCGCGCCTCTCCCTTGTTCCTTCTCCTTCCTCCTACATGGGCCCAATAAGGCCCATATACCTCCGGGGTTCCAGTAACCTCCGGAGCTCCAAACTTCTCCGGAACCTTTCCGGTGTCCAAATATATCCGTCCAATATATCAATCTTTATGTCTCGACCATTTCGAGACTCCTCGTCATGTCCGTGATCATATCCGGACTCGAACAACCTTCGTACATCAAAATACATAAACTCATAATATAAGCATCATCGAAACCTTAAGCGTGCGGACCCTACGGTTCGAGAACAATGTAGACATGACCGAGACATGTCTTGGTCAATAACCAATAGCGGGACCTGGATGCCCATATTGGTTCCTACATATTCTCTGAAGATCTTTATCGGTCAAACCGCACAACAACATCGTTGTTCCTTTGTCATCGGTATGTTACTTGCCGAGATTCGATCGTCGGTATCCAATACCTAGTTCAATCTCGTTACGCAAGTCTCTTTACTCGTTCGTAATACATCATCTTGCAACTAACTCATTAGTTGTAATGCTTGCAAGGCTTAAGTGATGTGCATTACCGAGAGGGCCCAGAGATACCTCTCCGACATTCGAGTGACAAATCCTAATCTCAAATACGCCAACCCAACAAGTACCTTTGGAGACACCTGAGAGCACCTTTATAATCACCCGATTCGTTGTGACGTTTGGTAGCACACAAAGTGTTCCTCCGTAAACGGAGTTGCATAATCTCATAGTCATAGGAACATGTATAAGTCATGAAGGAAGCAATAGCAACATACTAAACGATCGTGTGCTAAGCTAACGGAATGGGTCATGTCAATCAGATCATTCAACTAATGATGTGACCTTGTTAATCAAATAACAACTCCTTGTTCATGGTTAGGAAACATAACCATCATTGATTAACAAGCTAGTCAAGTAGAGGCACACTAGTGACATACTGTTTGTTTATATATTCACACATGTATTATGTTTCCGGTTAATACAATTCTAGCATGAATAATAAACATTTATCATGATATGAGGAAATAAATAATAACTTTCTTATTGCCTCTAGGGCATATTTCCTTCAGTCTCCCACTTGCAGTAGAGTCATAATCTAGATTACACAGTAATGATTCTAACACCCATGGAGTCTTGGTGTTGATCATGTTTTGCTCGTGGAAGAGGCTTAGTCAACGGGTCTGCTACATTCAGATCCGTATGTATCTTGCAAATTTCTATGTCTCCCACCTGGACTAGATCCCGGATGGAATTGAAGCGTCTCTTGATGTGCTTGGTCCTCTTGTGAAATCTGGATTCCTTCGCTAAGGCAATTGCTCCAGTATTGTCACGAAGATTTTCATTGGACCCGATGCACTAGGTATGACACCTAGATCGGATATGAACTCCTTCATTCGACTCCTTCATTGGCTGCTTCCGAAGCAGCTATGTATTCCGCTTCACATGTAGATCCCGCCACGACGCTTTGCTTTGAGCTGCACCAACTGACAGCTCCACCGTTTAATGTAAACACGTATCCGGTTTGCGATTTAGAATCGTCGGATCGGTGTCAAAGCTTGCATCAACGTAACCATTTACGATGAGCTCTTTGTCACCTCCATATCGAGAAACATATCCTTAGTCCTTTTCGTGTATTTCAGATGTTCTTGACCGCTGTCCAGTGATCCACTCCTGGATTACTTTGGTACCTCCCTGCTAAACTTATAGCAAGGCACACATCAGGTCTGGTACACAGCATTGCATACATGATAGAGCCTATGGCTGAAGCATAGGGAACACCTTTCATTTTCTCTCTATCTTCTGCAGTGGTCGGGCTTTGAGTCTTACTCAACTTCACACCTTGCAATACAGGCAAGAACCCTTTCTTTGCTTGATCCATTTTGAACTTCTTCAAAACTTTGTCAAGGTATGTGCTTTGTGAAAGTCCAATTAAGCGTTTTGATCTATCTCTATAGATCTTAATGCCCAATATGTAAGCAGCTTCACCGAGGTCTTTCATTGAAAACTTTTATTCAAGTATCCCTTTATGCTATCCAGAAATTCTATATCATTTCCAATCAACAATATGTCATCCACATATAATATTAGAAATGCTACAGAGCTCCCACTCACTTTCTTGTAAATACAGGCTTCTCCAAAAGTCTGTATAAAACCAAATGCTTTGATCACACTATCAAAACGTTTATTCCAACTCCGAGAGGCTTGCACCAGTCCATAAATGGAACATTGAGCTTGCACACTTTGTTAGCTCCTTTGGATCGATAAAACCTTCTCGTTGCATCATATACAACTCTTCTTCCGTAAATCCATTCAGAATGCGTCTTTACATCCATTTGCCAAATTTCATAATCATAAAATGCGGCAGATTGCTAACATGATTCGGACAGACTTAAGCATCGCCACGGTGAGAAGGTCTCATCGTAGTCAACCCCTTGAACTTGTCGAAAACCTTTTGCAACAAGTCGAGCTTTGTAGACTGTAACATTACCGTCAGCGTCAGTCTTCTTCTTGAAGATTCATTTATTCTCTATTGCTTGCCGACCATCGGGCAAGTCAACCAAAGTCCATACTTTGTTATCATACATGGATCCCATCTCAGATTTCATGGCTTCAAGCCATTTTATGAATCTGGGCTCACCATTGCTTCTTCATAGTTCATAGGTTCATCATGATCTAGTAGCATGACTTCCGAATAGGATTACCGTACCACTCAGTGCGGATCTTACTCTGCTCGACCTCGTGGTTACGATTAACTTGATCTCAAGTTCTATGATCATCATTATCAACTTCCTCACTAGTTGGTTTTGACGTCACAGAAACCGGTTTCTGTGATGTATTATTTTCCAACAAGGGAGTAGGTACAGTTACCTCATCAAGTTCTACTTTCCTCCCACTCACTTCTTTCGAGAGAAACTCCTTCTCTAGAAAGGATCCATTCTTAGCAACGAATGTCTTGCCTTCGGATCTGTGATAGAAGGTGTACCCAACTGTCTCCTTTGGGTATCCTATGAAAACACATTTCTCCGATTTGGGTTCGAGCTTATCAGGTTGAAGCTTTTTCACATAAGCATCGCAACCCCAAACTTTAAGAAACGACAACTTTGGTTTCTTGCCAAACCATAGTTCATAAGGTGTCGTCTCAACGGATTTCGACGGTGCCCTATTTAACGTGAATGTGGCTGTCTCTAGAGCATAACCCCGAACGATAGCGGTAAATCTGTAAGAGACATCATAGACCGCACCATATCAAGTAAAGTACGATTCGACGTTCGGACACACCATTACTGTTGTGGTGTTCCGGTGGCGTGAGTTGCAAACTATTCCACATTGTTTTAAGTGTAGACCAAACTCGTAACTCAAATATTCTCCTCCACGATCAGATCGTAGAAACTTTATTTTCTTGTTACGATGATTTTCAACTTCACTCTGAAATTCTTTGAACTTTTCAAATGTTTCAGACTTATGCTTCATTAAGTAGATATACCCATATCTGCTTAAATCATCTGTGAAGGTGAGAAAATAACGATATCCGCCACGAGCCTCAACATTCATTGGACCACATACATCTGTATGTATGATTTCCAACAAATCTGTTGCTCTCTCCATAGTACCGGAGAACGGTGTTTTAGTCATCTTGCCCATGAGGCACAGTTCGCAAGTACCAAGTGATTCATAATCAAGTGGCTCGAAAAGTCCATCAGTATGGAGTTTCTTCATGCGCTTTACACCGATATGACCCAAACGGCAGTGCCACAAATAAGTTGCACTATCATTATCAACTCTGCATCTTTTGGTTTCAACACTATGAATATGTGTATCACTACTATCGAGATTCATGAAAAATAGACCACTCTTCAAGGGTGCATGACCATAAAAGATATTACTCATATAAATAGAACAACCATTATTCTCTGATTTAAATGAATAACCGTCTCGCATTAAACAAGATCCAGATATAATGTTCATGCTCAACGCGGCACCAAATAACAATTATTTAGGTCTAATACTAATCCCAAGGTAGATGTAGAGGTAGCGTGCCGACCGCGATCACATCGACTTTGGAACCATTTCCTCGCGCGATCGTCACCTCGTCCTTTGCCGTGTTCGCAATCCGTAGTCCCTGCTTGAGTTGCAAATATTAGCAATGAACCAGTATCAAATACCAGTGCTCTGCGAGCTCTAGTAAGGTACACATCAATAACATGTATATCACATATACCTTTGTTCACCTTGCCATCCTTCTTATCCGCCAAATACTTGGGGCAGTTCCGCTTCCAAAGACCTATCTCGCTTGCGGTAGAAGCACTCGGCCAGGCTTAGGTCCGACTTGGGTTTCTTCTCTTGAGCAGCAACTTGTTTGCTGTTCTTCTTGAAGTTCCTTCTTCTTCCCTTTGCCCTTTTTCTTGAAACTAGTGGTCTTGTTAACCATCAACACTTGATGCTCCTTCTTGATTTCTACCTCCGCAGCCTTTAGCATTGCGAAGAGCTCGGAATCGTCTTATCCATCCCTTGCATATTATAGTTCATCACGAAGCTCTTGTAGCTTGGTGGAAGTGATTGGAGAATTCATCAATGACGCTATCATCCGGAAGAGTAACTCCCAGTTGAATCAAGTGATTACAATACCCAGACATCTTGAGTATGTGCTCACTGACAGAACTATTCTCCTCCATCTTGCAGCTATAAAACTTATTGGAGACTTCATATCTCTCAATCCGGGCATTCTTCTGGAATATCAACTTCAACTCCTGAAACATCACATATGCTCCATGACGTTCAAAACGTCGTTGAAGTCCCGGTTCTAAGCCATAAAGCATGGCACATTGAACTATCGAGTAGTCATCAGCTTTGCTCTGCCAGACGTTCTTAACGTCATTAGTTGTATCAGCAGCAGGCCTGGCACCCAGAGGTGCTTCCAGGACGTAATTTTTCTGTGCAACAATGAGGATAATCCTCAAGTTACGGACCCAGTCCGCGTAGTTGCTACCATCATCTTTCAACTTAGCTTTCTCAAGGAACGCATTAAAATTCAACGGAACAACAACACGGGCCATCTATCTACAAACAGCATAGACAAGCAAGATACTATCAGGTACTAAGTTCATGATAAATTTTAGTTCAATTAATCATATTACTTAAGAACTCCCACTTAGACAGACATCTCTCTAGTCATCTAAGTGATCACATGATCCAAATCAACTAAACCATAACCGATCATCACGTGAGATGGAGTAGTTTTCAATGGTGAACATCTTATGTTGATCATATCTACTATATGATTCACGCCGACCTTTCGGTCTCCGTGTTCCGAGGCCATATCTGCATATGCTAGGCTCGTCAAGTATAACTGAGTATTCTGCGTGTGCAAAACTGGCTTGCACCCGTTGTAGATGGACGTAGAGCTTATCACACCGATCATCACGTGGTGTCCGGGCACGACGAACTTTGGCAACGGTGCATACTCGGGAGAACACTACTTGATAATTTTAGTGAGAGATCATCTTAAAATGCTACCGTCAATCAAAGCAAGATAAGATGCATAAAGGATAAACATCACATGCAATCAATATAAGTGATATGATATGGCCATCATCTTCATGTGCTTGTGATCTCCATCTCCAAGCACCATCATGATCACCATCGTCACCGGCGCGACACCTTGATCTCCATCGTAGCATCGTGTCGCTTCGCCATCTATTGCTTCTCGACTATCGCTACCGCTTAGTGATAAAGTAAAGCAATTGCAGAGCGTTGCATTTCATACAATAAAGCGACAACCATATGGCTCCTGCCGATTGCCGATAACTTCGGTTACAAAACATGATCATCTCATACAATAAAATATAGCATCATGTCTTGGCCATATCACATCACAACATGCCCTGCAAAAACAAGTTAGACGTCCTCTACTTTGTTGTTGCAAGTTTTACGTGGCTGCTACGGGCTTAAGCAAGAACCAATCTCACCTCGCATCAAAACCACAACGATAGTTTGTCAAGTTGATGCTGTTTTAACCTTCGCAAGGACCGGCGTAGCCACACTTGGTTCAACTAAAGTTGGAGAAACCGACACCGCTAGTCACCTGTGTGCAAAGCACGGCGGTAAACCAGTCTCGCGTAAGCGACGCGTAATGTCGGTCCGGGCCGCTTCATCCAACAATACCGCCAACCAAAGTATGACATGCTGGTAAGCAAGATGACTTATATCGCCCACAACTCACTTGTGTTCTACTCGTGCATATAACATCAAACCATAAAAACCTAGGCTTGATGCCACTTTGTTGGGTAACGAGTAATTTCAAAAATTTCCTACGCACACGCAAGATCATGGTGATGCATAGCAACGAGAGGGAGAGTGTTGTCTCGCACCCTCGTAGACCAAGCGGAAGCGTTGACACAATGTAGAGGAAGTAGTCGACGTCCTCCGGTCCAACCGATCCAAGCACCGTTACTCGGCACCTCCGAGTTCTTGACACGCGACAGCTCGATGACGCACCCTCGATCTCCAATCCAGAGAGGCTCCGAGGGGAGTTCCACAAGACGACAGCGTGGTGGCGATCTTGATGTTCTCTGTCGCAGGGCTTCGCCTAAGCAACGCTACAATATGACCGAGGTGTAATATCGTGGAGGGGGGCACCGCACACGGCTAAGGAACGATCTCAATGATCAACTTGTGTGTCCTAGGGTGTCCCCCTACCCCCGTATATAAAGGAGGGAGGGAGGAGGAGGCCGGCCCAAGGGGGGCGCGCCATAGGGGAGGGGGAAACCTACTCCAAGTAGGTTTCCCCCCTTTTTCCTTATCTTATTTGGAGGGGGAAGGAAAGAGTACTAGTAGTAGGAAGTAGTACTAGTAGTAGTATTAGGAAGAGGGGGAAGGAGAAAGGAAAGGGGGGGCCGGGCCCCCTCCCCAATTCGGTTTGGGCTTGGGGGTTCGCCTCCCTCCCTTGTTCCTTCTCCCTTCCTCCTACATGGGCCCAATAAGGCCCATATACCTCCCGGGGGTTCCGGTAACCTCCCGGAGCTCCAAACTTCTCCGGAACCTTTCCGGTGTCCAAATATATCCGTCCAATATATAAATCTTTATGTCTCGACCATTTCGAGACTCCTCGTTATGTCCGTGATCATATCCGGGACTCCGAACAACCTTCCGTACATCAAAATACATAAACTCATAATATAACTGTCATCGAAACCTTAAGCGTGCGGACCCTACGGTTCGAGAACAATGTAGACATGACCGAGACATGTCTCCGGTCAATAACCAATAGCGGGACCTGGATGCCCATATTGGTTCCTACATATTCTACGAAGATCTTTATCGGTCAAACCGCACAACAACATACGTTGTTCCCTTTGTCATCGGTATGTTACTTGCCCGAGATTCGATCGTCGGTATCCAATACCTAGTTCAATCTCATTACCAGCAAGTCTCTTTACTCGTTCCGTAATACATCATCTTGCAACTAACTCATTAGTTGTAATGCTTGCAAGGCTTAAGTGATGTGCATTACCGAGAGGGCCCAGAGATACCTCTCCGACATTCGGAGTGACAAATCCTAATCTCGAAATACGCCAACCCAACAAGTACCTTTGGAGACACCTGTAGAGCACCTTTATAATCACCCGATTCGTTGTGGCGTTTGGTAGCACACAAAGTGTTCCTCCGTAAACGGAGTTGCATAATCTCATAGTCATAGGAACATGTATAAGTCATGAAGGAAGCAATAGCAACATACTAAACGATCGTGTGCTAAGCTAACGGAATGGGTCATGTCAATCAGATCATTCAACTAATGATGTGACCTTGTTAATCAAATAACAACTCCTTGTTCATGGTTAGGAAACATAACCATCTTTGATTAACAAGCTAGTCAAGTAGAGGCACACTAGTGACTGTTGGGGAACGTAGTAATTTCAAAAATTTTCCTACGCACACGCAAGATCATGGTGATGCATAGCAACGAGAGGGGAGAGTGTTGTCTCGCACCCTCGTGACCGGCGAAGCGATCACAACGTAGAGGAAGTAGTCGTCGATCTCCTCGCGATCCGACCGATCCCGGCGCCGTTACTCCGGCGCCCGAGTTCTTGACACACGACAGCTCGATGACGCTCCTCGGGCTCCAATCCAGTAGAGCTTCAGGGAGGGAGAGTTTCGTCAGCACGATGGCGTGGTGACGATCTTGATGTTCTACCGGCGCAGGGCTTCGCCTAAGCTTCGCGACGATATGATCGAGGTGGAATATGGTGGAGGGGGGCACCGCACACGGCTAAGGAACGATCCGTAGATCAACTTGTGTGTTCTAGGGTGCCCCCTTGCCCCCGTATATAAAGGAGCAAGGGGGGGGAGGTGCGGCCGGATTGGAGGAGGCGCGCCAGGAGTCCTACTCCCACCGGGAGTAGGACTCCCCCCCTTTCCTAGTTGGAGTAGGATTGGGGAAGGGGAAGAGGGAAGGGGGGGCGCCGCCCCCCTCTCCTTGTCCTATTCGGACTAGGGGGGGCGCGCGGCCTGCCCTGGCCGGCCCTTCCTCTTCTCCCTTATGGCCCACTAAGGCCCAATAACCCCCGGGAGGGTTCCGTAACCCCGGTGTTCGGTAAAATCGATTTCACCCTAACCATTCCGAACTCAAATATAGGCTTCCAATATATCAATCTTTATGTCTCGACCATTTGAGACTTCTCGTCATGTCCGTGATCACATCCGGGACTCGAACTTCTTGGTACATCAAAATACATAAACTCATAATATAACCGTCATCGAAACCTTAAGCGTGCGGACCCTACGGTTCGAGAACAATGTAGACATGACCGAGACACGTCTCCGTCAATAACCAATAGCGGGACCTGGATGCCCATATTGGCTCCTACATATTCTTGAAGATCTTTATCGGTCGAGACCGCATAACAACATACGTTGTTCCCTTTGTCATCGGTATGTTACTTGCCCGAGATTCGATCGTCGGTATCAATACCTAGTTCAATCTCGTTACGGCAAGTCTCTTTACTCATTCCGTAATACATCATCTCACAGCTAACTCATTAGTTGTAATGCTTGCAAGGCTTTAAGTGATGTGTATTACCGAGAGGGCCCAGAGATACCTCTCAGACAATCGGAGTGATAAAACCTAATCTCGAAATCGCCAACCCAACATCGCCTTTGGAGACACTGTAGTACTCCTTTATAATCACCCGATTCGTTGTGACGTTTGGTAGTACCAAAGTGTCCCTCCGTAAACGGAGTTGCATAATCTCATAGTTATAGTAACATGTATAAGTCATGGATAAAAGCAGTAGCAACATACTAAACGATCGTGTGCTAAGCTAATGGGATGGGTCATGTCAATCAGATCATTCAACTAATGATGTGACCTTGTTAATCAAATAACAACTCTTTGTTCATGGTTAGGAAACATAACCATCTTTGATTAACAAGCTAGTCTAGTAGAGGCATACTAGTGACATATTGTTTGTCTATGCATTCACACATGTATCATGTTTCCGGTTAATACAATTCTAGCATGAATGATAAACATTTATCATGAAATAAGGAAATAAATAATATCTTTATTATTGCCTCTAGGGCATATTTCCTTCAGTGACATACTGTTTGTTTATATATTCACACATGTATTATGTTTCCGGTTAATACAATTCTAGCATGAATAATAAACATTTATCATGATATGAGGAAATAAATAATAACTTTATTATTGCCTCTAGGGCATATTTCCTTCAACGGAACCACGTGAGACCACACCGCCTCGCCACCGCATGAGCACCCGAGCCGTGCACGCCACCCCACCACCACAAGTGCCTCCCATTGTCATAGATCTTGCCCTCCTCTCTGCCTTGCTGCCTTCCATGCGTGAGACGTGTTGCACGCTTTCACACTCAGCTTGCACTGATCCCACCCTGTACAACTCCCGCGATGGACTACCACTACATCAAAGCTAGTTGCTTGAAGTCGACACCTCCTAACCCCTAACTTGCTACGAGATCGACCGGCACCTCAACCACCCCATCACCTTGCCTTGACCCCCATAGCAGCCAGTTGCCCCCATACCGATGGCTTCCTCTCCGGACAGTGGAGCTGCCACCACTCTGCCTTCCTCTTCATCTAGAGCGGAGCCCCAGCCCTCCATTTTCCTCTCCATGAAATAGCGCAGTTCGCCTGAACAACCCCCGTCGGTCTCTTCTCCACCATCTACAAATCAGCAAGATCACAGTTATGCTCTTTGCTTTTCCCTGGAGTGAGGGGAAGAGAGCACCATTGTAAAGAAGGAAGGGCAATGCTGCCATTGCAGACTCACAAGTGAGCTCCTCTTCTTGAGCAAATCTAAATTTTCCCCTTTTTCTATGTTTGTGTCTCTGCGAGTTATGCATCTAGGAAGCGGATGAAATCCCTTCGAACTGGGGTTCCAAATCTTGCTTCTTGATTGAGGGTTATGTCGGACTGTTGCTGGCGGATAATATCTGAGATTCATCGAATTCTCCCAACCCTGGCGATTCAAGACAACTCTACACCTATTTGAGGCCTTTCTGGCTGAAATACAATTTTGAAGAGGGATGACACATTCAGACACAGGCTTGTGTGTTGCCCATGGTGGGCATATGTTTCCTACATAAATATTTGTAGGTGTTACTATAGACTTGCCAATAAATGATAAACTTTCGCTCTTCGAAAATGCTTAATGTCGATGTAGCATCGGCTGATTCTCTGCCACCCTGTGTCACTGAAACTCATCAGCAACCATGGAGAAAGCTAGTCAACTTTACTCATTGTCTTCATTTGCTAGACCTCATTTTGTACGAAAGTTACTTGCATGTAGTATGCACTAACACTTGAAAACAAACAATACCTGAAATAAATATGCAATTTGACAAGGTATGTGATCCTCTTGTTTATATATTTATTTAGTGCCTCAAAATTGGAAATTTGCGAACACTATGCCTATATCTAGAGTGAAAGATGTTGACCATCAGACACTGCTTGCGTCAAATATGAAATATGTTCATGTTGGTCCATTGTGGAGCAAACATTGCGGGGCTCATGACGAATTATGTATACTTCTCCGAGCATCTGCATGGCCATCAAGAGGACCGAGACCATAAGTTGGACATATTCGACCTAGTCAAAACCAATGGCAGGTTAGAGTTGTTCTCTTATATGAAAAAGGTCCAAGGTTTTTGGAGGCTGTTTCTGTATTGAGCCAAAACTGAATCTAAGGACGTACAAGGTACATCTCCGTCCTATTACATCTTTTATATTCTTTTCTATCGTGTCTCGGTGGGTTTATTAGATTCTAGAAATCAGACTCTCTATCTCACTATTCCATGCTAGTTTTTGTTGTAACTGGGCTTTACATATTCTGCAAAATCTTGATGTATGTGTTCGCGACAAATATTAGATGTCATATTTTTTGGATCGACCATTAGTTGATCAATGGTCAAAGTGAGAACAAAATTAAGACGCCATATATATTTGGCGGCACGCATCTGATCGTTATGGTTTTGCATCCTCTAGATAGGGTTTATAGCTTATGAAAAACCTCAACATGTCATTTTCATGATGACGGGTAGAAAAAAAGGGTAGATATGTCATACTGTGGATATGCAAATATCGATTTTCAACAAGAGTGGTTATTAGTCCACTATTTTTTAACTAATGTTAGTTTTCTAGTTACCAAATCCATGTTTTTCCTATGTTAGCTAGGGTTTGGTGCTCTGCTAGAAATTTCAACCTTAGTGATTTGCAAGCACAACAATAATGAATGGGTAGTTGGGAACGACATTTCAAAAACCCATCATTATTTCATTTGAAATTTGGATTATGAATCATATGTGAATACTAATTCCATTCATGTTGTGTTTGCAACATCTTGATTTTAAATGGCATAAGAATCACAAATGTCAAGTTTATGATCACATATGGGTGATGAGAATATGTTAGATTTGTGTCATCTGTTTCATAGACCGTTATGTGGTTGGCAATGATAGTGGCAAGTACTCTAGGTTAAATGATTGAAGGTATATTTAGGCTATGCTTGGTATACTAGGTATCTCAATTATTTTAGGTTCATCGTTACAACTGACAACCAAAAAGATATGCATGAGATGTCTCTGGGAAAGCCATTAAATTATTTCAAACAAGGATGGAAGTATCTTGTATTCTAACCTAGAGGATGTAGCTGAAGGAAATATGCCCTAGAGGCAATAATAAAGTTATTATTTATTTCCTTATTTCATGATAAATGTTTATTATTCATGCTAGAATTGTATTATCCGGAAACATAATACATGTGTGAATACATAGGCAAACATGGTGTCACTAGTATGCCTCTACTTGACTAGCTCGTTTATCAAAGATGGTTATGTTTCCTAGCCATGGACAAAAGAGTTGTCATTTGATTAACGGGATCACATCATTAGGAGAATGATGTGATTGACTTGACCCATTCCGTTAGCTTAGCACTTGATCGTTTAGTATGTTGCTATTGCTTTCTTCATGACTTATACATGTTCCTTTAACTATGAGATTATGCAACTCCCGTTTACCGGAGGAACACTTTGGGTACTACCAAACGTCACAACGTAACTTGGTGATTATAAAGGAGTACTACAGGTGTCTCCGAAGGTACATGTTGAGTTGGTGTATTTCGAGATTAGGTTTTGTCACTCCGATTGTCGGAGAGGTATCTCTGGGCCCTCTCGGTGATGCACATCACTATAAGCCTTGCAAGCAATGTGACCAATGAGTTGGTTACGGGATGACGCATTACATAACGAGTAAAGAGACTTGCCGGTAACGAGATTGAACTAGGTATTGGATACCGACGATCGAATCTCAGGCAAGTAACATACCGATGACAAAGGGAACAACGTATGTTGTTATGCGGTCTGACCGATAAAGATCTTCGTAGAATATGTAGGAACCAATATGGGCATCCAGGTCCCGCTATTGGTTATTGACCGGAGACGTGTCTCGGTCATGTCTACATTGTTCTTGAACCGTAGGGTCCGCACGCTTAAGGTTTCGATGACAGTTTTATTATGAGTTTATGAGTTTTGATGTACTTAAGGAGTTTGGAGTCCCGGATGAGATCGGGGACATGACGAGGAGTCTCGAAATGGTCGAGACGTAAAGATCGATATATTGGACGACTATATTTGGAGTTCGGAAAGGTTCCGATTGATTCGGGTATTTTTCGGAGTACCGGAGAGTTACGGGAATTAGTATTGGGCCTCTTTGGGCCATACGGGAAAGGATAGAAAGGGCCAAAAGGGTGGCCGCACCCCTCCCCTTGGACTAGTCCGAATTGGACTAGGGAGGGGGGGCGCCCCCTTCCTTCCTTCTCCTTCTCTCTTCCCTTCTCCTTCTCTCCTACTCCTACTACATGGAAGGGTTCCTAGTTGGACTAGGAAAGGGAGAATCCTACTCCCGGTGGGAGTAAGACTCCCCTAGGGCGCGCCATAGAGAGGGCCGACCCTCCCCTCACTACTAGGAAAAGGCATGCTAGTGGCGCACTGGTTTTGCCTTCTAATGGCGCATGGCTGGTGCGCCACTGGCATCACGCCATTAGAATTTTTTCTAATGGCGCACCACCAAGGCGCCATTAGAATCAGATTCTAATGGCGCATGTGAAGTGCGCCATTAGTACTGCTCACGGTGCGCCACTATAATCTGCTATACTTACAGTAGCAGCACATTGTAGTCGCCATTAGTAACAACTTTTAAATTCTTTTCTTCTTAATCTCAGGTCACTATTTCACATATGAGATATTCAACACATATATATATACAACAAGCATCCATATAGCAATCATATCCAACACACAAGTTTCATCATATATACATACATAGCCAACACATAGTTCAAATGTTACAAAAGTTTCACATTGTTCATCCAACACCGTTATCCATCAATTCACAAAAGTTTCACATTGATACAAAATAAAAACACAAATGGAAAAGAAGCACCCCATCCACGCAAGCTTCATCAATTAAATCAAATCTGCAAAATGATAAACAAGAAGTTAGAAGAAGAAAAGAAGAAGACTAGAAGAATACTAGAAGAGGAAGAACACTAGAAGAAGAATAAGAAGAGTTTTGGAAAAGAAAAAGAATAAGAAGAAGACTATAAGCTTATTATGTAAACTTGATCATTTTGTGCTAACATAAGTTATTTTGGAGCTAACCTATAGGAAACTAAGCATATAAGGTCTAAGTTAGTATATTAGAGCCAACTTAGGTAAAACGGCTAACCTATGTCATTTTGGAAAAGAAGAAGATTAAGAAAAAGACTATAAGCTTATTATGTAAACTTGATCATTTTGTGCTAACATAAGTTATTTTGGAGCTAACCTATAGGAAACTAAGCATATAAGCTCTAAGTTAGTATATTAGAGCCAACTTAGGTAAAATGAAGCTAACCTATAGGAAACTAAGCATATTAGAGATAACATAGGTAACTAAGTATATATATATCATTTTGGATAGCTAACCTATAGGAGATCTGACATACCTAACAAAGTTGGCAGTTCTTCTCCTTCTTCTCCTTCATCTCCCTGATGCGCCTAGAGCGGCGAGGCGGTGGAGGCAGTGGAGGTAGTGGGATGTAGTCTTCTACCACAATTGGCGTGGTCATGTCGCCCAGCTGTGGGATCGCCGGCGCCACCACCGGTGCGTGGTCATTGTCAGGCACCACCACCATCGCGAGGCCACCTTCAGGCACGACCATCGCTAGGTCATCCTTAGCCACCTCCATCTCTTGCCCATGGTCAGCCACCACCATCTCTTGCCCTTGGTCACCACCACCAGCGCTAGGTCATCCTCACCGATGCCCATCGTCATGATGTAGCTCCTCATCCTCACTCTGCTCCTCTTCTCCCGCACTCCAGTCCGGATCATCCTTCTTGTTGTCTATGCTTGGTGCGAATCGCTGCTTTGCTTTCGCTTCTGCCAGAATCGATCTTGCTTCGCTACAGCCATAGTCGCCGCTTTTGGTCAGTAGCTTGATGTCGCTTCTTGTTGCTCCTACCTGTCCAAAATGCAACAATGACCGTTAACAATCGATGTGAGACAAAGCCAAATGTAGAGGAATAAGAAGAGGCGTAACGCATCGCATCATCATCGGCAACAGACGCATGCGACACATAGTCTTGTTGTACACCTTCACGATGAGCATGTTGGCGTCGTCGTCATACAAGACAAGGAAGTACCCCAGCTGCAGGTCGTGGCACGGTAGAAGTTCTCCCACCCACGAGACAAGTACATGTGGCCCTTCTTGATCGCCAACTGCACATCCCATCGCTCATAAACCCGCTGCCGGCTGTCGCAGCTTCACATTATTTACGGATCTTCACCCATCAGCATGTTCATAAACTTGTCGGGCAGCCTCGTAGTTTGGGAAAATGAGTGATGTAGCAAACAATGATATCATAATGAGATGGGTGAAGGGAGATCTCTCGTTTTATATACCAGCGTCATGGATCCAATGAAGCCTCAAGTATGATAGTGAAGAACTCGGAAGCATCCAACTCGTCATGCGTGTCGCAGATCGGCGGTGGCTGCTTCCGCCATCTCGATAAGCAGCGAAGAGACCAATTAGTACCCTTACAACAGATCATAAAACATGCATTAGTCGCAGTACCCCATATGTCCTATTTTAGCAAAGTCATGCTAAAATTCACGGAAAATTTCAGCATGACCTTTGCTAAAAATAGGACATATGGAGTACCCGAATTTGCCGGAACGGAAGTTAATCAACATTCCGGCAAACTCAAGGGCCGGAACGGAAGTTAATCAAGTTGACAAAATTCCCAAGTAGTACAGCAGCAGCATCACAAGTAGTACCAATGAACATATAGTCCAGCAGGTTGAAAAAGCTGAAGTTCTCAGAATGAAGAATCACACAACACAGCACCTACATTATGATGATACATTTGGAGATTGCACATACAGTTTTCACATAAGCGTAATTGTTCTGGAGATTGCACATATAGTTTTGACAGCACAACACCTATGACAACACATACAGTTTTTCATATTTGTAGATTGCACAAACAGTTTTCACATAGAGCAATGTTCTTTTCATTTCACCTTCCATTTTTTTGCGATTCAACTCACTTCCTTTTCTTAGAGTTACTGCTCCCAAATGAAAAGACACTTTGACATGGCTGCAATTTTCAGTGTCTACTTATCTGCAATTTTTCTGTGTCTGCTTAGGAGAAATAGGTTTCAAACTTCAGCTTGTTTTGTATAAGGAGACTAAAAAACTATCTAAGGAGTTCTTCAAGTTCAAGTTACAGCCTGCATGACATTTTCCTACACAATGCTTGTTGTAAATAATTACTTAAAGTAAACACTTTTTATCTTAGCTTACTTACAATGTAATGCCTATCTGTCTGGTTTTCCAATTCCTTTTGTTTCATTTTCAACATTGCTCGTTTGTAATTAATAGCACTGCTCAAGAAATCTGTATATGCAATCTACAGAGATATCTGCTGGCCATTGACCTGCTGGTATACAAAACTGAATATGCTACTCTAGTTCCCGGAGTTGGTTACTTAATTCTGTCCATTCCCATTGGTCCAGCTAACCTTTGGGTAATAGCTACTTATACTTGTTGTTACAAGTTATTTGCTGTTATATATACTTACAAAGAAGACTGCTAATGATACTAGCCCATGTGCTTGTGGGTGTGGTGTCCTATTTGCGAGAAAAATACCATGTGTAAGTGGAGTGCAGTGTTTTGCGAGCATGTTCAGTTGGGTGCTACCTGTCTATTTGCGAAGCGGTGTTTCTCTGATATTGGAACACCGAACATTTTCGCTTAATCAGCAAGAACATGAAGAACACTGAACCCTTTTTTGGGGGAAACATGGCAATCTATACACTCAGAAAACAGAAGCATGCCTAAGCAAAAAGCTTCATCACCTACTTCTCAGATACGAGGGAGTGGTACATTTTATTCAGGCTGCCGTAGGGGGAAGGAGGGGAAGGGGGGAGAGGTGAGGAATCACCTGTGGGATAACGGCAGGCTGCCGTAGGAGGACGCCGGTGTCGAGGAGGCAGCGGGTGGCGGCGCGTCGAGGAGGCGGCGCGTCGAGGAGAAGGAGGCGCGTCGAGGAGGAGGATGCGCGTCGAGGAGGTGGCGCATCGAGGAGGAGGCGGTGGAGGCGGGGCAGTGGAGGGTTCGGCCGGCTGGGCGCGCCACGGCGGTGGGCCGGCAGCGGTGGCGGCGGCTAGGAACCCTAGCTGTCGCGCTCGGGAGGGAGGTTGACGCAGGCGGGGCCGTGGGGCGAGGGGGACGGCGAAGGCGCGGCGTGGCCGGAGGGGGGACTGTGCTCGGCTCGGGACGGCGAGGAGGCGACGCCTCGGCTCGGGGACGGCGAAGGAGGCGAGGGGGGCGAGGGGCCGCGAACACGGGGGGCAGCGGAGAGATTAGAGATATTTGGGGATTTAGTGTGGAAACTTTCTAATGGCGCACCAGCATATCATGCGCCATAAGTCGACTATTCTAATGGCGCACCAAAGACGCGTGCGCCATTAGAATTTTGTTCTAATCTAGCCCACTAGTCCTATCTACCACCTAACCCTATCTACAACAGAACACACCCACTAGCCCGACTGGTCAGCACGCATCACACACACCAGAGTCCACAGGTTCGATTCCTGTGCTCCCCAATATTTTTATGCATTTTAAATGCTGTTTTTATATTTATTTGTGTTTAAATATGTTCAAACTTGTTTAAATCATAACAGTAATATTTTTATCCATTTTAAATGCTGTTTTTATATTTATTTGTGTTTATCAAACTTGTTTAAATTATAACATGTAATATTTTTATAAAAATAGTAAAAAAATTAAAAATATGTTCAAAATGTGCGGGTTCTTGTGAGGGGCCCGGGCAGTGCTCGGCGGTGGAGCGGGGAGGTTGCGATGGGTAGAGCTAAGCGGGAGGTCTTGGTCGATCGAGATGGAGGATCGAGATCGAGATGGGGGATCGAGATCGAGATGGAGGGATCTGATAATATGCATTTTAAATATGTTCAAACTTGTGTTTAAATATGTTCAAACTTGTTTAAATCATAACAGTAATATTTTTATGCATTTTAAATGCAGTTTTATATTTATTTGTGTTTATCAAACTTGTTTAAATTATAACAGTGTAATATTTTTTATAAAAATAGTAAAAAAATTAAAATATGTTCAAAATGTCTTGGTGTGCTGGGGCGGGCAGTGCTCGGCGGTGG
Source organism: Aegilops speltoides (assembly GCA_021437245.1). Taxonomy (NCBI): domain Eukaryota; kingdom Viridiplantae; phylum Streptophyta; class Magnoliopsida; order Poales; family Poaceae; genus Aegilops; species Aegilops speltoides. The sequence continues at coordinate 409,370,088 of CM038145.1, read as the reverse complement.
AGCGGGGAGGTTGCGATGGGTGGAGCTAGCGGGAGAGGGTGCGGAGTGCGATCGAGATGGAGGATCAAGATCGAGATGGAGGGGATCGAGATCGAGATGGAGGGGATCTGATAATGGCGCACATCCTATCCGGTGCGCCATTAGAAGTTATATATAGTAATGGCGCATTGTTTGCCTCATGCGCCATTAGTATGTATGGGAAAATGAAAAAAAAAAAGAAATTCATACTAATGGCGCACGCTGTCCGCCGTGCGCCATTAGTGTCTTCCACTCTAATGGCGTATCAGGAACAGGTGCGCCATTAGTATATAGTAGTGGCGCACTGCATCCACGGTGCGCCATTAGAATCAATCCTATCTATAGCCCTTTTCCTAGTAGTGCCTCCTCCACTCCTTTATATACGGGGGCAGGGGGCACCCCATGGACACACAAGTTGATCTACCGATCGTTCCTTAGCCGTGTGCGGTGCCCCCTTCCACCATATTCCACCTCGGTCATATCGTCGCGGAGTTTAGGTGAAGCCCTGCGCCGGTAGAACATCATCATCCACTACTAGGGAAAAGCCTATACACAGAATCTTATCAGCAGCGCGCCTCAAAATAACTCGCTGCTGCTAACTAGCAGTAGCGCGGTCCACTGAAACTCGCTGCTGATACAAATATAGCAGTAGCGCGTCCAACCAAAGACGCGCTGCTGCTATAATTCCTACGAGGCCGCCGCGAGGCTAGTTATAGCAGCAACACGTTAACACGACGCGCGCTACTGCTACTTAGCATAGTAGCAGCGCCTTTCCTAGACAAGCGCTACTGCTAAGTTTCCTACAAAAATTTAGTCCCACCTCGCTCCGTGAAGAGAGTTTATACCACCTTAAATATGTTACTTCTCACACTTTGACAAGCACTTGATCTTCATTGAACTCTATGTGTAGAATTTGTGGCTGCAATATGAGTCTTCACCTGTTCCTAAACCGGTGAGGACTCATATTGTCGAATCAGATTGTACACAAAAAGATCGTTGATGATCAATGTGTATTTTTGCATGTTGACATATAGCAGTAGTGCTTTATCCTGAAAAGCGCTGCTGCTAGATAGCTTAGCAGTAGCGCATTTTGCTGAAGAGCGCTACTGCTAAGCCATCCATCTCCCTGATTTCCTCCCTTAGGATCCACTCACACACACAGCCACAAATTCTATCTGCGCAGGCCACCCCGCCGTCGCCCTCTCCTCCAGCAAGGCCTGCGCCCCCGTCGCCGCTCCTCCGTCTGCGCCGCGCGCCGTCACCTCCTCCTCCTTGCTGGACTCGGTACCGGCCTCCTCCTCCGTCCTCCCTCTCCACTCGCCGCTGGCCGGCCCTCCTCGCTCCGCCTTCCTCCTCCGTCCTCCTCAACTGGCAAGCGGCCGCGGCTCCTCCCTCCGCTCCGCCTTCCTCCTCCATCCTACTCTCTTCTCCCTCCTCGAGTCGCCCTCCTTCTCCCTCCTGCTCATATGCAACATTTTGATTTAGTTGATATAATTTAGTTGACTTAGTAGAACATTTTGATTTAGTTGATTTAGTAGGCTAGTTGATTTAGTTGCCTTAGAATATTTTGATTTAGTTGACTTAGTAGGTTAGTTTATTTAGTTGACCTAGAACATTTTGATTTAGTTGATTTAGTAGGCTAATTCATTTAGTTAATTTAGTTGACTTAGAACATTTTGATTTAGTTGATTTAGTTGACTTAGAACATATTGCTTTAGTTGACTTAGTAGGCTAGTTGATTTAGTTGACTTAGAACCTTTTGATTTAGTTGATTTAGTAGGCTAGTTGATTTAGTTGACTTAGAACATTTTGATTTAGTTGATTTAGTAATCCTTTGCTCATATTGCTTTAGGAAGAATGGCGCCACCACCACCACTATGTCAACTGTGCAAGTCAAGATCGCCACAGAGCCTTGCAACCAGGCAAGCTGTTCGACATCTACTTCCGGCCGAGTTTTCGTCATGCGGCGGTAAGAAATTAGATGAAATGTAATAACTATTTTATTTTTAGTGTTGGCATTACTGCATTGTGTCATTTTGCTTAGTTTACACAGATCGTCCCATGCAATGTGAGGTTGAAATTCAACAAGCTGACAGGAGACACTGTGACATTTGAGGCTCCTGGGGGGCCATACACTATGGAGGTCGAGAAAGGACGCAATATGTCGCAGATTGGAGGAGATGGATGGGCCCGTTTTGTCGCTCGCATGCATCTTACTGGTGGTGAGTTGATCATCTTCAACTTCCGAGTAGAAAGACCCAAGCTAGCTGTCATTTATCTCAACCTGGTGGAAGATGATGAAGATGACGAAGATGATGAAGATGATGAAGATGATGAAGTTGATGAGGACCCACTTCATGAAGCCATCGTAGCTCAAAGAACAAGGCTGAGTGAGGAGGAGGTGTCCAACCTATGGGACATAATTCCGCCACGTGCTGACTTTGTCGGGGTGCCATTCGTGACCCGCTTGACAAATACCATGGTTGATCGACATGATATGGTATGTTATACTTACAAATGCAAATTAATAGTGTGAATTACTTAGTGTACAGTCCAATGATATGGTATATGTTGTGTGGAATCTAGTCGATGATATATATGTTTTAGTATAGAGTTCGATCACATGCTTATTAATTGATATGTTTTTCTTATTCAGAAATTGGCAAAGAGCATATCATGAGTTATGGTATCGAGCCCGATGAAGAAGGCTCAGCTGGACTACGCCTTCTTGCAAGGGGCTCCGTCACAACCTATACTTACCGCGTGGACACGGATGGTCGCACACACTTAAGCTCGGTTGGGTGGAAGAAATTCCTCGATGGCAAGAATCATCGTGTTGGACAGGCCATCCTAATTACTATCAGAACACCAACCGCCCGAGCTTGAGGATGATGATTGTCTTCGATATCATCTAGAACTACATGTGTGTGTGGCTATATCATCTAGAACTACATATGTGTGTGTGGCTATATCATCTAGAACTACATATGATGATCGTCGTCGATATCATCTAAAACTACATATGATGATGGCCGTTGATATGACCATGCATGTACTGCTTGAGGATGCATGTTGGCTATGCATGAAATTGTTATCTTAGTACTCCCTTCGTTCCAAATTACTCGTCGTGGTTTGAACTAAAACCACGACGAGTAATTTGGAACGAAGGGAGTACTACCGTACCTAGTAATGGTTTATGAATTTGATGAAAGATAGTACCTAGTTTCTAGCAGTTTCTAGCATCTGAAGGGAGAGTTGAAATGGAAAATAATGAAAGATATAGCAGTAGCGTGGGATGAAGAAATCGCTACAGCTAGTTAATAGTAGCGCGTTCCTAAAAAGCGTTGATGATATCGTTCAACAGTAGTAGCGCTGGTTGGGGCCGCGCTACTACTATGAGTTAGTTGTAGCGCCTTATTAGTAGCGCGTCCACCCGCGCTGCTGCTAGCCTGAAAACCCGCGCTGCTGCTAGCCTTTTCCCTAGTAGTGATCGTCACCACGCCGTCGTGCTGACGGAACTCATCTCCGGAGCTCGGCTGGATCGGAGGCCGGAGATCGTCATCGAGCTGAACGTGTGCTGAACTCGGAGGCTCCGTACGTTCGGTGCTTGGATCCGTCAGATCGTGAAGACGTACGACTACATCAACCGCGTTGTGATAACGTTTTCGCTTACGGTCTACAAGGGTACGTGGACGAACACTCTTCCCTCTCGTTGCTATGCCATCACCATGATCTTGCGTGTGCGTAGGAAATTTTTTGAAATTACTACGTTCCCCAACAGTGGTATCAGAGCCTAGGTTTTATGCATTGATGTTATATGCACGAGTAGAACACAAGTGAGTTGTGGGCGATACAAGTCATCTTGCTTACCAAAGATGTCATACTTTGGTTCGGCGGTATTGTTGGATGAAGCGGCCCGACCGACATTACGCGTCGCTTCGCGAGACTGGTTCTACCGCCGTGCTTTGCACACAGGTGGCTAGCGGGTGTCAGTTTCTCCAACTTTAGTTGAACCGAGTGTGGCTACGCCCGGTCCTTGCGAAGGTTAAAACAGCACCAACTTGACAAACTATCGTTGTGGTTTTGATGCATAGGTGAGATTGGTTCTTGCTTAAGCCCGTAGCATCCACGTAAAACTTGCAACAACAAAGTAGAGGACGTCTAACTTGTTTTTGCAGGGCATGTTGTAATGTGATATGGTCAAGACGTGATAAGATATAAGTTGTTGTATGAGATGATCCTGTTTTGTTGAAGTTATCGGCAACTGGCAGAAGCCCTATGGATGTCTCTTTGTTGCATAAGATGCAAGTGCCAAATAATTGCTTTACTTTATCGCTATACGATAGCAATAGTTGCAAGAGCAATAGTTGGTGAGACAACCATGTGATGACACATTGATATAGATCAAGATGATGAAGATCATGGTGTCGTGCCGGTGACGATAGAGATCATGACAGTACTTTGGAGATGGAGATCAAAGGCGCAAGATGATCATGGCCATTTCATGTCACATATTTTGATTGCATATGATGTTTATCTATTATACATCTTATTCTTGCTTTGATTGACGGTAGCATTTTAAGATGATCTCTCACAAAATTATCAAGAAGTGTTCTCCCTGAGTATGCACCGTTGCCAAAGTTCGTCGTGCCCAGACACTACGTGATGATCGGGTGTGATAAGCTCTACGTCCATCTACAATGGGTGCAAGCCAGTTTTGCACACGCGGAATACTCAGGTTAAACTTGACGAGCCTAGCATATGCGAGATATGGCCTCGAGCACGGAGACCGAAGGTCGGCGTGAATCATATAGTAGATATGATCAACATAGTGATGTTCACCATTGAAAACTACTCCATCTCACGTGATGATCGGTTATGGTTTAGTTGATTTGGATCACGTGATCACTTAGATGACTAGAGAGATGTCTGTCTAAGTGGGAGTTCTTAAGTCATATGATTAATTGAACTTAAATTTATCATGAACTTAGTCCTGGTACTATTTTGCAAATTATGTTGTAGATCAATATCTTGCGTTGTTGCTTTCATATGTTTATTTTGATATGTTCCTAGAGAAAATTGTGTTGAAAAATGTTAGTAGCAATGATGCGGATTGGATCCGTGATCTGAGGTTTATCCTCATTGCTGCGCAGAAGAATTATGTCCTTGATGCACCGCTAGGTGACAAACCTATTACAGGAGCAGATGCAGACATTATGAACGTTTGGCTAGCTCAATATGACGACTACTTGATAGTTTAGTGCACCATGCTTAATGGGAAGAGAGAGAGCGGGGCTGCGTGGTGGTGGGGTGGTGCGGCGCTACGGGCAGAGATTGGGGACAGAAAGGGGAGAGAGAGGGGTGGGTCCGGGAAGAGAGAGAGAGAGAGAGAGAGAGAGAGAGAGAGAGAGAGAGAGAGAGAGAGAGAGAGAGAGAGAGAGAGAGTCCATTAGTTTGGATGGGCCATGGTCTTTGCCATCGGCTAGCAGACGGCAAAGAGCTGGTGGGGGGGTGGGGCCGCTACAGCAGGTCTCTAAGATGGACCCACCCAAACTCTTTGCCATCCGCTAGCGGACGGCAAAGATTTGGCTAATGGCAAAGACCTTCTGCTTTTTGAACGCGAACGGCAAAGACGTTCTTTGTCGTCAGCTAGCGGACGACAAAGAACTGACAGGCGACTAATTCTCTGATTCCAGTAGTGACTGTTGGTCCACCAGCGAGCGAGAGGCGGCGGAGGAGTGACGCATACATGACTTGGCAGCGAGCGACGTGTCCCAGGAACGGGATCAGCAGCAGGCGGAACTCCTCCTCGAGGCGCGCCATGGTGACCTGCAGCACTACCTTGATGTGTGGCCGGCCTCGCAGAGGGCGCCACCTCCACGCCGAGCACCAAGGTCGGGTTGCGTGCCTCGCCGTGAGGGGTCGTCCCTCGGGCGCAACCTCTGTCGCTCTTGCTCGGCGTCCGTGACAGCCGCCTTGAAGATGCCCTTGGACCATGGCGACCGACGATGAGACCCATTGCCGGCGTGCTGCTGCTCTGCTCGGCTGCTTGGGCAGCCCAAATCTTTGGATGGAGTGGTTGTGTTTTACTCTTTGATTGAAGGGTGTCCCTATAAAACTATAGGGCCCCTTTATAAATATAGAAAATCCTAACGATGCCTAACACCGTCTCCGTCGACAGTTATGCCACATCAGCTTTTGTGGGCTCCACCTGTCATAATCGTCATCAAATGGGCCAAACCCGATAACTACTGTTTTTGCAAAAAAAAAAGACTCAGAATTAGTGATTTTTGGCACAAAACCTTAGAAATGTGGTTCCTGCAACCTTAGCCTTGAATGTCCATGTTTTTCGGAATCACACCTCCTACCTATCAATGAAAAGATACACAAAGTTTGCATATTCGTGTTTTTTGAAATGTAACAATTTTGGTTAGCAAATTGTAAACCAGTTACTCCTAGTTGTGTACTGCAATAGAGGAATTTTAACTTCTTGTTTTTTTTTCTTTCTTTTATTTTTCTTTATTTTGTTTTTCCTTGGTTTTTATCTCGTCATGTCTTGTCTATCTCAAAGTTTGGTGACTTGGCGTGGAGAACCAACATGGATCCCTTCTACTACCCGTGACACTTCACATTGTATAAAGCCAAGCCTTCGCCAATTATTCCACGATTTTTACAAAGCAAGCTCTATTTCTACTAATTCAAAAATTCTAACAAAATTCAGATAGGTTATTTCTTGGGCACTTAGCACATCTAAGTGTAAGTCGAGCCCCCCCCCCCCCACACACACCCACCCACACACACACACACACACACACACAAAAAAAAAAACACTTGATAACTACAAGATCCACAACATAGCCCACGGTAAGCCTAGCATCCGAAAAAAAAGTTAATTTATATAGAAAAACTCATCATAGAAAGGGAAAAAAGCACCCAGCTTACACAAGTACTGCGATATGCCGAGTACTATTTAACGTCACACCCGGCTTACATATTTCCTTTTGTTTTTTAAAATGTCCTAGTGTAAGCCGAGTGCCCGATAAAAAATCACTCGAACTATAGTTGTGGAGTTTTTCCCCATGTATTTTCAACTAGATAACACAGAAAGTATGTTTTTTTTTTCATTTTTCATTTTACTATTCTATTATTGTATTTTTCTTCTCTCCCTCTCTTTCTTTCCCATTTTCTCCCGTCAATTTTCTGCTACCCGTTCCATTCCTTCTATTTCTCGCTCTTTTTCTCTTTACCGCCAGTTTGCCACTTCAAAGTTGTACATTAACTTTTCTCCGTATTACACAACCATAGTTACCAATGATAGGTCCCCATGGAGAAAGAAGAGCTCTTTTGACACTTTCTCACGCGCCTTGATTTGCCCCGCCGGAGACGCACCGTCTAGCCTTGGCTTTTCTTTGGAAGGGGCCACTCCATATGACTTGTAGTCTTTGTTTGCGTTGGTATAGGTCAGAGAATCATGGAAAACACAAAGAGGGGCCATGTCATAGTAGGAGTTAGTCGGCGGCCTCAAAAGGGGGAGGTTCACACTAAAGGCATGAATCGTCCTGTGGGGTAGTCGGGTTTGTAAAGGAGGAGCCGCTTTAAAGTTGGGTGTATTGGCTTTTTAGTTAGTACACAACCCTATCATGGACATGTTAAAGAGCCCATGCAAAAGGAGGAGTGGTTTCGACACTTCGATGATTCGCCCCCTCTACGGTGAGCCCGTGAGTGTCTAGCTCCTAGATTTTCTTAATAAAGTGCCACTCTGTGTGCATTTACTCTTTGTTTGTCTTGTAATAGGTCATAGGATCATTCATATCCAAAGAGAGGCCAACCCCTAGTAGAAGTTGGGTCGGCGGCTCTGTAACGACGCATGTTGACATTGAAGACATGAATCTGCCTCATGTGCGATTGTGATGTTTATGAATGAGGTGCCACTTCAAAATTGTGTATTTACTTTTTCTCATAACACAACCCTTGTATACCCATGTTAGGACCCCATGCAAAGCCGTGCAGGGGGGGTTGTCTAACACTTCCTCGCGAGATCTTATGTCGGCCCCTCTACGGCCCATCAACATCTATCCCTACCTTTTCTTCAAAAGGGACCACTCCATGTGACAATTGCTCGTTTTTCTGTAATGGTCATTGGATCATAGAAAACCAAGAGAGAGTTCAGGTACTAGCAGGAGTTGGGTTGGCCGCCCCGAAACTGGGGAGGTTCGCACTAAAGGCCTCAATTGTCCAATGAGATTGTATAGTTTGTGAAGGAGGTGCCTCTTCAAATTTTTTTATTGACTTTCTAGCCATAACAAAACCCTTGTATACCCATGTTAGCACACATGAAAGTGTTCAATTTATGACACTTACTCAAGAGATTTTATGGGCCCCCTCTCCCGGGGCGGGGGCAGTGTGTACCTCTAGCTTTTGTTTAGAAGAGGCGACACCATGCGACCTTTACAACACATGACCAACTACCAAGGCTATCGGGAGTCTTTGGTGTGAGGCCTACACTGATTCTAACGAATAGCTTGCACATAAAATGAAACTCACTTTTTGTTGTTCTTGAAAAGTAGGCATGGCCCCACATAAGACTGCCATTCCATGTGGATATGTGACGATTTCTTTTATCAATCTCCACACCCAGGTGCCAAAAGTTTACGCACACAACATGGGTGCTATAAGCTAGAAGCTAGATGAACAACATGCCACATCACATTGGTAGACTTAGAATAAAAAATAGGAGTTTGATTCGCTCGTCATGGTTGTAAAATACACAGGCTTACAATGCTACCAGTTTTGGTGTGCAAAGTTGTCTCTTGTCAAGACTACTCTCCAATTTAAAAACCAAAGAAAAATCTTCACTCCCATAAGTATTTTGAACTTCCATAGTTTTTTATGCTCCAGGGGATTGGGGACACACTCAATATGCATCATGATACACGAGTTAAAGAGTCGGTGAAGAAACTTCAAGAAAAGGCGTACGATTCCTATTTTGGGAGAGTGCACGTGATGAAAATTATTGATTTTAGCTGCTCTTTTTTGGGGCTTGTTCAAGTTTATTGTTTGGATTCAGAGGATACTCAAAGGCAGTATATTTATGCCTCAGCCTTTTTATTATGTTTGCTTGAATGACATAATTAAACATCAGCCATCTATATGCTTGTGGACAAATACTTGATGTTTCAAACTTATTAAGATCATACTCCAAATCAGCAGAGAATCATAGTCGATCTCTGAGGAATCAGCTCCTTGTTACACGAGGTAGCGGAGGAGGCAGCAACTTCTCCCCCACAACCAAGATAAGTGCCCCCAAATCGACCAATTCTCCCTCTCATAAGCATCATGCGTCAATCACAACTTCCTCATCATCGAGAAGCGACAAATGTTGGGCCTCTAGCAGCAAGAGAAGGGAGCCATGGTGGAAAACATGCCCCACTACACGTGCAGCATCGAGTACTTCACGGGCCAACACCATGGCGGCAAAGACTATTGAAGTCGTATGCAAAAATCCTCCTTTACATCAAATATAGGTGAAGGAAATTACCTTGCATCCCATGGAGATGTAAACAATTGATAATATGTACATAACGAGAACATATGTGGATGGTTTCACGCTTGCGACATTTTCTCCTTTTAGAAAAAAGAAGAAGAAGAAAAATGTTCGCATGCTTCAAAACCCCATATGTATGATAGTGAAAGTGAAAGTGAAAGTTGGTTTATGAGACATAAAAGATAGGTAATAAGACATAAGGGCATCATCCTATAAAAGCAACTACATTAATTTGGTTCTTCTCGTTCAATCTCAAATCAGGCAAGGGACATCCATGTTTCTCCTGTCATCTAAACCTGTTCAAGCATTAGTATGTCATCCTTTATATAACCACCATAATTCAGATTAAAAGTGTGATGAGGAGATCACGGTGTCATGGAAGAACACATCCATCGTCTTGTATAGCCTGACTCCACTTAGCCTTACAGTGGCGTTGGGTCTTCTATGAACATTCTAGTCCCACTTGAAATATGGTAGTGCCTCATTTCTCTCTTAGATTTTTTTTAATTTTCTATGAAATTCATGCTATGCTCACGAAAAACACCCTACTTTCCGAACATACTAGAGAAACTCTTAGGTCCATTGTCCTTGACATGAAGTGGAGGAGAAAGAGAGACCATGCATCTCTTGGACCAATGTAGGGATGTGCCATCCTTTTACTGATGCAGACCTAGCTATTGAAAGTTGGAAAGGATGTGGTAATTTTTGGCAGCTTGACATTTCACAGAAAAGGAAAAAATTGCACCCAAAAATAGGCTAGCACGTCAAATGCTACAACTCCGAGCGACACACATACGGCACAATTTTATAACAAAAGTAAAACAATAACTTCAGCATTATTTTGACGCTGGCATTAGTTTCGCAAGCCATCATATGAGAAATGACATTTTCAATAAATTTGATTCTGGGACATGTAGCCAGAACTGATTCCAGATTAATGCTTAATTTGCATAAAAATAAACTACGATCTGGCCTCGGTCTAACCATCTTGCACAACAGGTTGGTTGCTTGCTTATTTGCTGATCTTTCACGTTTCAACCGTTAGTCTTCAGGTTCCTGCAAATAATCACAAAAGGTCAGTTAAAATTTTACAGCAGTGGACACTAACTATTGCATGGAATATTATATTGCTAATAAAGTATATGTGAGAGTAGTGTTGATCAGGAACAATGGTGAAACATTGGATCTGGGACACAGATTGGTAGCAGCGAGCATACCCATGGCCGAAAAAACTCTCAAACTCAAGTATTCACTATGAATAATATTTGCAAATCTTTTTGTCTAAATCATGTACAAAATACTCAGAATAAAGGCAAGGAACTGACTGATGAATCTTAAATTTGAAGCAAAGTGTGGAGACTGTAACAAAGTAGCCTACAAGCTCGCTCATTTAGCAAGATTGTATAGATATTGTTATTTTCTGCCACAAATCGCCTCCATATGTTTTTTTGCTACTCTTAATTAACGATCTTAATGATTCCACAATAAAGTTTGTTCTTTTTCGAAAACCCTTACATGTGAGGATCGGAAGTCGTCCCATGGCGGTTCGATTTAATAAACTAATCTGAGCTTAAACTAATAAAAATGAATTGTCAATGCGGCAATCAAGTTTGTGTTGCATTTATTTCTATTGTAGGTGGGATACAACATGAATGATATAATATAATCTGTTCATTGTAGCATAACTTAGTTCTTTTGTCTTTATCTGGCAAACAAGCCAAAATATCTAGGAGGGCATGCAAACCGTAAATATGAATCACTTGAAAGCACATGTATCTAGTATCTAACCAAATATTTTCAGTCCACAAATTTTGTTCAAAGTACTTATGACCACAATGGTCACAAACTGAATAAACAACAAATAAGAAAATATGGCATATGTGATGGTAAACCAAACACACGGAGATTTCTAAAACCAATAAACCGGATGGCAAGATATGTAACACCATGGACTGTGTAACACGAGCATGATGTCGATCCTTAAATACCTATTACACAAAGGGTAGCAAACCGAATAACGGCCCATCCACATTCGACCATGAACCAGATATGCAGGATCTCTAGAATCTATCTATAAACCCTATAGGGTAAAAGCATCGCAGAAAAAACAATATGTAATAACGTGCACACACGTACCTTATGTCCAACAATTCGGTTGGATCCAGCAAAGAGCCCCTGAACCCAAAATCTTCTTTGAACAAGGCTGGAATTCCGATGTCCCATTCGCGATGTCAATGATCTCCCACTCAAACTGATCACGGTCCGAGCTAAAGGCTAGGCAGTAGGCGGCATTCCTCTTGAACCCGGAGACACTTACTGCTCCACCGTAGCCTGCTGCCGTGATATTACTTGACAAGAGCAATGTCAGATCACCGGCGTTCTCCACCCTGGTCCAACTCGGCGTCGCGGCGAAGACATTGCTCTTGTATACCTGCCAATGGTAGGTGGAACCCTGAAACATGGTGCCGACGACGTATAGCTCGCCATTCACCTCCATATAATGGCGGCGATATATTGGAGCCGGAGACAACGGCACCGATGTAGCCGTGGCAGCTGCACCCGCAACGTCACATATGTTGAACATTCCGGAACATTCCTCGTGGATCGCCAGGAACCTGCTGCCATGGAGATGAACGAGCAAGGTAACGCAGTCAAGGTCGGTGTCAAGCAAGCTCCACGCCACGTCAACGCCCACGCGGCAGAACGCGACAGTGCTCGAGCCATGGAGCGCGGCCATCGCCACACAGTCGGCGGAGCCAGGCGAGGAGGAGGAGAGCACGATCTGGCGGAAGACCGCGCTCATCTTTTTCTCACGGAACATCGTACTCTTCTTCAGCTCGTCTAGCTTGATGACATTACCGTCAGCAAGAAGGATGGCGGTCTGGATCCAATCGAGCATCGTCGCTTGACTAAAGGAGGCCACCAAAACGTGCTCGTCCACCGGCGGGAGGTCGACGGTGGTGTCCGTGAGCGGGTTGAGAAGCGTCAATGATGCGGCCTCGTCGTCCACGAGGGCTAGCCAACCGCGTGACGAGCCGAGCATGGCCTTGCCGCGCAACGACGGGAGGTTCCTGGTGAATGTCGTCTCCCCGCCGTCTGCTACGGTGTAGAAGGTGACCGGGCAATCCGGCGAGTCGCGGTTGTAGGGCAGCATCAGCAACGGCCCTATGTACCTGGCGAACGGCAGCGAGGCGCGCCAGGCCGGGCAGATGGACCGGAACTGGAGGGCGTGGCGGCGGGACGGGAGCATCTTGCCGATGCGCTCCAGGAGCTCCTCCGGCAGAGTGCTCCAGTCCGGATCCTCCTCCTCCTCCAGAGGAACAAGTCTGAGGATCTGGCGGGGTGGAGGGGGCGACATGGTGGTCGTCGTGGAGAGGAACAGAGAAGCCATGGAATGGATTGAGATGGAATGGATGAGAGACCGTGCTAGAGGAGGATGAACAGATCCAAGCGACTCAGCAGGCGATGAGGAGATGCGGCTCGCGATTAATCCTGGAGCGAAGCAATATAAGGAAGGCATTCAATGCACCTTGCTGTCAACGCGGCAGAGCTCTCTGGCTCGCGTTTCCTTGTTCATTTCTTCTTGGGAAACATTTGCTACCGGCGCACCGGCCGAACGTTTGGGCCGGACACGCGCGTGCCGCTTGATCCAGTTGGATCCAGCGCCCCTGGTTTTGCGTCACGTCCCCTCACCCACCGCTTCATCCCATCCTTATCTCTTCACCACGCGCCCCCTTTCACTCGTTCCTCCCCTGTTTTCTCTTCTTTTTTAGCGTTGACCGCCATGAGAGATCTCGTCCGAGCTCGCGCCCCTTCCCCTCCTCTATGGATCTCTCTTCAGACCTCTCCTGGTTGCCATGGGTTGCCACAAAGCCGGCACAAACCGTCGTTGAGGCGTCAGCTGCAACTACCTCGCCGGAGTTGCTACCAGCGGTTGTGGTGGGTGCTACAACCACCTGTCGGTGCAGTTGCAACCACCGTCGTCTGACGACGTAGAGCAGCAACCGTGCACTCGGCGCGGCGCGGCAGCAGCCGCCACAGGTCTCTGGCCATGGGAGCACCGCAGGTCTCCGGCCATGGCGCGGCTCGAGTTTTTTCTGTGTGTTGGAACCATGTTTTTTTTGCTGGAAACATCACTACATTTTGCTACTAGTGTCTTCGATTTTTGTTGGAACCAACCCAGATTTTTGCTCCCTGTATGTTTTTGCTGGAAATAGTGTATTAATTTGTTACCTCCGTCTTTGTTTTTGCTGGAACCAACCAAATTTTGCTGCCATGATTTTCTGCTGGAATCATTTGTAGTACCACTTTTTGCTACAACTGTTTTGATTTTTGCTACTACCAGCGCTCTGGTTTGTTACATCCTTTCTCATGAGGGTGTCAAGACCCGCGACAATGTGTTTTCCTGCAACCCTTGTGAACTTTTTGCTACTACGGGTGAAGCCCCGAGCTGCGACCAGAAGCTGTTTTTGCTGCATCGACTAGAGCGTTTCTGTGATGGCGACGGCGATCCGTGATTTTTGTCGCCACTGACAACGGCAAAAGCTTCTATCAACACGTTTTTTGGTACAATGGAAGTTGCATCCGAACGGACGACTTTTTTGCTTACCGACAAGGTGCGCAGGCATGCGGCCATGGCAAGCAGACAAGTGTGCTGCAATGGCAGAGGCATCCGACGTGCTACGAGACGGCACTGGTTTCTATGCGGCGGCGGCTGGGTGCAGCGAGGACGGCGAGCCGGCGGGGCTTCGGAGTCCGCGGCAGGGGTCGGCCATGGCGGGCTGCGTGTGGGAGGCCGGATGTGCTGGAAATCATTTTTTTTTGTTTCTGCATGATGTACCAGAGGAGGAGGAAGAAAAAGGATCAGATCTGACGTCCTAGGGGTCTGCAATCGAACGGGTGCGTGCTGACCGGCCCAATTTTGGGCCGGTGCGCCAGTGCCTATCACTCCCCTTTCTTCTTTTGCTGGGATGAATCGTTCATTTTTCTTGGTCAGATTTTTACACTCGTGCAAATTCTCAAAAATCATCTCCGCAAATAAACAATTTGCTTGTAGTGGCCATGATATTATTATAGCAGGTCCATGGTGAATTTTGTTTTTTTATACCCACAAAAAAATTGGTTTTTCATGAACTCCCTGTGATTGTCAATAAATACTAAAATTTTGGAATTAAAGTTACAAAGAAAATACATAGGTCAGATTTAAGAATGCAAATCTATTATATATACATAACTGAAATAATAATTGAGCATAATTATTAGATGGATGTATAGTATAAATCTAATGAATTTTGGAGTAAAATTACAGAAAATTTATGAATTTGTCATGTATAGGAATTTCAAGTGAAGTCTATAAACAACTAAATTTCAGAGTTAGTTTTATATATTTAACTCAAAATGAAGTTATAACAAAATCAGAAATATTTTTCTTATTTTTTATTCTTTTTTTTTTGAGATAGCTTACCAGGCTTGCTGCCTGGTTTATTCTTTTGATATTACAGTGAGGCCTGGAATGTTTATGTGAAAAGAAAGTTGGTCCTTGGTGCTGCTGGCTGTTTTTCACAGTCACACAGTTGCCCTTTTCTTAAAAGTCCAAGTTACATTACTCACTAAACTAGTGCAATGCTCTTGAGAAATTATTTAGATACAAGAAAATATCATTTGTGTTTTCTAATCCTAATTCCGAAATCATTTGTATTTTTATATGTCCAAGCCAATTCTGGAAAAGTGAAACTTGCACTTTTTCCGCAAAGAGTGGATATTTCGTGCCCCAAGCTTGGGTGCCTCCTATAATCGGTGTATATTAGTTTTCACCTTTGTCCACACTGACTCGACATACTACATCCGACGGTGGTCTCATCAGCATTGCCATCTTTGCATAGTCACCGGAATCATGCAATGGGAGCTTCCGGACAAGGTGCGAAGGAGGTTGCACGCCAGATGGACCGGAACTAGAGGGCGTGGCGGCGCGATGGGAGCATCTTGCCGATATGCTCAAGGTACTGCTCCGGCAGAGTGCTCCAGTCCGAACCCTCCTCCTCCAGAAGAACAAGTCTAGGGCTCTGGCGGGGTGGAGGAGGCGAGATGGTGGTCGTCCGGGAGAGGAACAGAGAAGCCATGGAATGGATTGGGAAGGAATGGATGGGAGACCGTGCTAGAGGAGGATGAACAGATCCAAGTGAGCCAGCAGAGCAATATGGAGGAGAGGGGGGTCGCGAGTGATCGAGCAAAGCAATACAAGGCATTCAATGCACCTTGCTGTCAACGCAACAGAGCTCTCTGGCTCGCGTTTCTTGCCTTTATGTTGCTATATAAACGCTAGAGCTAGAGAGATAGTACCATGTAAAAACACGTGCGTTTATTACATTTTTGGACTCGCGACAATTATGAAACATCATCTTCGCAATAAAAAGAAATTTGCTCGTGTGGTGGGGACGATATTATTATTGCAGGTCCGTAGTTAATTTTTGTTTAATATGCATGAACTCCATGTGATGTCAATAAATACTAAATTTTTGGAATTAATATTACAAAAATACATATGTCTTACTATTTAAAAATGCAAATATATTATATATACACAATCAAAATAATAATTGAGCATAATTCTTAGGTGCATATATAGGAGAAGTCTATTTTATTTTCGAACTTTGGAGTCAAATTAGAACAAATTTATAAATTTGCCCTATATAGAAATTTCATGTGAAGTCTACAAACAACTAAATTTCAGAGTTAGTTTTATATACTGAACTTAAAAATGGAAGTATAATAAAATATGAAAGAATTTTTTTTTTCGATATTTCGATGAGGCCCGTAATATTTATGTGATAAGAATGTTGGTCCTTGGTGCAGCTGGCTGTTTTTCACACTCACGCAATTGCCTTTTTCTTAAAAGTGCAAGTTACATTTTTTCACTAAACTAGTCTGATGCTCTTCGGAAATAAGTTAAATAATATTAAATATCTTTTGTGTTTTCTATTCCTACTTCTCAAATCGTTCAAATTTTCTTATCTCCAAGTCAATTTTAAAAAGTGGAACTTGTATTTTTTTCTGCAAAGAGTGGAGATTTCGTGCCTCAAGGTTGGTTGCTTCCTATGATCGGGCTATAGTAGTTTCCACCTCTATCCACTCTGACACGGCGGAATGTAACCGACGGGCGGTCTCATAACCATAGCCATCTCCACACGGCCGGCGGAGTTGCGCAACTAGGTGCGTAGCCCCTATCTACCTCCCACCACACCCCCCCGCCCCCGGTCCCGGCACCTCCCCTCCATCCGATCGCAAGCCATGGGCCTGAAGCCTTCCTTCGATGCGGACTTCACATGGCACCACGTGAGACCACACCGCCTCGCCACCGCATGAGCACCCGAGCCGTGCACGCCACCCCACCACCACAAGTGCCTCCCACTGTCATAGATCTTGCCCTCCTCTCTGCCTTGCTGCCTTCCATGCGTGGGACGTGTTGCACGCTTTCACACTCAGCTTGCACTGATCCCACCCTGTGCAACTCCCGCGATGGACTGCCACTACATCAAAGCTAGTTGCTTGAAGTCGACACCTCCTAGCCCCTGACTTGCTACGAGATTGACCGGCACCTCAACCACCCCATCACCTTGCCTTGACCCCCATAGCAGCCAGTTGCCCCCATACCGATGGCTTCCTCTCCGGACAGTGGAGTTGCCACCACTCTGCCTTCCTCTTCATCTAGAGCGGAGTCCCAGCCCTCCATTTTCCTCTCCATGAAATAGTGCAGTTCGCCTGAACAACCCCCGTCGGTCTCTTCTCCACCATCTACAAATCAACAAGATCACAGTTATCCTCTTTGCTTTTCCCTGGAGTGAGGGAAGAGAGTGCCATGGTAAATAAGGAAGGGCCATGCTGCCATAGCAGATTCACAAGTGAGCTCCTCTTCTTGAGCCAATCTAAATTTTCCCCTTTTTCTATGTTTGTGTCTCTGCGAGTTATGCATCTAGGAAGCGGATGAAATCCCTTCGAACTGGGGTTCCAAATCTTGCTTCTTGGTTGAGGGTTATGTCGGACTGTTGCTGGCGGATAATATCTGAGATTCATCGAATTCTCCAAACTCTGGCGATTCAAGACAACTCTACACCTATTTGAGGCCTTTCTGGCTGAAATATAATTTTGAAGAGGGATGACACATTCAGACACAGGCTTGTGTGTTGCCCATGGTGGGCATATGTTTCCTACATAAATATTTGTAATTGTTACTATAGACTTGCCAATAAACAGATAAACTTTCTGCTACTGAAAATGCTTAATGTCAGATGTAGCACTGAAGCTGATTCTCTGCCACCCTGTGTCACTGAAACTCATCAGCAACCATGGAGAAAGCTAGTCAACTTTACTCATCGTCTTTGTTTGCTAGACCTCATTTTGTAGGAAAGTTACTTGCTTGTAGTATGTACTAACACTTGAAAACAAACAATACCTGAAATAAATATGCAATTTGACTAGGTATGTGATCCTCTTGTTTATATATTTGTTTAGTGCCTCAAAATTGGAAATTTGCGAACACTAGGCCTATATCTAGACTGAAAGATGTTGGCCATCAGACACTGCTTGCGTCAAATATGAAATATGTTCATGTTGGTCCATTGTGGAGCAAACATTGCGGGGCTCATGACGAATTATGTATACTTCTCCGAGCATCTGCATGGCCTAGACCATAAGTTGGACATATTCGACCTAGTCAAAACCAATGACAGGTTAGAGTTGTTCTCTTATATGAAAAAGGCCCAAGGGTTTTGGAGGGTCTTTCTGGATTGAGCCAAAACTGAATCTAAGGACGTACAAGGTACATCTCCGTCCTATTACATCTTTTATGTTCTTTTCTGTCGTGTCTCGGTGGGTTTATTAGATTCTAGAAATCAGACTGTCTATCTCACTATTCCATGCTAGTTTTTGTTGTAACTGGGCTTTACATATTCTGCAAAATATTGATGTATGTGTTTGCGACAAATATTAGATGTCATATTTTTTGGATCGACCATTAGTTGATCAATGGTCAAAGTGAGAACAAAATTAAGACACCATATATATTTGGCGGGCACATACAGTCGTTATGGTTTTGCATCCTCTAGATAGGGTTTATAGCTTATGAAAAACCTCAACATGTCATTTTCATGATGACGGGTAGAAAAAAAGGGTAGATATGTCATACTCTGTGGATATGCAGTTATGTGATTTTCAACAGTAGTGGTTATTAGTCCACTATTTTTTTAACTAATGTTAATTTTCTAGTTACCAAATCCATGTTTTTCCGATGTTAGCTAGGGTTTGGTGCTCTGCTAGAAATTTCAACCTTAGTGATTTGCAAGCACAACAATAATGAATGGGTAGTTGGGAACGACATTTCAAAAACCCATCATTATTTCATTTGAAATTTGGATTATGAATCATATGTGAATACTAATTCCATTCATGTTGTGTTTGCAAAATCTTGATTTTAAATGGCATAAGAATCACAAATGTCAAGTTTATGATCACATATGGGTGATGAGAATATGTTAGATTTGTGTCATCTGTTTCATAGACCGTTATGTGGTTGGCAATGATAGTGGCAAGTACTCTAGGTTAAATGATTGAAGGTATATTTAGGCTATGCTTGGTCTACTAGGTATCTCAATTATTTTAGGTTCATCGTTACAACTGACAACCAAAAAGTTATGCATGAGATGTCTCTGGGAAAGCCATTAATTTATTTCAAACAAGGATGGAAGTATCTTATATTCTAACCTAGAGGATGTAGCATACCTACAATATAGATAAGAACATGACTAAAGAAAAGATGGAATCACGAACCTGAGCACTTTTGAGTGGACGGTTAAAAAAGTGGCAACATTGCAGCTCAACACACAAGGTATCAAATATTTGGATTCCATCTGCATGCATAACTAACTCTTTCTGAAGTGCAAGCTCCAGATCTTAATTACCCAATGTACAATCTATACCAATATAAAAAGACCCAAAGGGGCAGATCCAATTAATCTCGGCCATTAAATCATGTCAATCCAACGACCTAGTCTGCTTCAATGTCGAGCGCTCAACACGTTTACCATGCAGTTAATTTCATGCCAAATATAGGGCCAATCACATAATAACACGCAAATAATATCCTACTTAATATCCGCATACACTTAATATACTTCCAAAATAACGTGCATTGCACGTACACATTGACTACTATAATGAAGTTGTCCAAAATGCGGTTGTTAACATTCTAATTTTGCTAATATAAAAGCTAAGCTTAAATTCTGTGAAGATACTGGTTTTCCCGTCAAAATAAAAAATTAATCACAGTGACATCCACTATTGTTCTGCTGATATATAGTTATAGCATTCTTTTCCTTTTTCATGTACAATTTTACTTATGTATCTTCTAATAACTTTATTGGTAGCCTCAGGTACTGAGTGTGGTATCGGCCTGGTACCAGGCTTAGTTTTTGTTGAAGTATGCCTGCTTCTTTGCAGCCCCAGGGTTTATTGAATATACATTTCTTTATCTTGCATGAACTGGAAGACCGGAACCACGAGCAGGCTTCCAAGAATTCGGAGCTATGCAAACAGCTTGAGGCCCGGTGGCCTGCCAACAAGAACTTGGAGTGCGCATGTGCCAATGCTATTCGTAAGTTCTCGTCATCCTAGTCCATATTGTCCCTTGGTTAGTACTGTTAAAAAACGTCTTACATTTGGGGACGGAGGGAGTATTATTCTATTTTCAGCTTCAATTCAGATTGCCCTGCAGCCCCGAGGAGGTGGCCCAGCTCCAGCAAGCTTGAAGGATGCCAAGCGCGTGCACGATGAGGCAAAGGACGCCGCATGTGTTGCTGAAGAGGAGGCCAGTGGTCTAGAGAAGGCCATCCGTGGCTTATTCTCACAAAGATTACCCCATTAATGGAAAATCTTTCATCTTAATCATATGTAACAACAAATGTGTCGGGTTTATTCCTTTTTAATTTCATTTGAACTTCCTACACCAAGATGGTCCCATATGCCACTCAACTTTTTACCCGTCCAGCCAGACATGTTTACGTGTAGATGCATATGATTGTGACATATGTGGCTATAAAACTGTGTTCAATACACGTATTTCAATATGTGGTATGTACAAATTTTTCTTGCGGGTAATATGTGATACATATACAAAAGGGATAAATATGTGGATCTAAAAATAGCCTACTATTTGATATTTCAAATAAACATATGTGTGCTTCTTGTATTGCCCATATTTTGTAGTACTATTTGTTTGGAGGGATCCAAGGACTATCTGTTAATAGAACATTACACGTTACATAGAATACACGAGCGTACATGTAGAATAGTTTCAAGAAATTTAGAAAACTTCTAAATGCAAAATTTTGGAATGAATCGAACCGTGGACTCGAGCACTATGCCTATTACCACACGGGATGTGTGGTAAGCACATTCTGAATTGAAACAAAGTTATGATGATTTAAGTTTAGACTAAAAAGTCTAGAAAAGGCCCTATTCAATGCTCACAATGACAAGAAGCGCGAGTGATGCAATGGAGCCTCCGCGATGCGCTGGTGGGAGATAGGCGGTAGCGCCAGTGAACAGGTTGAGCAACGTCATGGAGGCAGCCTGCAGCCTCGTCCACCTATGTCAACCAACCCGGTGACAAGCCGTGCATCGCCTTACCACACACTGTCATGGATTCATTCTATAAGATCTCCCCATCGTGTATCACCTGTTAAAAGTTGGCACCATGACGCTTCAGCAATGACACATCTCACTAAACATGGGATTCAACGTAAAAGATAGAATCAATAATTCACATCATCAGATTTTGGAACAGATTCAAGCCAGATTTATGTTACATAGAATTATTAAAATGCCATGAATTATGATAAAAAAATCCATAAAATTTCATCTTATGACATTTGGATATTTTAGTGAGATCTAGATTTTTTGTGTTAGCAAAATTTCATACCTCTGTGCAACTTGCACCGTTTCATTAAGTTGCAGTTTCGTAAAAGAAGGTGCAATTTACATTTTTCATTAAGCTAAACTAGCACTCCCCTCTCTCCCCGTCCTAGTTCATGATCCATCACTAGATCGCATCCCATTTGGCCAGTTACCGGCCACCTAATTCATAGCCACCAATCCATTTTCACTCTCTTTTCCACAAGACTATGGCGGAGCCTCCACTCTTCGTAGAAGTCCGAGATTGGAGGCCAAGCAACTGGGACACATCACGGATCTGTCGTGCGAGCTCCTATGGTGCATCTCCCAAAGGCTCTCATCAAGCCGAGACGTCGTCAGCTTCCGGCTGACAGGCAGGCCCATGTTGAACATGTCTGCGGACGTTTAGGGGGCTTGATTTGATATATCCGGCTGTAGATGCTTCACGCGATGCAACGTGGAAGGGAGATGTAGAGAGGCCAGACTACTAGACTACATAATGTCTTTCGTGGATGTTCTCATTCAACGTGAGAGAGGGAACGCGGAGAAGGCCGGCTGATGTGTTTAGCAACCCTAGAAATCGCCAGTAATTACGAGTGCATTCAATGCATTCCATGGAAGTATAAAACTACAATATCGCACACGAAACGTATCCCCTGAGAGCAAGTACAATAGAGCTGAGTCAGCTGACTATAAGAAATAAACTAGTATATTCGTGCTTAGTTGGATGAAAGGAAAGAGGAGAGAGAAGATAAGCAGGCTCTTGGTGAAGAGCCAGCTCTAGCACGTGCTCCTAGATACTTGGTGAGAGTGAAAGGTGGGCCATATAATAAAAAAGTAGTATACTTTTCTAATCAACTATTGTACATATTGGCTATAAGATGGGCTACAGATGACATGTCAATGACTTATAGCCAGCAGTTGGCTATACTATTAACCATGCTCTGAATATGCTTTGGCTGCAACAGAACTAAATAAACCAATTAAAGCACATTAAAAACCAAATATTTTCCAGCTGAAGCAAATATTTTCTGTTTCATGCATACACAAACGCATCGCGCTTCTTCTAGTCAAATCTCCGTCTCGCTCCTCCCACCCACGCTCCAGCTCCGCCATTCACCACATCAATTAACTGCTCCGCTGTCGCCAATCAGTCCTCGCCTCGCACGAGATCGCCGTCACAGTAGCCGTCGGGAGTTCCAATTTCAATGGGGAGTAGGACCGGGAGCGGAGCAATGGAGTGGACGGAGATAACACCGCCGTCAGGATTTGCGGGGCCGCGGCCGGTGGATGGCCATCATGGATTAGTACACAGGTACGCTCGCCTCCCCCTTCCCTTTCTTGCTCCCAACTGACCAACAAATAATTCATCCTTGCTTTGGTCCGCCAAACGACCGATTGGGGACTAGCAACCCCTCTAGGGCAACAGGGGCCAGAGACCATACCGCCATCACACTAGAAGAGGTATTTAGGTCATGGTTTCGGGTACCGCCAGAAAAATTTGGATATCAGGCGGCATCTGTGTTAGTGGACTCGAACCAGCTACCTATTGACGCAGGGACTAGATGGTTACCACCACGCCATAACATGGCAGATTGTTTTATATGAGAGGCTAAATACTTTCTGTTTCATGCATACACAAACCCATCCCGCTTCTGCTCATCAAATCTCCGTCTCGCTCCTCCCGCCCATGCTCCAGCGCCGCCATTCACCACATCAATTAACTTCTCCGTCGTCGCCAATCAGTCCTCGCCTCACACGAGATCGCCACCGAAGCAGGCGTCGGGCGTGCCAATTTCGATGGGGAACGGGAGCGGGAGCGGAACAGTGGAGTGGACGGAGATAACACCGCCGCCGGGATTCGCCGCGGCCGCGGCCGCGGCCGGCAGGCGGTCGTCATGGATTCATTGCATAGGTTCGCTCGCCGCCCCCTTCCCTTTCTTGCTCCCGGCCGACCAGCAAATAATTCATCCTTGCTTCCGTCCGCTAAATGACCAATTGGGGGACTACCAACCCCTCCAGGGCGATAGGGGCCGGAGACCATACCGCGGTCGCAACTGGGCGTGCCCAGAAGTGGTGTTTAGGATTACACACTCCTCTCTCGCCATATTCAATGCGTATTCAATGGGTTTAAGAAAACTTTCCAGCCTGCCTTGCTTCTAGTATCCTATATCTAACCTTGGCTGGCACCTCAGATGGATCTCCTCTGATCTAGTACGCAGACTCTCGCTCCATCTCCCCATCCTCCAACACCTCGGGTGGCGTGATCCATCACTGGACCGTCTCCACCGTCAGGGCACAAGTCAGCAATACGTTTCACTCTTTCTCCCTCTCTTGACCATGGCCGCACCCTCCACTCTTCGGAGAAGTCCGAGACTGGAGGGGAGCCTGCAGTAGCGCTGCATCACCGATCTGCCGTGCGATCTTCTACGGTGCATTGCCCAGAGGCTCCCATCCGGCCAAGACGTCGTCAAATTTTGGCTCACGGGCAGGCCCTGGCACGACGTGGTGCTGCTCGGGCGTTTTGCTTTCCTTCCGATGCTGCCGGAGACCTGGGATGGCAGTGCCACCTTCTACAGGGCGTCCGACAGCAAGATCCTCACGGTAAGCCAGGCCTGCAAAGCAAGGGAGTTGTAGAATTTGGTAACTTAGTCTTTTTTTGAGCGTGAACTACAATTTTATTTTTTCACCAATCAACCCAAGCTACCAAAAATTGTTAGTGCAGCCTGAAACCTCGCTTCATGCATGTATTTGATCTTTACTTCCATTAGCTTAATTAAACATGTGAATCCTTGAGATGGCGAGGAAGCAAGAGGTAGTTGATAGTTTTTCGGTCAAAAGGTCACTACGAGTAGAAATAAACATGATTTTCAATTAAACCCATAGAATCTAAAGAGCAATACAGATGGAGATGTCATTTTATTGTGTTTGTATAAGTTTATTTTTTGCCAATGGAAATTGTACCAAGTTTATTTTACAACCTTCTATTTATTGTGAAGATTTCCACCGATTAGTCATGTTTTGCACATGGTGTTGCTGTGTTTCGTTTAAAGGTGCATACATGCAGATTTTTCATAGTACTTCCAGTTTTTTGGGTAACCGAGGACAGGTTCATGGAACCCGATTGTAAAAAATAAATCATAAATTTGTACTATATAGCTTTTTACGTGTAGATGCATATGAACATGGCATATGTGCGTATAAATTTTATTTCATACATATATTTTAATGTGTGGTACATACACTTTCTTCTTATGGTGTAATATATATGTGGTACGCATACACAAAAGGGGTAAATATGTAGATGTAAAAATAGTGTGGTATTCGATAGTACAGTTACACAAATTGTCTATTTATAGCTCAAATGTTAAAGTACTATTTCTAAATAAAACATTACACAGAAGTATAATACATACACGCACACATGTAAAACTGTTCCAGGAAATGTTTTTAAACTTCAACAAAATTTCAAAGGCTTCATTCTTGTTTTACCCAATGTTTCGTTATTTGTGACTGTGATTACCCCATATAAGAGAAATGCTTTCACCTTATCCAATTTAACCACAAATGTGTCGGATTTTTTGTATTTTTTATTTTGTTTGCACGTACTACCAAGATGGTCCCAGATGTCGCTAAACATTTTCCCGGTCATTCATATTTTTACGTATAGATGGATGCAAATGTGATATCTGCGCCTATAAAATTATATTCAATACACGTATTTGAATATGTGGTACATACACTATCTTTTTTCTTCCGGGTAATGTGTGTGGCATATACACAAAAAGGGTAAATATGTGGATCTAAAAAGAGCATACTATTTAATATTTCACATACCCATATTTGTGCTTCTTGTATTGCCCATATGTTGGAGTACTATTTGTTGATAAAACATTCACATTACATAGAATACACCCTTGCACATGTTGAACCGTGCAGTGGAGTACTACTAGTATTACCACTGCATGAAGGAGAAGATCAGCAGACGTTGTTTCATTGGTAAACCCTATTGGACTCCTCGTTTCCTTGGCTATTTGCGGCGAAGAAGAGCAACAGACGTCGTTTCGTTGGTAAACCTTATTGAATGCTCACTGCATGATGTAGTGGTTGTTCAACATAGCTCCAGAGCGAATCAAGGTAAGATGAGCGGTCCATATAACATATTCATTCATCACATCTCAGTTCTAAGAACTTCCTCCAAGGTTCCTGGCCAATTTTTTATTTTTTATTTTTCCTTTGCAGGTTTATTTCGGGTTTTCTTTCCTATTTATCTTCCTATTTGTTCTTTCCAAACAATAAAATTGTTTAAAATTTGTTCAATTTTTTCAGAAAGTTTAAAATTTTGAAAAAATGTTCTCAGTTTCAAAAATTTATATAAAAATTTCAAAACAATATTGACAATTTTGTTTTTATATTATTTTTAAAATTTTTTGCCTTGTTTTAAAAATGAGCATTTAAAAAATCGCAAATTTGAACTTTTCCAAAAATTGTTCAATATTTTGAGAAAAAAAACTCGCTTTTCGTAAAATGATCTCAAGGATTTGTGAAATTATTCTTGACATAAAAAATATGATAGAATTTTCTAGAAAATTAAAATATGTACTCATTTTCAATAAATTTCCTGACATTTTAGAAATAAAATAAAAAGTTAAAATTATGTTTTCCTTTTTTTGATAAAATGAATGAAGACAAAAACAAATGGCCACTACAGTAACTATGCTGCTACAATGCACTAATGGGACGGCTTCTGCCTTGTTACCACACATGGTGTCATGGTGCTGAAAATGGGTGCAGATCAGCCACCACCACAGTAGGTGTCTGCCAAGCTTAATATGGATATCTCCATATGCATGTGTGGATTGCATGTGCACCTGGTGGACAATTGTGGGGAGCTAATGCTTGTGTACCATGAAAAAATCCACAAGGAACATTTGTTACTAGGAATAATAGCAATACGTGGAGGTGGAAGTGCAACACGTATCGAGTGGTTTCGGACACCGGGACACTATTTCACGTTCAAGAGCTTCGGTGGCGTAGTGCGTGTGTTGTCAATGGGCATGTATTGCTCTCTGTCTATGCCTCTAGAGAGTTTCCCCACCAGCTCTATTTGTGTACGTTACCATGGTTTATATGACACTTGTAAGGAAATAAGATTTCTAGTAAGTGACTCCTTCCCTCCATCGCCTAATTGGACCTCGAGAAGATGCCTTACTTGGTCCTCATCACACACAAACAACATGAAGTTTATGTTGTTAGTGGAGATTTGTTATTATTGCATATTGCAAATTATGGTAAGGTCAGTGGTGTTTAGAATCCATGGATACCCAACATGTATTAAAAAAAACCATATATCAATTAATCCAACGAATGTTCTTACAATCATTCATTGTAGCATACACCACACAGGGTCGAACAGAATGAAAAAGAATCTAATAAGACCTAGTACTAAAGCTAAACTTACCAATCTCATTTGCCACCCCATTGGCAATCCGATTTATCTTTGAAATATTAAAATTTTGGATCATCCTGAAGATACTCAGAGCCTCAGTCATCAGATCAACCAAAGGGGACCTGTCAATCTTCTCATTTGCAAGAAACAAATGTACGAAAGCACAACCAGTCTCTAAAATAATTGATTGGTGAAGGGTGATACCTATGTAAAGTCCTGCGAGGCAGGCACAGAGCTTAGCTTCATTCACACTAGTACACTGATTAATAAAATCCCACAAAGAAACAATAAGTTCTCCATAAGAATTACGAGCTACAACCCCTACACTGGCTGCATTAGTACTCTCCACAAAACTAACCTCAACATTGATCTTGATATGGTAATTAGGGGGAGGTGTCCACACCACATGACCTTTTAACGGTGCATAATCAGATACAACACTGCTCACCTTCTCCTTACCTTTGTTGCTAGCATCCAATTTAACGATGTTGTGATTGGACGTGAAAGTGGCCCAATAATTGTCCATAAAATGTGCAGAGGCATTAACAGATTGTTTCCCCTTCCCAAAAATTAAATCATTTCTCAAATGCCATGCTCGCCAGAAAAGAAACAAGATTTGCTCCCTCTGCTGCAACAATTGAGCCAGAAAAATCAATAACCAATCTGGTACCGAGCTCCTGAAGAAAACTTCATCCAAAATATTCCACAACTCTCTCAAGGCCAGTCATAGAGCACGAGTTTAGAACAATTCACCAGAGCATGAAGAGTGTCTTCGTCTTATACACCACAAATAGAACCATACCAGAATCAGTTTGATGGTTCGTCTTCTACACCAGAAATAGAACCATACCAGAATCAGTTTGATGGTTCTTAACACTATTCATTTGGACTGCCAAGCTATTCGTTGCAGCTCGCCACGCAAAAATATTGATGTCCCGAGGGATATTAGCCTTCTCGATTAACCCCCAAATACCCCTTTCCCCCTCTGGTTCGCTGCCAGATTGGACAACAGTATCCTAACTATCCTTCAATTTAAGCACAAAATTGTACGCACTTTTAACAGAAAATATACCATTGTTCTCATGGTGCCACGCAACAAAATCTCTATCCCTAGAGGCTTGCATACAAATCTTAAGAATTTCCTCCGCATCATGTGGATAGAAAAGATACTTAATTAGAATTTTCATCCCAACACTTACGTCCACTCATGAATAAATCAGATACCCACTTCAACCTGGTATTATGCCCTCTAGCTGAAATGTTTAGGCCATGCCCCCTCGGTATCCAATTATCCCTCCAAATATTAGTACTAGATCAATCATAGACCCGCCAAATAATCCCCGTCTTAAGAAGTTCCAGACCATGTGTAATACCTTGCCAAGTCACTGATGTAGCCTGCGGAAACATCGTATCCAGAATATGCCCCCGAGGATAATAATTTGCCTTTATCAACTTCGTACACAACGAGTCCGGATAAACCAACAACCTTGCCAACGTGTATTATTTTATCCCATTTGGTTAGCTATTGTTCTGTACAGATCACTATTCATGTTTTGCACACACAATTGTTGTATTTCTTTTAAAGGGGCATACATGCAGATTTGCATGCATGGAAGTGTGTGTTCCACAATCTCTCGTAGTACTTCCATTTGGGAACATGTTTAGTTAAAATACAAAATATCTTTTTGTACTTTAGCATGGTTTAAATGACATTTCTAAGTAAATAGATTTTCAGGTAAGCGACTCTTTCCCGCCTACTCTAATTCAACTTTGAGAAGATGCCTAACTTGGTACTCATCACACACAAACACCATGAAGTTTATGTTGTTGGTATCACTTTCTTATTATTGCATTGTGTAAATTTGTTTTCTCAGTCACTTTCTGTGGCCAGGTCAGTAGTCAGTCTCACTTGACTCTGTTATGTCAAAATTGTGACTTCCACTGGATCATGGGGTTTCCGTTGTTTTGAATGAGCTGGCTTTCTTTATCATATTTTCTTATCATTTTAGGACCTCTTTTGAATCACTCATATGATATTAGTACACCAATATGCCATTCCCCAGTTCACAGATTTTGCCCGCACTTAAGGAAGCCATGTGGATTTGAGGTGTTAGCTTGTATGACAGAATTACAGTGTACTACGCAAGTTTTTAGTATGTAAGGAAGATGCAAGCAAATGTATACTTCCATTAATCTCGCTTGGAACTTCACTTCCAGTGTTCAACTTTATTTATTCCCACAACCTAGTAGCTTACGGGGCCAAGTATTTATTAATCACAAAGCGGAAGCAGACAACACATCATATTATAGGAGGAGATCAAGTGACCGCTTTCTAGGCGTCAACATTTCTAAAACAAGTAAAATCTAGTTGTCGGGAAAGTAACATGGATAAAGTATGTCTTTTAGACCTAAGAAATAGGTGCTCGGCTTTAAAATTAATAAAGCCCGAAGCGAACCAACAAGGTACATCAAGGTTTGTGCCGAGGACATCGATCACCTGATACAATAATAAACATCCAGAAAACATAAGGCTTGCTAAACGAGCATAAGACAAAGCGTGGGCTAGCTTCGGTGTGGTTTTGTAGCTGCATGGGTGTCTCCAAGCAGACCCGTGTGTGATACGAGCACCACCTGATATATCCTTCCGTTTGGTCTGCAAAATCCAGAAAATGTGGGCTAACTTTTGATTTTTTTCTTTTTCCTTTCTTTTTATTTTGTTCAAAATCCAGAAAATGTTAAGTTCTGTGAAAAAATACTCGCGTTTTCAAAACATACTGGCTAATCTGAAAAAGTGTTCGCTTTTTAAAAAATTGTTCAATATTTTGAAAAAATATAAGTGCTTTTCGAAAAATGACGCATTTTAAAAAAAATGTTCCCAAATATAATATGTTCACATTTAAAAAATAGTTTCCTTTTTTTAGAAAATGAATGAAAATAAAAAGTGGCTGCTAAAGTGGTCATGCCGCTACAATGCGCCAATCGGACGGCCCAGTAGGGGAGTTGAGGTCACTACTTCCTAATTGTCAATATTTCTAAAACAAATTAAACTTAGTTGTCAACAAAATAACATGGATGAAGTAAGTTCTTCAGACCAAATGAACTTGGTGCTCGGCTTTGACATTAATAAAGCATGAAGGTATCCAAAAAGGTACATCAAGGGTTTGTGCTGAGAACATCATCAAGGGTTTGTAAAGAACATCCACACAAAATAGAGCACTAGCTAAAAGAGTAGAAGATACAACGCAGGCTAGCTTCCAGGTGGTTTTGTAGCTGCATGGATGTCTCTGAGCAGCCCCATCTGTTGCACGAGCACCGCCTAATATCCTTCCGTTTGGTGTGCACCTTCCACACGCGGCTGCAAAAAAGATGAAAATTATGAAAATATAATCAGTCGGGTGATTAGATAACTTAATTAGATTGATTCTATAGTGCATTCCTGTCAGAGGTTCCATAAAGCCTTGCAAGAGGTCTACAAAAAAAGTCAAATAGTGACCTAGCCTGCATAGCGCTTGATTTTATTTTATTTTTAAAAAAGGAGGCTTGCCCCCGGACTATGCATCTGAACAATGCATGCAGTCATCTTATTACAAAGTCTCAAAGTAAAAACTGTCAATAGTGAAGAATAGAAACCCTGAATAGTTTTCCATGGCCTAGGCAACATGGAATAACCTGTAGACACGTACCTTATTTCCAATGATTCGGTCGAATCCAGCAAAGTGTCCCAGCTGAATCCAGCTGAATCTTTCCATTGAAAGGCTGGAACTCGGACGTCCCATTGGCGGTGTCACGTCCGTGCTGTAGTCCATATGCAGTAGATAGAATTCTCCTTGAACCCGGAGACGCTTGCTGCTCCTTCACTGTCGGCCTTCGTGAAATTAGTCCATGCAACGTGGACGCCCACGCAGCAGAACGCGACGGTGCTCGACTCTGCCAGCGCCGCCATCGCCAGGCAGTCCCCGGAGCCGGGTGAGGACGAGGAGAGCATGATCTCGCGGAAGATTTCACTCTTCTTCATCTCTTCTAGCCTGACCCACTCGTGGTGGCCGCGGACGGCAGGAAGGATGACCCAGTTGCCGTCCGGAAATGCATAGTGCCTATAGGAGGCCGCCAGGACGCGGTCGTCGGCTGGCGGGAGGTCGACGGTGCCGACAGTCAACGGGTTTAGAAGTGTCACGCACCCGGCCTCGTCGACCAGCGCCAGACACCCACGCGATGAGCCGCACAGTGTCTTGCCTCGCAGCGACGGGAGGTTCCTCGTCAAGGTCGTCTCCCCGCCGTCTGCCACTGTGAAGAAGATGACGGCGATGTCCGGTACGTTGGGGCAGAAGGGCAGCATCATCAGCATCGGCGCCAAGTCTAAATTAAATTGATTGTTTTTTTCGAGGGGTAAATTAAATTGATTCTTGAAAATACAATTTCCATCATTTCCTGCAAAGTCCGCTTTTCGCTTAATAGGCGTTGCATTTTTACAAATTTACTGCTTGGACATGATTTTTAGGACTAGCACAACCATTGTTTTAAACACAAATGTTTCCACGAGAATAATGTCTCCATCGTGCGTGTAAGAAGTTTTTGACTAAACTTTGGCGGGTTCTATATTAGTAAGTTGCCTGAAATTGCAGCATGTGTTAAGTCTTACTCCCTCCGTCCCAAAATAAGTGACTCAAAAATGACTCAACTTTGTACTAACTTTAGTACAAAGTTGAGTCACTTTTGAGTCACTTATTTTGGGACGGAGGGAGTATTTCATTTGAGAATGAAGAGGATTCCAGGCGCAACACCACGCAAGAGACGACAACAAGCAGCAATGAGGTGTCGCGGCCACAGTGAGGCCAAGCAAGGACCTTGCTCGAGACAGGGCATCATCGGTGGAGGCGAGGAAGCAGGTAAACCATAAAGGTGGGTGGGTGGGTCGGGGGGGCTTTAGCACTGCCGCCACTCGTATTAGTTAGCTTCCTAGCCGGAGGCAGGGGCGTCGCAGCAAGTGACAACGAGGAGCTGTGTCGCGACTGGAGGAGAGCTAGGGAAGCGTGCCAGAGGAAGCGATTGGAACAGGAAGAAGTTTCTCCGATTCGGATGGGGATTAGGGCTAGAGAAAGAAGATGAAGGAGAGCCGATGGATTACGATCCAACTGCTTAGAAAATCAACTTACTTAAAAAAAGTTAGACGACCGACAAATTCTTTGGGGTTGCAACAAACATCCTCCCATGGTGACGGTGATGTTATTTTTCCATAAAAGGCATCCAGTTCCAATCCCATTTTGGTGCTGCTTGCTTGGGTGTGTCTTCATAAGATAAGCATCAACCGTTGACTTCTCGGATAGTCCCTTATTTTGAGGCTTTGCGGCGAGTGAGTTCCAGCATGCTACTGACTCACTTGTGCGGAGGGGATCCCCACGTGTGGCCGAGATTGACGTCCTCCTAGACGAGCTTCTCAAGCTGTTGTTCCTGCGCCTCCCCTCGCCCGCCCACCTCGTCCGCGCCGCGAGCACCTGCAAGCACTGGCGCCGTGTAATCGTGGGTGACGGCGGCGGCTTCCTCCGCCGGTTCGGATCTCTCCGCGGAGTACCCGACAACGTCGTTGGCCACTACTGCATCGAGGACAGCTACATCTCCCCGCTCCCGCCTAGCCTTAACCCCGTCTTCATCTCCTCCTCCTGCGGACACCATCGCCGATCGAAATCTAGCGCTCGACTTCCTCCCGCTGGGAGCTCACCGATCCTGGGTGCAGCTTACACTTTTTCACACAGTTGCATTTTTCTTAAAAGTGCCCATCACATTTTCCCCTAAACTAATCTAATGCTTTTCTGAAAGCAACTTAATTAGATATAAGAAAATATCACTTTTATTTTCCGTCGTTCATATTTTCTTTTGTCTAATACAATGTTCGAGATGTGGAACATGCACTTTTTCACGAAGAGTGAACATTTGCTGCCCCTGGGTGTGGTGCATGAATCTAAGAGATGAAAACAATCAAATATCTCCATATCACATATGATAGACCATATTACCCTTATAAATCCGGGACTTATTAGATATATCTTCACAATTGATGTACATTGGGAATAAAGCACTTTTGGGAAGGGTGATGTTAAGGAGCTACACTCCACAAAATTCTATGAAACATGCTCTGTATAAAGAGATTAGACCACAAGTACCTACTTCGTGTTGTACAGCTCCCTTGGATGAAAACAAAATAATTTGACCCTGTTCCATACCATGAGTTTTTCCAACTCATATCAGTGTTCATTTTAAACAGATGGACCATCCTTCCAAATAACAATACACACATTATAACAAAACCATCCCGATGTAACCATTTGGTTGAATTACACTTTGATCGCTGGGTACATCAACCGATCACATCTTTGAATCGCAGGCAAATATGATTGACCACAGCTAAAGTAAAGCCAAGCAAATACAGAATTCAGATAACTTAACGGAACAACTTAATCATTTAGGTGACCCCAAAATAATCCAAGCCTTAATCCTAAAGCTTCAAAGTGAGATCAATCCGGACAGCGGTAGTCTCTTCCTGATTCACTTCACGCACCCCTTGTTGGCGTGCCAGCTGACCTCCATCTCCGGTCCTGGGGTAGCCGCCGGCCGCCGGTGCCAACACTGCAGACGATGGTTGAGCCGGAGCAAGGCTTGTGCCAGTTTGCCATGGCAACGAAGGCGACATGAAGCGGGGCCTAGGGTAGTAGTGGGCGGCAAACAGGTTGGCATGCAGGCGAGCATTGTGCAAGTAGGCGTACGACGGCGCCCAGGTCATGCGCGGCAGGGACCAAGCGGGACGACGCTCCATATGCGGCTTGTGGTTGTGCACCTTCTGGTGGCTGGCCCGCCCCCGCACGGTCTTGAAAGTGCATGGGCAAAACCTGCACTTTAACGTGCCCACCTGAACCTCCTTGGTGGAAGACGATGACGAGTCGGCTGGGAGGGTGAACGCAGTGGAGCCAGAGGAGGACACCATCTTTCTGGATTTGCTGGAGATGTGTACGTAAGTACTGTTCGTTTTGTGTGATTGCTTGTAGTCTATGGTGGGGATTTTATAGCAGTGGAGCGGGGTGAGGGATGGGTCATGTGACTGCTAGCTAAGAATGGAAGTAAACACTTTTTTGGATAAACATGAATGATAGCGTTATTTGTAGGAGGGAAATCATTTTCATAATTCTCCATATAATTACTCACTAATACCTCCTAACTATATGTATTTCTGTCAATGATGTCATAATTTCTGTTTGCATCCATTAAATTACTGTTTCTCATTCTTAGAAAATGTTGTTCTTTCTCATTTAAATATTATATTAGACTGATGTATAAACTTGTGATGCTACAGTTGTAGAGTCTACTTCCACTACACGAAAATCGTAGTACGCTGATTATTAAAAACACTCGATGAAGCAACATTAGACTCGGCGAACAATTGAAATAATCTTTTCGCAATATGCCATTAGCATCTCAGTGAAGAACGAGGGTGCTTTTTTTTAGAAAAGGAGGATGTACCCCCGGGCTCTTAATTTTGCTCACTTTTACATATGTGTCCCTGGTTTCTTAGCTCTACTCATTCATCCCCGCACTCTTAACTTTTGCTCACTTTTCCCCATTCCCTTGCCCGAAACCCTCAGAACTGGTCACAACGGACGTTGCCGCGAGGTCAATGGCTTGACCATTAACTCTGGCGAGTGGGGCCGCACTGGACTGTGTCATCCATTGGACCTGACAAGTGGGGCTGTTGGGCGGTGTTGCTATTGGATCGTTGGGCATGGTTTCATTGGGCCGTCCCTTGCATTAAACGCCTGCACGCGCCGCCACGACAGAAGCCTGCTATGCATGCACCTAGCAAAGCCTGCATGCATGCATCTATGCGCGCCGCCATGATGCGCTGACCGAGACTGCATGCGCCGATGCGTGCCGCCACGATGCACTCACCCGACAGTTTTCTTGCACGCCAGCCGCCACGGATGCAGCGACGGTCGCTGCCGCTGGTTCCTCTCTTCTAGCTTGCTAGGTGGCTACATATTTGTGGCTTGTGTAAAAATAAGAGAAGGGTTCGTTGTGGCTGCATGCACTACGTGGTTACTAACAAAGCGACCTAGCTATCTAAGAAAACAATCAACAAATATGTACTCCCAATATGTAGATATGGCCAACAAGCCCATAGCACGGTCACATAGTTCAAACTAGGAAGAACTTAGGGATAATAATAGAATAGATAGAAAACTTAATAATAGAAGTTAGCCCTAGAACTAAATAAAAGGGCCAACAAGCCCATAACTTCTCCAACATAGTTCAATCCCTACAACTTAACATAACATAGACTCAAAGATAGAGGGTTTAGAACCCTAGCCGCCGCCTTCTCCACCTCGCTCCTCCTCCGGGCGCCCTTCACTGCTCCTCCGGGGCGTTGTCGATGTGGTATGGAAGAGTGTGCATGCACGACGCGTTGGGGAAGATGTTGTTGTACTCCGTGAACATGTTGTGGGTGGTGAAAGCGATGAACTCGCAGCCACACCAAATCACCCGGCCGAGGAGGTAGAAGCGCGTCGAATGTGTTGGTGAAGTGGGAAAGGAGAGAACCCACCACCCCATTTTGGATGACCTCCTCGACACGAAACATCCTTGGAGATCCCCGTGGGAGGTGGTGGTAGCCGGACGGGAGGAAGAACTCGATGAAGTTCCTTGCGGTCTTCCACCTTGATATCGCCCACACACGTAATGTGCGCTCAACGTACACACCAGGAGGGTAGAGCCTCTTCGGCACGGTGGGTGGGAAGCGGTAGGTTGGTCCGGTGTACCGCATGGCTGAGGGATGTGCTAGAAGAAGGAGAGGGGGTCGAAGAGTAAGAAGGGAAGATGGCAGAGAGTATGGGAGATGGATGAGGGATGGCAGAGGCAGAGGGTGGCTTAAATAGCCGCAGTGCTACGTGTTATTTGGCCATGGCAATAACGGGGTAAAATGTGAAGTAGTCTGTTTTCAAACTCACGGCAGCATCGGGAGTGTACACGCGTGGGAAACGGTGGTTTGAAAAGAAGAAGAAAAAGAAGCTAATTGCATGCGTGGGAATCCGTGGTCATATATATTATATGAACAAAAAGAGACAATTTTTGAATAGTTTGTGGCCATTTTGCGTGATAAAAATAAATTTGGCCCTTATAAATTTGGTCATTTTGCATTTGTATAAAACAAAAAAAATTAAATTTTGCTACGCAATGTCAATTGTTGTGTAATTTCAAACGATGCAAAAGAAAACGACGCAATTCGATGGCCCAACCAGAGCTTGGTTTCCTTTTGGGCCCAATAACAACATTTTTTTTCGCGGAGTGAGTAGTGGGCGAGCAGCCGAGCACAACCAATAGGATCGCCTCTCGCAGATCGCCCCACGATCCAACGATGCAGAGCCGTCCTTGTGATCCAACGGCGCGGAGCCTGCACGCAGCCTGCCCACCGAATTCCTTCTAGATGACCACAACTGAGGGCTGTCGCTTGGCGCCAGGGTTTGATCGGACGGCTGACATTCGGAGCTTGGGTTAGGCAAAACCCCGCGGGGTTTAGAGGGGTTTTGAGTTGGACAACGAGGTTTCGAAGGCTTTGACTGAGCATAACTAATTTTAAAAAAATCGAGAAAATATGAAACCTTCGCTGTTCGTTGTTTTATAAGACACAATAACTAAGAAAAATACTAAACTTGGTCTACGGTTATTTTCATAAAAAAAAAACCTAGCTGCCACGATCGAGGTCAAATGAGCACCATTAATTTTAAAAAATAAAAAGTATATAAAACCTGCGCACAATGTTGTCTTATGTGACATGTTACGAGCCAAAAATCATAAACTTGGATTATGGATATTTTCATGAGAAAACCTTCACACATATGAGCTATCACATACATGATTTCATAGTGTTCAAGGAGAGGAGGTAGGGTTACCTTCTGTTTTTGAATTTTTTTAAAAAATCAAAAAAATCACCAAAGCTCTATTTCAAAGTGAATAAGAAGGATCTGAACTTAGTTTTTCATTTTCATATTCTAAACGTGTTTTTAGTAGTTTTTATATTAAAGCATATTTTTTCAAAAGAAAATGTAAAAATATGAAGATTAATTCAAAAAATAGTGAGACTTGCTACACTATGGAAAGTGAATAGGTGTTAATAAAAAATATTTGGCTCATTTAGAGTAGGTCTAAAAAAACTTGATTACAAATGGGTTGTTTACCCTAGCCTGGGAGCTCATTTGGAGCACATTTCTCAAATTCAAATTTATTTCACCTCCTCTAAATCACCTCAAATTTTGCACACATGATCTCCTACACAAACATAAATAGTTCGCGAAGGTTTTATTTGTTTTTGAATTTTCTTGAATTTATACTGTCCTGTCGAATGTCAGTTCAAAACATCGGATAATGAAACATGTTGCTGGGGAAAAGCATGCATTTGATTTGATTAATAAACATGAGACAAATAATTAGGACAATACTCCTTTATGATCAGTGAAAAAGTAGCATGTATGATCATCACATCATCTAGTCCTCCCCGCGAATCGCTACATCCTCTGCATGAGACAGAAGGTGATTGAAGTGGCCATCCTTTGGCTTGGCTTGGTGGTGCAGTAGGGGCAGTGCTAGTTCCTCATCTTGTAGTTGTAGAAGGACGCGACGTTGCCCTTGTACACTTATTCTCGAGAATCATGCTGCACACATGAATGAGTTAAATTAATACATTATAGATTCATGGATACACCATGTCAATGGAACTAAATGAACAATCTAAATTTTAAGTAGGCTTACCTCATATGCTTCGTCGTCACTAGACTCTGGATCATACGGGTCGTACTGGGCCAGCTTGCTCTTTTTACCCCCCCCCCCTCCCCAACCATCATACTCTTGAATATACAATTACATCCATCACTAGTAAATACGGAAGCCGGTTGAAAATTTAGATAAGCACACATGACACATTGATCATAGGGCTAATATACTCCCAATATACTATGATCTTATTTGCATTTTCCGTTGTCATGCACACACATTGAAAAACAGAGCTAATATAACCACATATTGTGGACAAATTTATGTACTAATGAATTCAATAACTTCTTACTCAATGGATTCCATTTGGGCATATGACATTCAAAACCCCAATCCGAGTAGCATTCAAAAACAAATCTAGGGACAAAATCTAATACGCATACATGTATGTAGCATTAAAAACCCCAATCTGTGATCATTAAAAATAAATCTAATAAGCATACATCTGTGTAGCATTGAAGCATAGAGATCCCTATCTCTCATACAGATCTATCTAGCATTTTTGCAACGAATTTATCCAAAAATCCCTAGTACATAAACCCCCATCCCCCCAATACAAAAAACACCGGCCCATCCGTCAAACCAACTACTCGAACCATTCGAACTACCATATGAATCACAATCTAACCAATGCAACTAGGGATCAACTAACTCTACAAGCTAATATCCTAAAGCTAGTGCAAATACCCACTTCTCCTCGGTAGGCTGCGCATCGGGGGTATCGGGATGGATTGCGCCGCTTGACGCCATCACCTTCTATAGCGCTGAGGCAGAGCCCGCCACCTCCTTCTCAACATCCGCAGCGGTTGCGAGTTTCCCCGCAACGCCGTGGACGCCGCAGACATCCGCGGTCACCGTGCCCTGCAGCTCCACCACATCTCCGGCCGCTGCGCCGGCTGTCGGTGTCAAAACCGGCTGGTCTCAGGTAGGGGGGCCCAAGTTGTGCGTCTAAGGATCAATGGTAACAGGAGACCAGGGGACACAGTGTTTACCCAGGTTCAGGCCCTCTTAAAGGAGGTAAAACCTACTCCTGCTTGATTATATTCGACGAGTATGAAGATTGCAAGAGTTGATCTACCTCGAGATCATAATGGCTAACCCTAGATGTCTAGCCTATTAGAATTCCAATGATGGTGAAGAGGATCGCCTCTACGGACTAACCCCTCCAGTTTATATACACACCGGAGGGGCCTAGGGTTTGTACAAGGCCGGTTTATCAGGGAAGGAAGCTTCCGGACTCTATTCTTGCCGTCTGCGTATTTGAGAAGTCCCATCCGGACATGGAGGATAATCTTCAGCTTGATCTTGTATGGCCCATCCAACCCGGCCCATACTCCTAGGCCAGATGGTAACCCACAAGTATAGGTAGGGATGGCAATGGGTCGGGTTTGGGGCGGGTGGAGCTGGTCCAAATCCAACCCATGATCCATCTTCCTACCCTGTGCCCATCCACCAAATTATCCATGGGCACAACTTGTGCCCATGCCCAAACCCACTGGATACCCACATACCCATGGAGCTCCATGGGCATAGAAAAGTCAGCATGAAGCCTTCCCAAAGATCAAATTAACTCATCATCATTCACTTACAAATGACAACATAAGCTACATGCATAAGTAGGCAACAAGAAATACGATGAGTCCTTAAGTGTGGCATACCAGAGGTTGATTCTGCAGCATATAGCTCATGGCACAAGTTGCATATTTCCTGCCATTTCGCACAAGTTGCATATTTCCTGCCATTACCCATTGATTCGCTCTTTCTACTATCACTGGCATATGGCCCCACATATCATATGGGTATCCATTGGATATCCATGGAGCACAAACTATAACCGTGCCCAACCCGGCTGTTCGTGGGTATCCATATCCACGGACCCATGGGCGAAAATGTGCTCCATACCCTTGCCCAACAGGGTCGGGTATCCATGGGTATCCAGATCCATTGATAAAATTGCCATCCCTATGTATAGGGGATCGCAACAGTTTTTAAGGGTAGAGTATTCAAACCAAATTTATTGATTCGACACCTGAGGACCCCCAAATCTATACTCCCTCAGTAGCCCCCGAACTCGCCTTCAATGACGATGTAGTGTGCGGACGCAAGTCTTCGGCTTTGCAAGGTGGGTTCTCCATCATATTCTGGATAGATGATAGTCCGGCATCGGTTTCTGCGTCCAGTCTTTATGACTCCTTCCTGTCATCGCCTCGATTTCCACGCGTCTGAGTTAATGTGAACGCTCTATTACCCTTGTATTTTTAATATTTCCAATAGGCACAGGCAGCGCCTATATAACGAGTCTAGATCTTCAAAACGCCATCTCGCACCGCTCCAAGAGCAACAGAGCAAACCATGGAAGAAAATTCAAACCATGGCTAATGTCCCTGGCTCCTCCTCGCATCCTCATGGCCCTCAAGAGGGGGATTGGCAGAGTTGCTCCGTATCTCATCTCCAACACAATCGGCTAGCTCTAGATGCAAGGATATCTCCCCCACAGAAGAAAGTTCAAACCATGGCTAATGTTCCTGGCTCCTCCTCGCGTCCTCATGGCCCTCAAGAGGGGGATTGGCAGAGTTGCTCTGTATCTCATCTCCAGCACAATCGGCTCCAGACGCAAGGATATCTCCCCCCTGCGGATCTAGTCCCATACGGGAAGGGTTAACTTCCATGGGCGATGACGCATTGCTAGAAAATTTCCCCAATCACAGCCTAGAAGAGAGTGTGTGCTTCATCTCGTTCCTTCTCAGGAGTCTACTGGAGTATTACGGGATCCAACTTCACAACCTCACACCAGGTTCTATTTTACACATTTCCGGTTTTGTCGCCCTCTGCGAGTTATTTTTAGGCTGTAAGGCCCATTTTCAACTATAGAAGAAGTTCTTCGGCCTCATCCCCCGCCACCAGGACGGAGGGTCTATTTTCTAACTGGGCAGCGCCAAAGTATGCCGCATAGACGGATCCAGTTATCCATCCAGGACTCCGAAGAGGGGGTTCGACAAATGGTCATCGGAATGATTCTATATTGGGGATGTTCCCCTTCCGGACCCTGTTCGGCGTGGGCTTCCCAAATTATCCAGCGCTCCTTTAAAGAAGTTGTTCAGCTGGCGTCCCAAGTCCCATAAACAAGAGGATAGTGCGGAAGTAATGAGATTGGTCAGCAAGGTCATATTATTGACACATTCCGGTCTCTCCATCATTGAAGTCATGGCTATCACAATAAAGCGATGTATCCAGCCTCTTCAGTCAAGAGTGGGTCCTTTATGGAACTACAACGGGGAGGACGCGTCTCGCTTTACGCAAAAGGGTCCAGATAACCAAGCCTCACTGGCTGCCATGCTTATGGATCTTTATAAGGGAGAGGAAGAAGACTTCATCCGTCTACAACGCCGGGACGGTTTCCCCATGTACAACCCCGTTGACTGGGTAAGTTTAGTCTTTCAACACCATTTTTGTCATTGAGGTGCATTAGCTGAATAGTCTATTTGTTTCAAAAACAGTCATGGAGGAAGGTAGTCGAGAACATCTACTGCCCTCCTCCGCAACCCGAAGACCACGTACGTCACAAACACCCCAGATTCCATGAAGATCCGGATATATTTGTGGAGTTTGAAGATGGATTCTACTACCAGGCGAGCCTTGACGGCTCAGAAGTAGCCATTATGGCCAACTACCACGATCTCTACCCCTTCGTCAAGGTAAGTGTCCGGAAATCAGAAAGGAGTGTCATTTCCGCACATAACTTATTCTCTGCACTGGGGCGCACTTTGCAGGATCGGCGCTCGGCGAACCGTACCGAAGGACGGGCAACAAAAAGAAGAATGACACCTTCAAGGGGTGATCGTACAAAGCTAAAGGAAGCCAGGAGCACCACTGAGCCTGCTCCGTCACCCAAAAGGTATGTTCCTTATGTCATATTTAGGCGTGAGGCCGAATTGTCATTTTTTTTATCCTCCTATTATCACCGGAGGGGTACCTGGAGAACCGTAAACAAAATCCTGGCCAGCCGGGCCGCAGCCAATCCGGTGCCGGAGACATCAACTAGGACCAGGGCGCACACTGACGCGGCGTAGACCCATCTTCCCCATTAAGAACTGGATGAGGTGTCCGTCACCAACTCTGAAGTAGAAAGTGCGATGAATCATCGGCACTTGAAAGAAGCTCTGCGCTCCCCTGCTTTAACAGAGCTGGAGTTTACCGCTCTTAGCACCGTGGGCGCGTACATCCCAACTGCCCGGGACGGACTTACAGGAGTTTCTCACCTGTTCTCAAAAGATATACAGGTATAAATTTATATGAACTTAGTAGATAGATAGCAGTAGCCCCCGAGACATAAAGCGGGTGGAAAAAGCTGATTTGAGGATCGTTTATGACCACATGTTCTCAAGGAGAAGAACAGTGCACTGTCCCAGGAGCTCGAGACAAGCCGACCGCTATCTCCGAGCTTGAAGAAATGAAGAGTGCCCCAATGTATATTGGCAAAGATAAAAAATTAGTAGAAGAGGTTAAGAAGCACACCGAAGAGACAAAGAGCTTAAAGGCTCCACTCTTGGAGGCACAACAGGAAAACCAGAAGCTGAAGGGCGGCATACTCGGTATGACCTGTGAACCGTCTGGATTATTGATGTAATCATATAATGCGGAATGTTATAATTCGATTGATACATGTATGTTGACCGGCCGCCCCGAGGAGGAAGGGTCTGGGCTGCAAAGCGACGTTCCAAAGGAACTGGCGAAGTTGCACGAGCGTGCCCGGAAGGCCATGAAGAATATGGCTAAAGCCTTATGGCCCTTCGACGTCCCTCCAGAAAATATGGAGGGGTTGGCAGATTTGTTCAAGGGTGCTTGGCCTCGCTTCGAGCTGTGGAAGACGTCCGCATGCCGTGAAGGTGCACGAGAGGCACGGGCCATGGTGAAGACACGCTACACCATACTTGATCCGAACCATATGGCCCGAGTTGGACAGCAAGGACCTGACGGGAAGGAAATTCTTGTAAGCTTGGTATACGACCAAGTAATGACAGCAGCGAAAATTTTGCAACAAGATTGTAAATTAGATAGTCTACTGGATGGCGTGGAAAGAGAGTAGGCGTTCGATTCTATGTAACAATTTACTTTATAACCGAACTTATCTCCTGCCGAACTTATAAATTTTTTGTCATTGCAGACCGTCGGCTTCCACCTTAGAACCAAGAAGTTTGAGTGTTTCCATATACCACGTCTAACTAAGAAACGTTTAGTATCTTTGGAAACCAGGCAATCCGGTCATATTGCTCGAACAGGCAAAAAGTGTTCGGGGAGTTATGTTATATTACTTTTTAACGTAAGAAACATCATGCAAGAAAAATAGTTCTGTTAGGGGTTCCTTTCCTTGGGCTAGGCTCGTATCCGAAGTACAGGCAGCCAATTTCATTGTTTTTTCCTGTTGTATACGTGCCGACCAATTATTTCCTTAAGAACGCTAGCTTTCGGCTTCACCCGTCTGAGGTACAGGTCCGGAAAACCTTGTTGTAGCAATCGCAGAGGTGCTCCCTTTACACCCTAGCCGAACAATCGGGAACATAGGTTATAAACACAGGAGCCAGGCA
Organism: Aegilops speltoides; assembly: GCA_021437245.1. NCBI lineage: Eukaryota > Viridiplantae > Streptophyta > Magnoliopsida > Poales > Poaceae > Aegilops > Aegilops speltoides. Next base: position 409,326,740 of record CM038145.1, on the reverse strand, counting down.
ACCCAGCTTGGCAAAAACTTAAGTCATAGAGGTGCATAAAATGGCAGGAACAACAACCATTGTGAACGAAAGAAGCTTGTAAGCTTTTCAATAAAATGCTTCTTTAACACGAATCTTAAGAATTTCCTCCGCATCATGTGGATAGAAAAGATACTTAATCAAAATTTTCATCCCAACACTTACGTCCGCTCATGAATAAATCAGACACCCACTTCAATCTGGTATTATGCCTTCTAGCTGAAATATAGGCCATGCCCCCTCGATATCCAATTATCCCTTGAAATGTTAATACTAGATCAATTGTAGACCCGCCAAATAATCCCCGTCTTAAGAAGTTCGTGACCATGTGTAATACCTTGCTAAGTCACTGAAGTAGCATGCAGTAACATCGTATCCAGAATATGTTCCTGAGGATAATACTTTGCCTTCATCAACTTCGCACACAACGAGTCTGGATAAACCAACAACCTTGCCAACATGTACTATTTTATCACATTTGGTTAGCTATTGTTCTGTACAGATCACTATTCCTGTTTTGCACAAGCAATTGTTGTATTTCTTTTAAAGGGGCATACATGCAGATTTGCATGCATGGAAGTGTGTGTTCAACAATCTCTTGCAGTACTTCCATTTGGGAACATGTTTAGTTAAAACATAAAATACTTCCTCCGTTTAGGTGAGTAAGTCATCTTAGGTTGTGCACGGTGACCAAGGAGGAGAGGAAAACGAGAGACATTAATGTTTATTTGCTAATTAATAGTATTGCATGCAATGAACTAATCACTGCATGTCGTGTTTGAAAAGCATGCACACCCCTCATTCTTATTGGTTGATATATCAAGAAACAAGAAACGAGATGGAAGTTAATGCACCGCGCCTAAGTGTTTTGGGATTATTTGGTTTTTGTAAGATGACTTACACACCTAGACGGAGGGAGTATCTTTTTGTACTTTACCATGGTTTAAATGACATTTCTAAGTAAATAAATTTACAGTTAAGCGACTCTTTCCTGACTTCTCCTAATTCAACTTTGAGAAGATGCCTAACTTGGTACTCATCACACACAAACACGGTGAAGTTTATGTTGTTAGTATCACTTTCTTATTATTGCATTGTGTAAATTTGTTTTCTCAGTAACTTTCCGTGGTCAGGTCAGTAGTCAGTCTCACTTGACTCTGTTATGTCAAAATTGGGACTTCCACTGGATCATGTGGTTTCCGTTGTTTTGAATGAACTGGCTTTCTTTATCATATTTTCTTATCAGTTTAGGACCTCTTTTGAATCACTTATATGATATTAGTACACATATGCCATTCCACAGTTCACAGATTTTGCCCGCACTTGAAAGGAAGCCATGTGGATTTGAGGAGTTAGCTTCTTTCTTTTGCCCGTATGACAGAATTACAGTGTACTACACAAAATTTTAGTGTGTAAGGAAGATGCAAGCAAATCTATACTTCCATTAATCTCCCTTGGAACTTCACTTCCAGTGTTCAACTTTATTCATTCCCACAACCTAGTAGCTTACGGAGACAAGTATTTATTAATCACAAAGGGGAAGCACGCAACACATGGTATTATAGGAGGAGATCAAGTGACCGCTTCCTAGTTGTCGACATTTCTAAAAACCAGTAAAATCTAGTTGTCGGGAAAATAACATGGATAAAGTATGTTTTTTGGACCTAAGAAATAGGTGCTCGGCTTTAAAATTAACAAATCCCGAAGTGAACCAACAAGGTACATCAAGGTTTGTGCCGAGGACATCGATCACCTTATATAATAATAAACATGCAGAAAACATAAGGTAAGCTAAAAGAGTATAAGACAAAGCGTGGGCTAGCTTCTGTGTGGTTTTGTAGCTGCATGGGCATCTCCAAGTAGCCCCATGTGTGACACGAGCACCACCTAATATATACTTCCGTTTGGTCTGCAAAATGCAGAAAATGTGGGGTAACTTTTGATTTTCTTTTTCTTTTTCCTTTTTTTTATTTTGTTCGAAATCCAGAAAATGTTCAAAAAGTTGCAAAAAAATCAGTTTTTTTTAAAGTTCATAATTAGAAAAAAACAATTCGCACTTCCAAAACATGTTCACATTCCAAAACATGTTTGAATTTTTGAAAAATGTATGATTTAAAAACATATTCGTTAATTTTAAATAATGTTTGGAATTTTTTTGTTTAGTTCTATGAAAAATTACTCGCGTTTTTAAAATATACTGGCTAATCTGAAAAAGTGTTCGCATTATAAAAAATTGTTCAATATTTTGAAAAAACATAAGTGCTTTTCAAAAAGTGACACATTTTTTAAAAAATGTTCCCAAATATAATATGCTCAGATTTAAAAAATAGTTTTCTTTTTTTTGAGAAAATGAATGAAAATAAAAAGCAGCTGCTAAAGTGGTCATGCCGCTACAATGCGCCAATCGGACGGTCCAGTATAGGAGTTCAGGTCACCACTTCCTAATTGTCAATGTTTCTAAAACAAATTAAACTTAGTTGTCAAGAAAATAACATGGATCAAGCAAGTTTTTTAGACCAAAGGAACTTGGTGCTCGGCTTTGACATTAATAAAGCATGAAGTTATCCAAAAAGGTACATCAAGGGTTTGTGCTGAGAACATCATCAAGGGTTTGTAAAGAACATCCACACAAAATAGAGGACTAGCTAAAAGAGTAGAAGATACAACGCAGGCTAGCTTCCATGTGGTTTTGTAGCTGCATGGATGTCTCTGAGCAGCCCCATCTGTTGCACGAGCACCTTCCACATGCGGCTGCAAAAAAGATGATAATTTTGAAAATATAATCAGTCGGGTGATTAGGTAACTTAATTGGATTGATTCTATAGTGCATTTGTGTCAGACGTTCCATAAAGCCTTGCAATATGGGTCTAAAAAAAAGTCAAATAGTGGCCTAGCCTGCATAGCGCTTGATTTTTTTTCTTTTTTGAAAAGGAGGCTTGCCCCTGGCCAATGCATCTGAATGATGCATGCAGTCATCTTATTAAAAACTCTCAAAGCAAAAACCCTTAATAGCAAATAATAGAAACCCTGAATAGTTTTCCATGGCCTAGGCAACATGGAATAACCTGTAGACACGCACCTTATTTCCAATGATTGGGTCGAATCCAGAAAGAGTCCCAAATGAATCCATTGAATCTTTCCGTGGAAAGGCCGGAACTTCGCCGTCCCATTGGCGATGTCAATGATCTTTAATCATGGCGATTATGGTCCGTGCTATAGTCCATGCAGTCACTACCGGACTCGCGGTCTATGCCTACGGCCAAGGGCCGTCGGCATAGGCCCCTAGGCCGTCGGCATAGATCTATGCCTACGGCTGCCGTCGGCATAGAGCCGTCGGCGTAGATATCGTCAGCGTAGTCTTGTCAGACCGTCGGCATAGTATAGCCGTCGGCATAGGGTCCTATGCCGACGGCCTTGCGTCAGCCGTCGGCATAGATTAGCCGTCGGCAGTGTTTTCCGTCTGACGGCAACGCACGGCGTCGTCAAAAGCGCTAACGAATCGCCGTCGGCATAGCTCTGCCACGTGCCATCCCGTGGAGCTCCTTGTGGCGTGGCTATGCCTACGGCTTTGCCGTAGGCATAGATTGATCTATGCCGACGGCTTTGCTGTAGGCATAGCTGTGCCACGTGTCGCTCCCTGGTTCCTCCTGGCGACAGGGCTATGCCTACGGCATAGCCGTCGGCATAGATCAATCTATGCCTACGGCAAAGCCGTCGGCATAGATCTGCCACGTGGCGGCCCCTGCTAGCTCCTAGGCTTATATATGCCGACGGCTTTGCCGTAGGCATAGTTTTTTTTTCCATATTTTCTCTTTTCCAATTCATTTGACAGCATTTCAAAGCAGAATAATATGGAATAATGCAGAAATATGACAGTTCATCATCTAAACATACTCAAGTTCATCTAAACATACTCGAGTTCATCATCATCATCTAAACCTACTCAAGTTCATCATCATCACCGCCGGAAGTTCATGAACATAAAAGTAGTGCAAGACATGGAACATCGTAAAAGTAGGAACATGAAAGGCATGGCACGACGGCCACATGCACGGAATCATCATCGACATCAGGCAAGACCACCTCCGCCAAAATCACCACCGCCAAGACCACCTCCGCCAAAACCACCACCGCCAAGACCACCTCCGCCAAAACCACCACCGCCAAGATCACCTCCACCAAAACCGCCACCGCGACCAGCATCACTCTGCCGGATCGGAGGGTCGGGGTCGACGAAGCGAGTCGAGCCACCGGTCCCCTACATGTTTGAGAGGCGATTCTAACGGTAAATATGATATGATAGTGTTGAATGAGCGAGAACTAGTTTGCTAGTAGTTAGGCAAATGTACTAACCGGACTATTACCGCCTAGTGCCACCCATTCATCGAACGTGGGCACGTGTGGGGGGTCTCCTGCAGGTGGTGGTGGGGGTCCCATTTGTGGTGGATCCGTGCGGTTACTCCAAGACGCCAACATAGCCTGGATGTTAGTTAAACAAGCAAACTAGAAGGTCAGAAGGAATGAAACTACAAAAATGTAGCTTGGTTTTAAGAGGGCAAAACTAACCGTCATCATCTGACGGTTGTAATCATCGTTTGCCTTCACTCGTTTCAAGTACTCCCGCACCTCGAGATTCCTAAGCTCGACAAACTCCTTATATGCCTACATAAATTAGGTTGTTTCTAAGTGAGCAATGCTGAAAATAAACTGAGAATGCTAGAGAGAAAAAGATAAAGGGGAAGTACTTACAGCATGCTGGCGGGCTAAGGGAGTCTGTGAACGCCCCGTACTCTCTAACTGGCTCGAGTGTGTAGCCCGAAGCCGTGTGTACGAGATCGAAGGAGTGATCAACCCATCGAAACACGGATACCGGCCATGTGACTTCCCCTGGATGGCCACCACCGCCGTGTCGTCGATCTGAGACTTGGCGATCTCAGCAACAGGAACATCCGGATGCAACTCCTGATAGTGATGAGTGTAAGACCCCAGGTGCTTCTCGGTCTTGCCGTAGTACTTGCTCTCGCCCTCCTTGGGATGACTCCGCTCACGGGCCATCATCCACGACTCCATGTCTGAGAGCGGCCTCTTCAACTTGTCCTCCTGCAACGTCAAACAGAAGTTAGCCATACATAAGAACATGACGGTAAAGAAGAACAAAAATGCATCATGCACATAGATATACCTTCATGGCCCTGAAGCCCCAGTGGTTCTGTTTCCTTGGCCGTGTGTCCGTCGATTCCACGGTTATTCCGGGCTGGATGCTCTTGGCAGCAAACTCGCATCGTCGCCGAGCCACCTATCCACCAAACTCGCCCATCCATCATGCCTTCCATAGCACCAACGAGGAACAACCTATGCAAATTTTGGAAGCATGACATGTGAGCACGAAACATATAGTTCCTTTGCTTGAAACAATGAAAAGTTAATAATAGTTACCATCATGAACTGCTCTTTGTTCAAGGTAAGTCGTTATACGTGCTTCAGTTTTGGTCATCTTTTGGTGCGGTAGATGTGGTAATCTTGCGAGACGGCAACACAACGCACCTCGTCTCAAGAATCGAGCGAGCTTTCTTCTTCGCGGCCGCAAGCAAGACCACGTCGGCTCCGGCCTTGTGCTCGTCAATAACTCTATAGAGTTGCTGCAATCATGCATAAACCGAAGCAAACAAGGCATGAGTTGAGTGATTCAATGATAAACCATGAGCGGAATCAAGAGAAGTGATTCAGAAGAGAACTTACCCAAAATTTGGTGATCACGGCCTTAGCGGCCGTCCCGTACTCCGCGTTGCTGCAAGCGTCGTAGTGGGCACAGCTCGTGGCCAAAACCCGCAGTTGCGGGTCCCTGTCTGGCCGCGGGCAGAATAGGCCAGGCCAAAACTGCTTCAACAGGATAGTGATAAGGCCGTTCGGTTTACGGCCCTTTCCGCGAAGGATCCAGTTTCTGCAAGAGAATCAAATGATTGCCATGTGTACAATAAGAAAATGTTGTCATGTGTTGAAAATATGATTGAGAGGCACTTACTCTGTCCCCACAGGTTCAATGAGCCACTTGTGCTCCTCGATAGAAGGTGGTGTAGGTAGTCCGGCATTACCACGCAGCCACCCCTGCGGAGCACCTGGTGGCAAGTCACCCCACAACTCGGGATCAACCTCCCCTCCACCCTCCTCGCCCTCCTCCTCACCCTCCTCCTCGGCCTCCTCCTCCTCCTCCTCCTCGGCCTCATCCTCCTCGCCATCAGGAACATACTCCTCCTCCTCGAGACTCGAGAGGTGCCTCAGATAGGAGGGCATCAAGAAGACCCTCCTATTTCAGACACGGACCGGAGTTTTTGCACCGGTTGCTGTCCCCCACCTCCTCCTCCTCTAGGGGCTCTCCCCACCGCCTCCTCCTCTAGGGTCTCCTCCCCGACCCTCCACCTCCTGTGAGGTGTCATCCTCAGCGTGGTCGGGAGGGAACCTTGTGGGCTCGTCCACTCCGAGTAAGTCCTTTAAATTTACTGAGGAAACTAGCGCCGCTGGACTTGCCCATGATTAGCAAACCTGCATTAAGAAGAGAATAAACAATTAGTAAGGATATCAATTAAACAAGCATACAGGAAAAACATTAATACCAGAAGAGCACATTAAGCATACTATTGTAATGATCATTAAAAGAACTTACATTTTCTAGAACCCATTTGAATCATGGGGTTTATGTTGTAGTAATCATCATCGTTCGGGTCCGGTAGCTTACCATGCGGCAACACCTTGAACACAACTTCCCAACCCTTTAGGTACTCTTTCTGGCATGGGTAAGGCAGATAATATACTTGTGTGGCCTGGGTAGCGGCGATAAAGAGATCAGCTCCGGCATAGACGGTTGATGGTTTAACTTCAACTAAACCAACAGAAGGCGTATGTCTCAGACCCTTTTTGGGGTCGAACCATCGGCATTTGAACACAGTGAGACTTAGGTGTTCGCGGCCACGTTTGAACGTAAGCTCGTATATTTTTCCTACCCTTCCGTAGTAATCTACTTTATTATCTCCTTCAGTGAAGACTCCGGTATTTATGGTTTTGGGATCAGGCCGACTGTTCTGGTGCTCCTCTGTATGGAAGCGATACCCATTCACATCATACTTTTCGCATGTCATGACGACAGGGTCAAAACCCATGGAAACCCATCTCCATTCTTCATCCATTGATTCGGTCGGATCATTTCCCTACAAGTTTAATTGAAATTATAGGGTGCATGAGTTTAATTGAAATTATAGGGTGCATGAGTTTAATTGAAAGTGTGAAAAATTACTTTCTCCATGAACCACGCAACAAAATTTTTCCTTCCATCAGCACCCTTTCGGAGAAGAGCAAGTGCCTCCGCTTCAGTAGGAGGCAGCATTCCCGTCCATTCTTCTTCAACGAATCGACTACAATAAGAAAAGCGGTATAAGAACTAGGCAAAGTGAACATAACGAATTGACTAAAAGAATGGTGCAAAGGTATTACCTCATCCACTCATCCTCAACTTCCTTGATGTTGTGCAAGATATAGAACATGACATCCTCCCACTCATCTCGTGGCATGAGATAAGGTTTCGAGCATCCAGCCCTACCACCTTGCCCGATGAATATAGGCAACTTGGGTTTATACTTGGGTTCTTTTGTATTGTATCGAGACACCTTATTGTGCAACGTGGGAACATGGTCCGGATAGTAGGCTGTCCTGAGGTCTGCCACCTCCTCTAGGATAACTGCCTCAGCTATGGAAGCTTCAATCTTAGCTTTGTTTCCACATTTCATCTCGGATGCTTGTTACGTCTCTCGGGATCGTCAACGATTACTGCAGGGCCCCCAACAATACCTCGTTCGAGGTGCAAAAGGAGATGTGTCATCGGAGTAAAGAAGCCTGGCGGGAAGATCTTCTCTAGCTTGCATATCAACTCCGGCGCCTTCTTATGCATTTCTTTTATCTTCTCAGGACATACTTCTTTAGCACAAAGCGTGCGGAAGAAATGGCTTAACTCCGCAAGCACACGCCAGACACGCTCGGGAACATAGCCCCGAACCATCACCGGCATAATCCGCTCAATCCATACGTGATAGTCATGACTCTTGAGCCCGGTCACTCTGCCCGTTGAAAGATTGACCCCCTTACTTATATTCGACGCATAACCATCAGTGAACTTCACGACGTGTTTCAGCCACTTAAATGTCTCCATCTTATGGTCCTTTTTAAGTACGAAATCAGCATCTGGCTTGAACCAAGATTTTCGACTGCCTGTGGGAGGCTGCATGTGTAGACGTGGTCTATCACAAATATTCTGTTGATCAACTCTAGCATTAACATTATCCTTTGTCTTATCAGGAATGTTGAGGATCGTGTGAAAAAGGGACTCTGCGACATTCTTTTCGGTGTGCATCACGTCTATGTTGTATGGAAGTTTGAGGTCTTTAAAATAGGAAGCTGCGTGAAGGGGTAATGTGAGTCCGGTTGTGCGTCTCACCATAATTTTCAAAATTCTTTTTCCTTTACCTTTTCCTTTGCCCTCGCCTCGTCTTCGCCGTGGCTTTGCCTTTGCCTTTGCCTTTCCCTTCACGGCGGGCTTAAGAGCTTTCATTGAGCAAGCACATCCGCGCCGAAAACGTTGGAATCTCGTTCACTTCATGGACAACTTTGCCTTTTGTGAAGTTCTTCTTGTCTTCCCTATCGATGGTGCGGAGGAGGAACTTTCGATGCAGGTCAAATGCAACATACTTGCCACCCTTCTTCACCAAATGAAAATCAAGGCCTGCATGCACCTTTGGGCAAGGCATCTTTCCACTTGTACACCATCCATGAGCAGGGCATAACCGGGAAAGTCATGCATGCAATATTGTAGCCAAACTTTCATCAAGAAATTTTTCTGCAAATGTCGGTCGTATGTCAACCTCGGGAAGTACCAAGAATGGTGCAAATCATCCACCAACGGCTGCATAAACACACCCAAATTCTTCCCCGGATATTCAGGCCCCGGAATTATAAGCGACAGGAACATGGTCTTCCGTTGCATTATGGCGCCGGGAGGAGATTGAGCGGAATAACAAATACGGGCCAACAAGCTGTATGAATTAGGCGACATACCATATGGATTGAACCCATCACCGTTATAGCAATTCGGACATTCCCAGCCTCGGCTGCTTCCTCCGGTACTCTATATCGAATGACTTCCATGCTTCACCTCGATGGATGTACAATTTTTTGGATTGTACCTTTTCCTTCCTCGTGCCACTTCATCATTTTGGCAGACTCTCGGTGATGAAAAGGCGTTGCAGTCTTTTGATAAAATCAAGATCTGAAGAACCTTCACAGGATTTTAGCTGCTGCTTGACCATGTTTATCGACCACCTCAATATACCGAGAGTTACCGCACTTCCTACAGTACTTGTCATCCGCATACTCATGCCTAAACAAAAGGCAATTCTTTGGACAAACATGAATTTTCTCATAGTCCATGGAGAGCGCCTTCATGATTTTCTTCGTAGCGTACATGGTTTTCGGCAGTTCATGGCCCTCAGGCAGGCTGTTAGCCCATACTCCCAGAAATGCTTCGAAGCAACCTCGGCTACAGCGGTACTCAGCCTTGACTGCCATCAGTTGCGAGATGGCATCCAGCACAGACAGCTTGGCACCCTCATAGAGAGGTTTCTTTGACGAGGCCAAGATTTCTAGGAAGGCCTTTGCGGTTTCCTCCGGTTCCTCCGGTTCATTCGCTGAATGTGACGGAGGTGTCCGCTGTGCAGCAAAGACATCATCTAGCATGTCTCTAACCCCATCGTCCTCATAACCAGTGACGCGTTGTCGTATCACATCCTCTCTACCACGGTCCCGCTGGGCAAAGTTTATCGGCATATTAAAGTTGGGCATAAAACCATGCGTGCGAAGGTGCTTACTCATCTCACTCTTATCTCTGCGGATACGCCTCTTACACTTGGCACACGGGCATTACGCACCATCCTCATTGGACTACGGAATATCTCTTTCAAAAACACATCAGTTTTCTCGACCCACTCTGTTGTTACTTGATTCCGACGGAAAAACCCACTATACATCCACTGATTATCTGCCATCTCTGCTTTATTGGAAGCCACACAACAAAATTAAGGATTCATTTAAATTACTCACATCAATATTTTATTTTTTACAAGGTTGACGAGAAATGACATTTAATCCACCTACATCTCTAATAGGTAAAGATGGGTCCTAATCCCACCCGAGAATGTGTAGATTGAGTACGTTGTCCATGCTCTACCCCATTCCGAGACAAAATTTCGGCAGCACCTCCCCGCTGTTCTCCAAATACACGTCTCGGCAAAATGCCGAGAGAATGTGCATCCGGAGAACAACAGGGAGGCGCCGCCGAAATCCTGTCTCGGAACGGGGTAGAGCATGAACAACGTACCCAATCTACACATCCTCGGGCTGTCCGTGGAAAGCGCTGGACAATCCGAAAGAGCTGCGGTGATAAATATGCAATTGAATGCATATTTATCGATGCAACCCTTCGGACGGAGACCTAGGTTCTGCGACTTGATGTGAAAATTTAATCTAGTGACATGGAAAAAAAGAGGACGAGGTCATGGAATTGTTGCTCACCCTCCGATGTAGTCGATCAAAGGAGACGAACAATCGTGGACCAACACCTCCAACGTCGACAATCACTCCACGAAGATGGAACACCACAAATCCTGTTAATTACACCGAGTGAAAAAAAATTAGGTCATCACCTCACATTAAGCATTGATACTTTTAACTATGAAAAAAAATCATGTTTCGTCAAGTGTCAAATTTTGTCCTTCAATTTTTTTAGCAAGATCATCATGATTAAATAACCACTCATCATATCATAATTTTGCAGCACATCTCACATAGCTACTTAACATTCATCCATGCATTCATTCATTCATCCATCCAACAGTAGAAAAAATGCAAAAAAATGAAAAAAAAAATGTAGCTCACCGAGAGGGGCGTGGCAGGGGGCGAGGCGGTGAAGGGGATGGTGAGGCAGGGCGGTCGGGGACGGAGGGACGGGCAGACGGTGCCGGGTCGGGAGAGGCAGGCGCGCCGGGCCGGCCGACGCAATGGCGGGTCGGGAGGCCGGTGCAGCGTGGTCGGGGAGGCAGGCGACGGGGTGGAGGCAGCGGCGCCGGCGGTGTGGAGGCGGGCGGCGTGGGCTGTGGAGGCGGGCGGCGACGCTGTGGGAGGCGGGAGGCGTGGGCGTGGTGGAGGCGGGGTCTGCGGCGGCATGGGGGTCTTGGCCAGGGTGCAAGTGGCGCAGGTCGTCGGTCGGGGCTGCGGCTGGCACAGCAAATGGTGTGGGGAAGAGTGAGTGGACGAGGGAGGAGGGGAGTAGATAAGGTAAACTATGCCGACAGCTAAGCCGTCGGCATATCTAGGGGCGCCATGTGGCACCTATGCCGACGGCTTAGCCGTAGGCATACTTTTTTATTATTTTGTATAAATTTTGTAATGTTTTCTTATTTTTTATAAATATTTTAATGTTTTCTTATACTTTTTTTTACATGCAGAACATTATTTTTTACCCGACGCGTCCGTTTCCCCCCTCCAGGTGCCGGCGGTGACGCCGTCCGTGAGGGGGGCACACCCCGGACACGCGTGCCGCCTCTTCGGACAGGCCACAACACCACCCCGCATGTATGAGGGGCCGGTGCTACGCTCTGGTGGCCTTGCTACCCCCAGGGCCCCCGTCCGCCTAACCCTGTAGCGTTTGACCACGGGATCTAGCCCTTTGACTTTGCACGGACGGGCTTTGACCAGCGGACCTCCCCACCCGGTTGTATCAGGTCAGCCCAGAGGGACACGTGGCAGCAACATCCGGGCCAAACCCACAGCTACATCCCCTCCGTGTAGACCCGACGCGTCCGTTTCCCCCCTCCAGGTGCCGGCGGCGACGCCATCCGTGAGGGGGGCACACCCCGGACACGCGTGCCCCCTCTTCAGACAGGCCACAACACCACCCCGCATGTATGACGGGCCGGTGCTACGCTCCGGTGGCCTTGCTACCCCCCCCCCCAAGGCCCCCGTCCCGCCTAACCCCGTAGCGTTTGACCACGGGATCTAGCCCTTTGACTTTGCACGGACGGGCTTTGACCAGCGGACCTCCCCACCCGGTTGTGTTAGGTCAGCCCATAGGGACACTTTGGAGCAACATCCGGGCCAGACCCACAGCTACATCCCCTCCGTGTAGACCCGACGCGTCCGTTTCCCCCCTCCAGTGCGGCGGCGGCGCGCGTCCGTGAGGGCACACCGGACACGCGTGCGCCCCTTCGGACAGCCACAACACCACCCGCATGTATGAGGGGCGGTGCTACGCTCCGGTGGCCTTGCTACCCCCAGAGCCACCGTCCCCGCCTAACCTCAGAACGTTTGACCACGGGATCTAGCCCTTTGACTTTGCACGACGGGCTTTGACCAGCGGACCTCCCCACCCGGTTGTGTTAGGTCAGCCATAGGGACACTTTGGAGCAACATCCGGGCGGACCCACAGCTACATCCCTCCGTGTAGACCCGACGTCTGTTTCCCCCCTCCGGTGCGGCGGCGACGCGTCCGTGAGGGCACACCGGACACGCGTGCGCCCCTTCCTGACAGGCCACAACACCACCCCGCATGTATGAGGGGCGGTGCTACGCTCGGTGGCCTTGCTACCCCCCTGGGCCCCGTCCGCCCTAACCCGTAGCGTTTGACCACGGGATCTAGCCCTTTGACTTTGCACGGACGGGCTTTGACCAGCGGACCTCCCCACCCAGTTGTGTCAGGTCAGCCCATAGGGACACTTTGGAGCAACATCCGGACCAGACCCACAGCTACATCCCCTCCGTGTAGACCCGACGCGTCCGTTTCCCCCCTCCAGGTGCCGGCGGCGACGCCGTCCGTGAGGGGGGCACACCACGGACACGCGTGCCGCCCCTTCGGATAGGCCACAACACCACCCCGCATGTATGAGGGGCCGGTGCTACGCTCCGGTGGCCTTGCTACCCCCCCAGAGACCCGTCCCGCCTAACCCTGTAACGTTTGACCACGGGATCTAGCCCTTTGACTTTGCACGGACTGGCTTTGACCAGCAGACCTCCCCACCCGGTTGTGTCAGGTCAGCCCAGAGGGACACGTGGCAGCAACATCCGGGCCAAACCCACAGCTACATCCCCTCCGTGTAGACCCGACGCGTCCGTTTCCCCCTCCGGTGCGGGGCGACGCGCCGTCCGTGAGGGCACACCGGACACGCGTGCCCCCTCTTGAGACGAGCCACAACACCATCCGCATGTATGAGGGGCGGTGCTACGCTCCGTGGCCTTGCTACCCCCGGGCCCGTCCGCCCTAACCTCAGAAGTTTGACCACGGGACCTAGCCCTTTGACTTTGCACGGATGGCTTTGACCAAAGGACCTCCCCACCGGTTGTGTCGGTCACCCCGAGAGGGACACGTGGCAGCAACATCCGGGCCAAACCCACAGCTACATCCCCTCCGTGTAGACCCGACGCGTCCGTTTCCCCCTCCACAACACCACCCGGTTGTGGTAGATCATCCCATAGAAACACTTGGGAGCAATGTCCCCTCCGTATAGACCCGATCTGGTGTTTCCGCCCTCCAGATGCGGCGGCGGCGCCGTCTGTGAGGGGGACACACCGTGGGCGTGAGGGTCACACTTGAGAGGCGGGTGCGGGCGTTTGCAACCGCCACAAAACTTTTGTCGACATAGCTGTTTTTAATTTTAATAAAATATAAGGACCTATATTCAAAGAACATGGCGGCACATTATTAACGTGCTCGAAAAAATACAAACTGTATATACATATTCATAATCTATGAAAAATTACAAACTACATATATATTCATATAATAATACATAAAAAGCATATGCTACATGTCGCTTAATATAATAACATATAAAGAAGCATGGAAAAATTATGTTAAAAAATACTATGCGACGGCATTGCCGTCGCATAGATCTGATTCGTGTCGCGGATCGGTGGCGTGGAGCCTATGCCGACGCGCCGCCCGTCGGCATATCTGCCATGGATCGGTGGCGTTGCATGCGGAGATATGCGACGGCGCCCGTCGGCATAGACTTAACGGCGTTAACCCGCGGCTGTCCGGCGCGGGTTCTTTGGGCCCACCAGATGCCGACGGTGACCTAAGCCGACGGCTCTTTGTCGGCGTGTCCGCAGCTAGATCGACGGCCGATCTATGCCGACGGCTGCCGTCGGCTTAGATCCGGGTAGCCCGACGGCCGTTGTAAGCCGACGGCCTGTATGTGGCTGTCGGCATAGTTCCATGTAGGCCGACGGCAGCCGTCGGCATTGTTTTGGCCGTCGGGTTAGGGCTGGTTTCCGGTAGTGAGTAGACGGAATTCTCCTTGAACCCGGAGACGCTTGCTGCTCCTTCACTGTCGCCTTCAGGAAATTAGTCGACACCGAGCGAAGGTCAATCCGGGCGTTCTTCACCCTCATCCACTTCGGCCTCCTAGAGAAGATATTGCTCTTGTAGACCCGGCAGAGGTTGGTGCAGCCCGGAACTTTGGAGGCGACGAGGTATAGCTCGCCATTCACTTGCATATACTTGCAGGCCCAATCCGATTTCTTTTTGGGAGCTGCATGCAAAGATCGAATCCACGTCGCCGTGGGAGATGTGCCGGCAACGTCGCAGATAGAGATCGCTCCAACTACCGCCACTTCCGCCGAAGCGAACCACGGAGGTGACGCAGCTTTTTGGCACGTTAGTGTCGAGCAGCGTCCATGCAACGTCGATGCCCACGCGGCAGAATGCGACGGTGCTCGACTCCGCCAGCGCCGCCATCGCCACACAGTCCCCAGAGCCGGGCGAGGACGAGGAGAGCACGATCTCGCGGAAGATCTCACTCTTCTTCATGTCTTCTAGCCTGGCCCACTCGTGTTGGCCGCGGACGGCAGGAAGGATGACCCAGTTGCCGTCCGGGAACGTATAGTGGTAATAGGAGGCCGCCAGGCCGCGCTCGTCGGCTGGCGGGAGCTCGACGGTGGCGCCGGTTAGCGGGTTGAGAAGTGTCACATACCCGGCCTCGTCGACGAACGCCAGCCACCCACGTGATGAGCCGTGCAGTGTCTTGCCTCGCAGCGACGGCAGGTTCCTCGTGAAGGTCGTCTCGCCGCCGTCTGCCGCTGTGAAGAAGGTGACGGCGATGTCCGGGGAGTTGGGGCAGAAGGGCAGCATCATCAGCATCGGCGCGAAGAACTTGGTGAACGGCAGCGCGGCGCGCCAGCCCGAGCACATGGACCGGAAGCTGAAGGCGTCGCGCCGCGAGGGGAGCATCTTGCCGATGTGCTCCAGGAGCTCCTCCGGCAGAGTGCTCCAGTTCCGATCCTCCTCCAGAAGAACAGGTCTGGGGCTCGGCGGACGAGGCGGCGATGCCATGGTCATCATCGTCGTCGACGAGAGGAGTCGGGACGCCATATGGATGAGATGGGTTAGACCGAGAGCAAGAGTAGATTTCAACGTTTCTACAGGAGATGAGCAGATGGATCGATCGTGGAAGAGCTGATGGTAAAATATATTGGCAAGAAGTTGGCTGCAAATTGGAAAGTTTTCACGGGCAAGAGAGGAAGAGGAATGCATTGAAACGTGCCTAGCTGTTCTGCTCTGGCGTGCGTGAGTGAACGCGCTCGCGTTTAATTCTTCCTATAAATTTGAGTCGTGTGTTTCTAACCTTTTTTGTTACGGTTTTTTGTGTGTTTTTTTCTGAGTCGACCAAGATATGTCTAAATTAAATTGATTGTTGAAAATACAATTTTCATCATTTCCTGCAAAGTTACTGCTTGGCCATGATTTGTAGGACTAGCACAACAGTTAACATGGACGTTTCGACGAGAATAATGCCTCCATCGAGTATTAACTATGGTTCCGTTGGTAGTAGTACATACTAGAGGATGACGCGCCGCGCCATCCTTCGGAGTGAAACCTTCTTTTTTTGTGTGTGATTAAGCCTCATTCTTTTTAATGTTTTTTTTTCATCGGTGGTTAGGGTTGACGCTTTGTTGTGTGCTTCACCTGAGTTGGGTTGACTTGCTCTTGTTGCACAAAACACACCTAGGAATGGACACAAACGCAGCACACATCAATTATTCACCCCCTTGCAGGTGGGTCTACCAGAGACCCCTAAAGCCCCGATGCAACATGAGCCAATAATCCTAGCTAGGGAGCTTAAAATCTTAGAACACTAGATCAAGATCGCGCCTTGGTGCGAGGGTGCCGGTCCCAACGATGTGGTCAAACAGGTAATGGTCAGTTAGTAGTAAGCATGGTTTAGGTTAGTAGGAAGTTCTATTGATGCATTTCATATGATATGAAGCATAAAGCACCAAAAGTTTTCAATCTTTAGAACAACACCATAATAATAAGTTTGTTGGCAACCTTATAAGAATTACTTGAAATATACGGAAGACACTTTGGCAATGACATTTACTTACAAAAGATACCAAATTTCACAAGTACTTCAATAATTTGAATCAACATAACAAAAGTTTCCAGAAAAAGATTGACATAGAATCCCACACAACAATCGACAAAAAGAACTGATCCTTGGCATTGTCCAGCGCAACGATCATGTTGCCAATCTGATCATCATGCCATGGTGCATGTTGTCGCCGCCCATCCGCTCGTCGCTGCTCACATTGAATGTGGCGTTTTGCCTGGTTCCTGGACACTGAAGCGGGCGATAGCTACGACGCCATCAGGCTCTTGCCCTCCTTTTGCTGCTTAGTTCATCTATCAATTCGCACGGTAGAGAGAGAAACAACAGAGGTTCGGAATTATTCTCGGACTAACTGGATGTGTTTAGTAGCTGAATTCTGGTTGAGGTATAAGATGCGGAGTGAACCTGAGATATACAGTACCAATTTATTGGGATATTCAACATTTTAGACCTTGGCTTCGTCCCCGAGCTGCTCCTGCTCAGCTTCCTGCTTTCGCAGATCGGCTAGAGATGCCAATGCTCAAAATACAACTACACAAAAAATAATAGGAGAATCCATTAAATTTGTGACGGTATCGGAGGCACGAATACATATTAACATTAAAAACAATCAGAATTGACTTTTTGCCATTTGTAGAATAAGATTTCACAATAAATGAATCAGAAATTTGATCTTAGTTGCACAGATAAAAATGGAATTCAGAGTTGGATGAACCAAAAAAAATTAATGCTTAACTGCACACATCTATCGTCTCAAACTGCTCTTCTTACATAGGTGATTGCATATCGATTGAGAAACAAAGGCCACTTCTAAATTTACTTATATCTCCATGATATATTGTTGATCCCCGAATTCCTTATACGGACATGAGTTATAGTTCATGGTTCAGTATGTTATTGGAAAGTTATTTAGAGAAATCAAATCTAGCAAGGTTCTAAGAACACACAAATAACAAAAAATGGAGTGGAAGAAATAATCCATCCATATCGATAAAAAGGGTGTGCGTGGCAGCAGCGATGGTGACAATCTCATGTCTAGCGAACCAGAAAATGACATACATTCTCAAGCATATTTAGAAAGAGGATCAAATAAAAGTATGTGTGTACTTCAGAGATAATTACCTTGAGAAAGTTGTGGTATGGACGGGGAGTTGATGGTGGCACGATCTGGATGTAGAGCAGTGGGGAGATGAGTTGTTGGCCGGTCACATTGTCGTTGCAGAACTCTTGGTCAGACTGGGCCTCAACAAATCTACAGAAGGCCGGCAGGAACGCAACTTAGCGTCAGGGTTGGGAGCTCAGCCGATACTACTTCGGATGGCAGCCCCGCACTACTGGAAGGGGATCGGAACCAGAGCCTCAAGCTTCCGGCGCTGCTGGCTGCCACCTTATTCAAACCTTGACAACTAAAGTCTTATTAGTATTAACTTGTAGATTATTAGGAAAAAATAATAGGCGGATGCAAATACGAATTAGGAACAGAACGAAACAGCTTAACTGGATGCAAATTAGAATACTTTTACCCTGTATGCATCAAAAGAGTCTCTTGTGGTCTAGAAGCTTTGTGAAAAAGCTCACGGAAGCAGTACATGATTGTTCTACGTAGTGAGAAAAATTAAGCTCACAGAATATCAAAAAGGAGGAAGAATGCAGGACAATACAAATAAAAATGCTTCGTTTTCAGGTGAAAGGCCTGAGCATTAAGAATGATATAAACACAAATTTCTATGAATCATGCCAAAGATTTTGTTCACAATCAGTCACAACCTCGATATGATTTTGACAACATGGACCCGACTCTATGGACCAACATGGAATCTCCCAAGTACAGACAAAATAACAAGCACTTGTAGGCGGTAAACACAGGGAAAAATTATTGCCACAATTTAAGCTCACATGTAAAGGAAAATGACACTATCACTTGGTAGGGAAAACACTCAGATTCTTTTTGTGCCTGTTACCTTAATCATGCTAAGTCATGGCCAAAGCCGAACAAACGTTGCAAATTAATTTACATGAAATATGATCATGCAGTTAGTCTAAGAAATGAGAAGAACTTTCTAATAGTATAGAATGGACTGAAAACTAAACCCAAGAGATCCCAGAAAATGTGGCAATTCGAACCCCCAAAAGAAAGTAGTAACATACCTTGCTGAGATGACCTTTTCAAGTTTCTGCCTTTTGCCAGCTTGGTGAGTGCAATCATTTGAACCGATGGTACTTCTGTCACTCCTCACTCCAACCGACTTTTTACTCTTGAAAACAAATAGAATTGAAGGTCACACGGTACACACAGGAATAAACACATCATCTGTCTACTTAGCCGCCTCCTCCTCCCAGACTCCCGCCGCCCCCTCTCCTCTTCCTCCTGCCTCGCCTTTCTCTCTCTCTCCCTCCAAATCCTTCTCTGAACTCCTCATGAAGAACCAATAGCATTGCCGAACCATCGCTTATCCCAAAATAACAAAGTGCAGCTTACTCTTAACCAGATTAGATCAAGGACCAACAACAAACAATAAAAGATCAAGAACAACTTATATGCAATAAAGGTATGAGAGAGAAGAAATCTTTACATAAGACGGCTATAAACACTGGAGCATAAATAAGCAACACCTTTAAATAAAAATAAAAAGGGTTCAGGGTTCAATGCATAGTGGGCTCAGATTTTCCTTCCCTTGGTCATATAATCTACCCCCATCATCTCTTATCACCAGGTCAATCTGTTTATACAGTAGTGCTGCTCTGGTTATCACTCAACAAGAATGACCATCCAAGGACAGAACAATAAGTATCACAGGATCAAAAAGGATTCTAGATAGAAGAGGGAGGATCCAACATACCCACGGGTGCCTCGATTGCTCAAAGGCACACTTATCGCCCTAGCAAGAATGGCTTCCGACCGATGGGGCACGTGATTCAAATGCAGTGGCATGAGATATCTCATCGTGGGAGTAACTATTCATTACTACAGGAGTTCAGGCTCGATCCAACGGCCGAGATCAATCCAGAGCGAGATCCGACGGCCAAAATCGCATCTGGAAATTGATCCGATGGCCGAAGGTGCCTGAGATCTGAGGAGACAGGGAACTTGCCGCGGGTTTTATTTCTGGATTTCTGGATGGATCACCAGATCAATATGTTCTAACGAGGGTGAAACTGCCCTGGTTATCACTCATCAGAAATGACCATCCAAGGACAGAGCCACTAAAATGAGGACATGATCAAAACAGCTCAAAGAAATGAGGAATGATCCAAATTAATACCCACAAGTGCTTCGATTGATCGAGAGCATGCCTATATCAGCCATAACTGATCATCATAGCCCTGGCCATGTCCCATATAGAGGCCGAAGCAGAGGAGGGGAAGATGGAGCTCTCCGAGGGAGGTTGTAGCCGAGGCAGTACTCAGTGGGCGCCGGGGTTGCACCTGAACGCCGTCCAACCGGCGAGGCACCACGTCGGAGTTGCGCCTTGCACCATCCCGCCGACGAGCACGAACGCCACTGGCACCGAAGCGGCCAAGGAGGCAAGGAGGCGATGTGTAGCACTTCTAGGAGCACCATCAGGGGTGGAGATGACCCGAGCCTAGTCAGTTCTCTTTTAGCTGCAATCAAGGATAAGATTTGTTAGAACATTCTTGTGGTGAAAACTTATCATCATGCAAGGAAGCCACCAATTTAGTATCTTGTTGTGAAAATCTTGCTAATTAAATGGCTGCCTCTTTGTTTGA
This sequence comes from Aegilops speltoides, assembly GCA_021437245.1. Taxonomy (NCBI): domain Eukaryota; kingdom Viridiplantae; phylum Streptophyta; class Magnoliopsida; order Poales; family Poaceae; genus Aegilops; species Aegilops speltoides. The sequence continues at coordinate 409,306,512 of CM038145.1, read as the reverse complement.
CATGATTTAGTATCTTGTTTTTGCCTAATTAGCAAGCCACCGATTCAGAAAAACAACAAGGAATATCTAAAAAGACTTATATTTAGGAACGAAGGGAGTGCTCAATCACAATGCCATCGTGATATTTCACCCGTGATGTACTTCTTTCACCCAGATTTAATATGTCTATCTCTAAAAACTTCATCTTACACCAGTATGTTTATGACTTCAAGAGAAATTCATCAAACAAAATATTAAAATATTTATTTCTTCGGAAATGCTTAATTTAAGTGCATGCAGGTATTTATTTGTCTAGGATGTATGCAAGAATTTCTAGTAAGTTCTACATGGAAAGAACTGAACACAACTCGGCAGCAAAGACCATGTCATGTTTCAGTTGAAGTTGAAACTGTATAAAGAATTACATCACGCTTCTAGAATCAAAAGAGAATTATGTAAATAGATCAACAGCACAATAATGTACACATGAAGAACTGAAAAGGAGTAAGCGAGAACAACAGGTCAGGAAAAAGGTAGAAGAAAGACATATGTGAAGGAGACGTCCGTCGAAGGGCCAATTAAGTAAATATATCAGCAGCACAATAATATATATCTATTTGAGATATACATTTTCCAGATTGTTGAAGGAAATATGCCCTAGAGGCAATAATAAAGTTGTTATTTATATTTCCTTATATTATGATAAATGTTTATTATTCATGCTAGAATTGTGTTAACCGAAAACTTAGTACATGTGTGAATACATAGACAAAACAAAGTGTCCCTAGCATGCCTCTACTTGACTAGCTCGTTAATCGAAGATGGTTATGTTTCCTGACCATAGACATGTGTTGTCATTTGATGAAACGGGATCACATCATTAGAGAATGATGTGATGGACAAGACCCATCCGTTAGCTTATCATAATGATCGTTAAGTTTTATTGCTATTGCTTTCTTCATGTCTTATACATGTTCCTCTTACTATGAGATTATGCAACTCCCGAATACCGGAGGAACGCCTTGTGTGCCATCAAACGACACAAACGTAACTGGGTGATTATAAAGATGCTCTAAAGGTGTCTCCGGAGGTGTTTTTTGAGTTGGGATAGATCGAGATTAGGATTTGTCACTCCGTGTATCAGAGAGGTATCTTTGGGCCCTCTCGGTAATGCTCATCACTATAAGCCTTGCAAGCAATGTGATTAATGAGTTAGTTATGGGATGATGCATTACGGAACGAGTAAAGAGACTTGCCAGTAATGAGATTGAACTAGGTATGAAGATATCGATGATCGAATCTCGGGCAAGTAACATACCGATGACAAAGGGAACAACATATGTTGTCGTGCAGTTTGACCGATAAAGATCTTCGTAGAATATGTAGGAACCAATATGAGCATCTAGGTGGTTATTGATCGGAGATGTGTCTCGATCATGTCTACATAGTTCTCGACCCCATACGGTCTGCACGCTTAACATTCGATGATGATTTGTATTATGAGTTATGTGTTTTGGTGACCGAAGTTTGTTCGGAGTCTTGGATGAGATCACGGACATGACGAGGAGTCTCGAAATGGTCGATAGGTAAAGATTGATATATTGGAAGGTTACATTCAGACACCGGAGTGGTTTCGGGAAGTTTCGGAGTCTCGAGAGGTTACCGAAAACCCCCCCAGGATAGTAATGGGCCAACATGGGCCTTGGTGGAGGAGAAGGGGCCGGCCATAGGAGGTGGGGCGCGCCCCCTGGTGGCCAGCCTCCTCCCTCCTCCTTTATGTACGGGGGGAGGGGGCACCCCAAAGGCATAACATTGTCTTAGCCGTGTGCGATGACCCCTCCACCATTTACTCCTCCGATAGTATCATCATAGTGCTTAGGCGAAGCCCTGCGCGGATCACATCATCAACACCGTCGTCACGACATCATGCTGACGAAACTCTCCCTCGACCCTCTGCTGGATCAAAAGTTCGAGGGACGTCATCGAGCTGAATGTGTGCCAGACTCGGAGGTGCCGTATGTTCGGTGCTAGATCGGTTGGATCATGAAGATGTTCGACTACATCAACCGCATTAACCTAATGCTTCCACTTTCGATCTACAAGGGTACGTGGACACACTCTCCCCTCTCGTCGCTATGCATCTCCTAGATAGATCTTGCGTGATCATAGAATTTTTTTTGAAATTGGATGCTACATTCCCCAACAATTGTTTAGGACATTTCACTAGTAGCAAAGAATTTTTTAAATAATATAAAATGAGATGCCATACCAAAGGAGATAGATATCAACATGTCCAGGAAGAAAAGAACGGCTCTCAGTTCATATGTTTCAGGTATTAGGCATAAACGTGTATCTCATATACATGTAAAACAAAACAATATGTACAAAGAAATTTCTCTTTGGGCTAGTTAAAATAATCGCTTTAGTTCTTAAGTAAAAAGAAATGAAAAATATCATTTTCATTTAGTGCAAACTATGATTCTATCTTTCTTCTTTTTCCAACAAAAATGTTAATATTCAAGGTTAGAATGGTCCTGCAGCAATGAGAAAGCTGAATTCCACCTGTATCAATATGAAGCTTAATTCTAGTTCCATCCTCTCAACCAATTTACATGTATTCCGCAGATCACAAATCAAGAATCCAACTATCCAAAATTGCAGCCATTCATCATCGGGTATTATTTAAAAAGGAACAGAGGGGATTTAGTGAGAAGCAGTCCAGACCTTCTGGATCTGACCAAACACATTTGAATTCATCCTTGCATGTCCTCCTGAACTGTTAGAGGTAGGAGACACCTTGGCCCACTAGACGCATGTGCACCTGCGTGAACAAAAGCAACAGCAGCATGAGGGGAGAGGCATGAGGGGAGGGGAGGGGCCAAGAGCAAATCAAAATGGGGGTACCTTGACCAGCAGCTGCAAAGCTAGGGTTAGGGTTGGAGCAGGGGGAGGGTTGCGTCTCGAACAGAGAATGGCATGGGCGCGAAGCAGGCAGCCCGTACCGTCACACTGACAGGTGGAAGCACTCGGAGGCCGAGGTCAGATGACGGCACTAGAGAATCTGCGAGTGCCATGGCTGCCGGCTGGCCTGCTCGATCTCCCCCTCTTCTCTTCTCTTCCCTTTTCTTCTGATGACGGGAATGGGAGTTTGCGGGTGGCATGGTGCGAGGCAGAGAAGGAGAGAGGTCCACGGCGAGGCGACCGCTGGTGAGGAGGACGAGCACCGGAGCCGTGGCGGATGGAGAGGCGACCTTCGACGAGGCTTGTGGCGCCCCCATCCTCTCCGGCGCGGTTGACCCACGGCGCCCACGCCTCCAGCAATCGCGGCACGAACCTGCGGAGGGACGCGCACACCCGGCGACGTGCTCCCTCTTTGGCCGCTTCCTTCATAGAGCCGTCGGGCAGATGGTGGCGATGCGCGAGAACAACAGGTAGGCACAAAGGTAGAAGAAAGACACATGTGAAGGAGACGCCCGTCAAAGAGCCAATTAAGTAAATATATCAGCAGCACAATAATATATATCCATTTGAGATATACATTTTCCAGATTTTTTAGGAAATTTCACGGGTGGCAAAGAATTTTGTTAAATAATATAAAAGGAGATGCCATACCAAAGGAGATAGATATCAACATGTCCAGGAAGAAAAGAATGGCTCTCAGTTCATATGTTTCAGGTATTAGGCATAAACGAGTATCTCATATACCTGTAAAACAAAGCAATATGTACAAAGAAATTTTTCTTTGGGCTAGTTAAAATAATCGCTTTAGTTCTTAAGTAAAAAACAAATCAAAAATATCATTTTCATTTAGTGCAAACTATGATTCAATCTTTCTTCTTCTTCCAACAAAAAATATTCAAGGTTAGATTGGTCCTACAACAATGAGAAAGCTGAATTCCACCTACATCAATCGGAAGCTTAATTCTCATTCCATCCTCTCAACCAATTTACATGTATTCCACAGATCACAAATCAAGAATCCAACTCTCCAAAATTGCAGCCATTCATCATCGGGTATTATTTAAAGAGGTACAAAGGGGATTAAGTGAGATGCAGGCCAGACCTTCTGGATCTGACCAAACACAGCTAAATTCATCCTTGGATGTCCTCCTGAAGTGGTAGAGGTAGGAGACACCTTGGCCACCTAGACGCATGTGCACCTGCGTGAACAAAAGCAACAGCAACATGAGGGGAGGGGAGGGGCCAAGAGCAAATCAAAATGTGGGTACCATGACCAGCAGCAGCAACGCTAGGGTTAGGGTTGCAGCAGGGGGAGGGCTGCGTCCCGAGCAGAACATGGCATGGGCGCGGAGTAGACAGCCCGTACCATCACGCCGCCGAGCGGAAGCACTCGGAGGCTGAGGTCAGACGACGGCGCAAGTGGATCTGCGAGCGCCATGGCCGCCGGCTGGCTTGCTCGGTCTCCCTATTCTCTTCTCTCCCCTTTCCTTCTGATGACGGGAGGGGGAGTTTGCGGGTGGCATGGTGCCAAGGAGACGAGGAGAGAGGTCCATGGCGAGGTGACCTCCGGTGAGGAGGAGGAGCACCGAAGCCATGGCGGATGGAGAGGCGACCTCCGACGAGGCTTGTGGCGCCCCCATCCACCCCGGCGCGGTTGACCCGCGGAGCCCACACCTCCGGCAACTGTGGCGTGAACCCGCGGAGGCACGCACACACCCGGAGACGCCCTCCCTCTCTCGCCGCTTCCTTCACAGCGCCCTCAGGCAGATGGCGGTGATGCGCGTGACGGTCGTGGACAGGGGAGGATGGCCGGGGCGAATGGCGGCGGCGGCCGGTGGGCGCAGGCATAGGGTTTGGAGGGTGTAGATAGGTGAGGCGCGGGTGCGTGAGGATGAGGTGGTGCAAGCGAGCGAGGAGTCAGTGTAGGAGATAAGCCCTAGAGGCATTAATAACAGTTATTTTGTATCTCCAAAGTTTGTAATGAATGTTTAGCTTCCATGCTATAACTGCAATGATTCTCGAGTCTGCAATATCCACGAGGCTCGGAGGGAAACTCATGTGCACGTGTGGTATACTAAACGGTAAAATGTATTCCTAGTCTTGCCTCTAAGACTGGCTCAAGTATTGCATGATGATCATGTTTTCCTGATCATAGGCATGTCTATGCTGGCAATTTTGAGGGCACGATGTTTGTAGAACACTTGTGTTGAATCGACCCAAATTGATGTTATTCTATGAGATTATTTCGTCACAAGTTTATGGTTAATATGATTGAGATAGTTATGTTTGCATAATTCCTTAGACCATGAGAGTATCGAGTTCCTTCGTGCTTGCTTCATGATCTTTGGGGTTTGTTAAACGTCATCCGTAACTGGGTGGCTATTACGGCGGCTTACGGGTTCACGAAAAAGTATGGGAAGTAACGAGATAACTCAAGATTGGGACTTGCTCCTCCGACGATGGAGAGATATACTCGGGCCCTCTCGGTGTAACGGCATCCATCATCGTCTGGCCAGACACATTGTGATTTGATCACTGGGATGGTGGAACACGGAAACGAGAAAAGAGAACAAAACCGGTAACGAGGTAACTTGCATGGTGGACAAATTGTTGATCCACAGGAATGCAATAAATCTCACCTCGGGTGTTTGTGACATATCGCGAAGCAAAAGGAATAGCTCACTGCAACTGGAGGTTCACTCGAATATTTATTCGTGTGGGTATAGGGGTCAATATGGGTGTCCACGGCTCCGATGTTGATCATTGATCAGAAGGGGTTCTGGTTCATGTCTATACTTCACCGAACCTATAGGGTCACACGCTTAAGGGTCATCTATCTGTTGAATACTAGACAAGGAGTCTGAGAGAAAATCACCGAAAAAGTTTCGGACAACGGAAAGGTTTCGGATAGTAGAATCATACCGCAGAGAGAGGTCATCGGATAAGTTTCGATGATACCGAAAAGTTGTTTCGGGATATACTTAAGTCAAATTGTTTTCGGCACATGCATGATAATTCTCGGAGGGTAACAGAATCATTCTGGAAGCTTTTTGGATTTTTCTGAGATAAACACCAGAAATGTTTCGAAGCTGCCGGAGCCACTTCAGATGCGTTTCGCAGATGAAAATCACTAAACCGAAATTGGAGCTCCTTTGAGCTCCACATGGCATCCCATTTTGACCTTAACACCCTCATGTGTGACCTAATGCATGGAGTTTTTTGGTAAAATTGTGGAGGCACACTACCCCCTGGTTTTCCAATAAATAGAGGAGGTGAGGGCTGAGATGACCTTTTCAAGTTTCTGCCTTTTTGCCAGCTTGGTGAGTGCAATGATTTGAACCAATGGTACTTCTGTCACTCCTCACTCCAACCGAATTTTTACTCTTGAAAACAAATAGAATTGAAGGTCACACGGTACACACAGGAATAAACACATCATCTGTCTACTTAGCCGCCTCCTCCTCCCAGACTCCCGCCGCCCCCTCTCCTCTTCCTCCTGCCTCGCCTTTCTCTCTCTCCCTCCAAATCCTTCTCTGAACTCCTCATGAAGAACCAATAGCATTGCCGAACCATCGCTTATCCCAAAATAACAAAGTGCAACTTACTCTTAACCAGATTAGATCAAGGACCAACAACAAACAATAAAAGATCAAGAACAACTTATATGCAATAAAGGTATGAGAGAGAAGAAATCTTTACATAAGACGGCCATAAACACTGGAGCATAAATAAGCAACACCTTTAAATAAAAAATAAAAAGGTTTCAGGGTTCAATGCATAGTGGGCTCAGATTTGCCTTCCCTCGGTCATATAATCTACCCCCATCATCTCTTATCACCAGGTCAATCTGTTTATACAGAGTGCTGCTCTGGTTATCACTCAACAAGAATGACCATCCAAGGACAGAACAATAACTATCACAGGATCAAAAAGGATTCTAGATAGAAGAGGGAGGATCCAACATACCCACGGGTGCTTCGATTGCTCAAAGGCACACTTATCGCCCTAGCAAGAATGGCTTCCGACCGATGGGGCACGTGATTCAAACGCAGTGTCATGAGATACCTCATCGTGGGAGTAACTATTCATTACTACAGGAGTTCAGGCTCGATCCAACGGCCGAGATCAATCCAGAGCGAGATCCGACGGCCAAAATCGCATCTGGAAATTGATCCGATGGCCGAAGGTGCCTGAGATCTGAGGAGACAGGGAACTTGCCGCGGGTTTTATTTCTGGATTTCTGGATGGATCACCAGATCAATATGTTCTAACGAGGGTGAAACTGCCCTGGTTATCACTCATCAGAAATGACCATCCAAGGACAGAGCCACTAAAATGAGGACATGATCAAAACAGCTCAAAGAAATGAGGAATGATCCAAATTAATACCCACAAGTGCTTCGATTGCTCGAGAGCATGCCTATATCAGCCATAATCGATCATCATAGCCCCAGCCATGTCCCATATAGAGGCCAAGCGGAGGAGGGAAGATGGAGCTCTCGAGGAGGTTGTAGCCGAGGCAAGACTCGATGGGCGCCGGGTTGCACTGAACGCCGCCCAACCGGCGAGGCACCACGTCGGAGTTGCGCCTTGCACCATCCCGCCGACGAGCACGAACGCCATCGGCACCGGCGGCCAAGGAGGCAAGGAGGCGATGTGTAGCACTTCTAGGAGCACCATCGGGGTGGAGATGACCCGAGCCTAGTCAGTTCTCTTTTAGCTGCAATCAAGGATAAGATTTGTTAGAACATTCTTGTGGTGAAAACTTATCATCATGCAAGGAAGCCACCAATTTAGTATCTTGTTGTGAAAATCTTGCTAATTAAATGGCTGCCTCTTTGTTTGACATGATTTAGTATCTTGTTTTTGCCTAATTAGCAAGCCACCGATTCAGAAAAACAACAAGGAATATCTAAAAAGACCTATATTTAGGAACGAAGGGAGTGCTCAATCACAATGCCATCGTGATATTTCACCCGTGATGTACTTCTTTCACCCAGATTTAATATGTCTATCTCTAAAAACTTCATCTTACACCAGTATGTTTATGACTTCAAGAGAAATTCATCAAACAAAATATTAAAATATTTATTTCTTCGGAAATGCTTAATTTAAGTGCATGCAGGTATTTATTTGTCTAGGATGTATGCAAGAATTTCTAGTAAGTTCTACATGGAAAGAACTGAACACAACTCGGCAGCAAAGACCATGTCATGTTTTGGTTGAAGTTGAAACTGTATAAAGAATTACATCACGCTTCTAGAATCAAAAGAGAATTATGTAAATAGATCAACAGCACAATAATGTACACATGAAGAACTGAAAAGGAGTAGCGAGAACAACAGGTCAGGAAAAAAGGTAGAAGAAAGACATATGTGAAGGAGACGTCCGTCGAAGGGCCAATTAAGTAAATATATCAGCAGCACAATAATATATATCTATTTGAGATATACATTTTCCAGATTGTTGAAGGAAATATGCCCTAGAGGCAATAATAAAGTTGTTATTTATATTTCCTTATATTATGATAAATGTTTATTATTCATGCTAGAATTGTGTTAACCGAAAACTTAGTACATGTGTGAATACATAGACAAAACAAAGTGTCCCTAGCATGCCTCTACTTGACTAGCTCGTTAATCGAAGATGGTTATGTTTCGACCATAGACATGTGTTGTCATTTGATGAACGGGATCACATCATTAGAGAATGATGTGATGGACAAGACCCATTCGTTAGCTTATCATAATGATCGTTAAGTTTTATTGCTATTGCTTTCTTCATGTCTTATACATGTTCCTCTTACTATGAGATTATGCAACTCCGAATCGGGAGGAACGCCTTGTGTGCCATCAAACGACACAAACGTGAATCGGGTGATTATAAAGATGCTCTAAAGGTGTATCCGGAGGTGTTTTTTGAGTTGGGATAGATCGAGATTAGGATTTGTCACTCCGTGTATCGGAGAGGTATCTCTGGGCCCTCTCGGTAATGCTCATCACTATAAGCCTTGCAAGCAATGTGACTAATGAGTTAGTTATGGGATGATGCATTACGGAACGAGTAAAGAGACTTGCCAGTAACGAGATTGAACTAGGTATGAAGATACCGATTATCGAATCTCGGGCAAGTAACATACTGATGACAAAGGGAACAACGTATGTTGTTGTGCGGTTTGGCCGATAAAGATCTTCGTAGAATATGTAGGAACCAATATGAGCATCCAGGTGGTTATTGATCGGAGATGTGTCTCGATCATGTCTACATAGTTCTCGACCCTATACGGTCTGCACGCTTAACATTCGATGATGATTTGTATTATGAGTTATATGTTTTGGTGACCGAAGTTTGTTCGGAGTCCTGGATGAGATCACGGACATGACGAGGAGTCTCGAAATGGTCGATAGGTAAAGATTGATATATTGGAAGGTTACATTCAGACACCGGAGTGGTTTCGGCAAGTTTCGGATAAGTTTCGGAGTCTCGAGAGGTTACCGGAAACCCCCCCAGGAGAGTAATGGGCCAACATGGGCCTTGGTGGAGGAGAGAGGGCCGGCCATAGGAGGTGGTGCGCGCCCACCTTGCCAATCCGAATTGGACAAGGGGTGGGGGCAGCGCCCCCCTTTCCTTCTCCTACTCCCTCTCCATTCCCCATTTCTACTCCGGAAAAAAGGAAAAAGTGTGTGTGTGGGGGCGAATCCTACTAGGAGTGTAGTCCTAGTAGGAATCACCCCTCCATGGCGCGCCCCCTGGTGGCCGGCCTCCTCCCTCCTCCTTTATGTACGGAGGGAGGGGGCACCCCAAAGGCATAACATTGTCTTAGCCGTGTGCGATGACCCCTCACTACAAGAAATATGTCAACTTATGACCTTCTGTCAGTGACCCTGGAAGAATTGGTCATACACACTAGGAAAAGGCCTACTAATGGCGCTCCTAATTTGGCCATTAATGGCGCATTAGTGGTGGGCCATTAGTGCCACGCCATTAGTATATTTTACTAATGGGGTGCGCCATTAGTATCTGATATACTAATGGCGCACCTCTGATGCGCCATTAGTGTATACATAAGTGCGCCATTAGTATGCCTCCCAGGGGTCATGTATACCCAGGTGCTCTGGCATACTAATGGCGCACAGCAACAAGATGCGCCATTAGTAACCTCGGCATACTAATGGCACACTGTTTAGTGATGCGCCATTAGTATATTTTGTCATACTAATGGCGCACTATGATGTGATGCGCCATTAGTATGAATATTAGGTTTTTTTTATTTTTTATTTTCTGTTTTTTGCACAGGTTACAAAATGTATAATTGGACAAAATATAGACAGCACACATCAACAACAGATTCATCGAATACAATAGAAGATTAGTCTTTGAATACAATTCAGCATATTAGTCTCCAAATACAATTCATCATATTAGTCTCCGAATTGAAAAGACCGAACAAAGATAGAACATTATATTACAAGTCTCGAGACTGCGAGTAGCGAGTTTTTCTTCACATTACAAGTCGATGTCGATCATCTAAACTACCATCACATAGAAGAGAGCTGCGGTCATCACGATGAGCATCATCACGATGAAACTCGTCTTCATCCGGTTCCTCCAACGCTCCCTCCCCTCTCCCGCTAGATAGCGGGCGTATCTAGATTCGCCTCGCCCTAGTGGTGTACTCTTTGTAATCATACCGCTGAATCGGTGAACCTGTCTCCGACACTCCTCCCGATCGTCGTGAGACTCCGGGAACCTTACCCTTGTACACGACATACGTCGGCATCGCTATGCACTAGCCAAACGAAACGTTAGTACCAATTCACAGACAATACATAAGCAATATATAAGTATGCAACAGAACGATCGGAAGAGAAAAGTAAGACATTAATAGCATCGATTACATCTAAGTTGAACGACTCTCGAAACCAAAGAGACATACTACAAGTTCATTAAAGTTTAATTACAACATGAGCCAATCGATGTTTCAGAACTAGACACAGCCTCACTGCTTTCGACTCGACTCAAGGGACCGGAGCGTGGATGAAGCCGCTGTCTATCGTGGGAGTCATGAAATAACGGTCGTTGTCAGCTTGCATTTGTAGCATTGTGTCGATGTCACTGTTGGACGGTTGATTGATGAGGTAGAACTGCCCCGAGGTACGAAGGACATCTTGATGGATGATTTCCGCAAACTCCGACTGGATGCGAAAGAATTCTTGTCGGAGGTCCGCGTCCTGGATTGCCGAAACGCTCTTTGCCCAATCTTTGAGTTTACTCGGTAGCAGAAATTGATGATGATCCCGTACGATCGCCCGCATGTGATGGATGGCGTAGTAGGCGCCTTCGACCGCCAAAGCGGTGCTTGACGCAGCGAACGTCAGTGTTGTGGGAGAACACGTGCTTGCCGTGCTTTACGAATAGGCTTGGTGAAGGTGCCTCTAGATTTGGCGTGGCGGGAGAACATCATCAAGAACCTTCTTGACATTTGTGTAGTCTACGTTCGACTGACGGTCCGGGTTGAAATACGTGGCCATGGAATATTTGGAACTTAGGAGGATGAGCGTGCAATGTGTCACCGCAGAAAACACGGAATGTTAAAAGAAAACGATCAAATCTAAGAATTCATATGTTACGGGCGGTTGAGGGAGGACTTACTCGGAAAGTAAGGCACGAGGAAGTTATCCTTATCTTGGTTTGCCGAATGACGCCTTCGAGGTAAGAACTTCGCGACTTGCGGTCCCAGCGCTGCCCAAGATCTTGGCACACATGTAGAAGGGCCGACTATCATGATGTCCGGGGTCTTGTCACGAATGATCCGCATCTCCATACTCAGCGAAAATAGCCGAACGAAGGTGTAGTGCAGCGGATGAAGGTTCAACATAGCGTGGATGTCATCAAAACGCAGGACGATCGTATGCCCGATGGAGTTATCCACAAAGCCCTTGCCCTCTGGCACCTTGGCCGCGAAAACCGGGTATGCCACATCCTTCTCTCTGAGACGCCGCTTCTCCAAAGAAAGAACACTGTCATGCAGACTCCGCATAGCACCTGTTGCAGCATTGAGCATATTTGTCGATAGCATCGCCCTACCCGCCACATGCACCCTCCTCGAGATATCCTCAGGTGAAGGTGGCCCGTCCTGAGCACGGATCGTACTCGATGCCGGCTGGCTCGCACCCTTCTTAGTCTTTCTTTTGCGTGCCTTCTTCTTCTTCTGTAATGGGACCGAGTTCTGCTCACAGACCGCCTTCTTGAGTGTGTTGGGGCTGATAATATTTCGCACCTCGCCTATGTGAGGCTCGGTGAAGTCGGCAGCTGGAGGCGTCTCCTGAGAGCTGAACACCAGACGGCGCCTGTTGCAACTTGGCTTCTCCGCGGTACCAGTTAGATCGCACACGTCTTTTGTTGGTCAGTGTACTTGTCAAGCGCACTCACTTTGATGTCTTGGATTCGGAAATATCTCCATTGCGGTCACTTAAGATAATTCAGTTGAATTATGTGATAACTGTAGAGCTCTGTATTTCGTCCACGTAAACTCGGTTAACCGGTCAAAATAGCTCATATGACAAATAATGCAGTCTCGTCATCGCACGTTCTCTCTCTATACGGGCCCCACGAGTCAGAGGTGAAAAAGAGAAAGAAACAAACAAACCAAATTGTTCCGGAAATTCCTAAAAAAAAAATTGCTGAGGAGGTTTTGGAATGCATATTTCTAGCTCGCTTTTTTTCCAAATTCTTTAAAGTGCGCGTGCACCTTTCAGAGGAAACGAGCGGCGCATGCATGTCTAATTTTTTTGTCCACTAGTGCATTTGACTATGGCATTAAATGCCTTCACACTGTCCCTTTACTTTGGAAAACGACAGATACATATGTATTTTTTTCGTGTTTTCAAAAATTCAAAAAGCCATATCTTTCAAACCGCACATCAGAATTTAAATATATTTTCACACTCCGAATCCTCGCGACGAGATCTTTGAAACTAGATCCCTCATGGGTAAGTTTTGACGAAAAAAGTTCGATGCCAACTTTGAGGCTATATGGTGCAACTTTAGTACGGCATTGTGTAACTTTAGTACTGCATGATGCAACTGTTTTCAAAACCAAATTTAGAGCTACATGATCGAACTTCCAATAAGGTTACAACATAGCAACCATAACAACCGACTTTTGTGATGTGCAACTAGTCTACTGCCCCGGCCAACTACCTAGTTGTAGATGTGCAACTCTTCTTCCTACTTGTGGATGTCTACTGTTGGCACACTCTGCCCACCTCCCCTAGTAGGGATATGTGCAACTCAGTATGTTGTTCAAGCCAACTTTCTATTAGTCGATGTGCAACTATTTTCTCTCCCTGATTGTGGATATGCAGTTTCGGTTGGCGAGGGCAACAAACGGAGTTACACATAGTCTGCTAGGCAGTTGGCCAAGAAAACATGCGAAGTTGCACATCTCACAGGCAGGGATAATTGGATGGTGAAAATTCCATATTCACGAGGATAGTGAAAAGTTGCATATAGACGGGGTGCTCAAGTTGTAAATCTCAAAAACAGGGTGTTTTTGGACCGGTTGCTAGAAGAAAAAACTACACATCCATGGGGGTACGATCAACAGTTGCACATCACTGTTAGACACTTGGTTATGGCGGTATCCGAAGTTGCACATCCACTACTAGGAAATTGACGGATATAGCAAAAAGTGAAAGCACATTCACGGGCAAGGGGGAAGTTACACATCAATTACTAGGCAGTTGGCCTGCGCAAAAGACAAAATTGCACATCTCACGGGAAGGGGTAGTTTGAGGGGGTGGAGGTGACATCAGTGAAAACTGCACGTCCACAAGATAGGCGAAAAGTTGCACATCCACGGTCAACTAGTTGCACATCAACTACTAGGCAGTTGCACAAAAAGAGGCACTAAATTGCAAAAAAAAAATCATCGAAACATACCCATGCGAGGGAGAAGATCTCGTCGCGAGGATTCGAAGGGTGAAAACGGATCTTAATTTTGATGCGCTGTTTGAAAGTTATGGCTTTTTGAAATTTGTAAATCGTGAATTAAATGATACAAAGCGTCCATGCACGAAAATTAGGAACAGCCGGACGCATGTTTGTTAGATATTTTATTTAACTAGCTGGGACCATAGGAATCTTTTCTAATTAGGATAAAGAGACAAACACTTTCTATTTAATAGTCGGCCGCTGTGACGGCTGCCCGCTACACAAGTCCTTTTTTTGGTGATGTAATTTTTTTTAGCAGTGCGAGTGAGTGAGAGTGACTTTACCGCACTGTGCGTTCTCGTGGAACTATCCACGAAAGCGCAGCAGGGCCGCAGGCAGCAAAGTCGTGGTCGTCTCGTCTCCTTCCCCAATCCTTTGATTCCCAGGTCAGTCGCCTTCACTGGATCTAGAGAGTAGAGATCAGAGAGGCTGCGCCGGACCCTTCCTTCCGGCAACCAAACGCGGCGTCGGCGCCGGCGCCGCGGTAGAAGCGGAGGGAGAAGGGAGATTGGGAGAAGCCGAGGTCGCCTCGTTGCCAGCGCTGCGGAGACCAGAGACTGGAGAGGTATGTGCTCTGCTACTGAAGCATGTGCCGTGTTCTTGGAGGTTGGTGCCGGGTGGGTGGGTGGGTGAATGGTCCAATCACAATTACTAGAAAAAGATCCGCCGTGTTAAACTGTACTCTAGTTTTAAATTGGGATCATGTTGGTGTTGGAAATTCACTCTCAGGATCGATCACATAAAATTGCACGAACACACGTGCACAAAATACTGATAGCCAAAAGGTCCTTGTCGTGCCCTTGTTTCCTCTTTATTTCTTTTCTTGTTTTCTATGTGTTACAAAACTTACGCACCCTGCCCATCTATATATAGGTGCATGATCTGACTCACGCCACCGACCCAGACTCCCTTTCCCTAGCCTATACGGACTAGTACTCATATATGGAAAGCTAACCCTGCCGTGGTCGATCTCAACTACTACCATGCTTGCTTACACACCGTATGCTAGCCAACCTCAACTCGGACACCTACTAGAACCCGGACGTGCTAATCATCCGGCAACACTAATTACCCTATACTAATCATAACATGACTCAATGAACTCTCCTACTTTTAGCACTAACACGTAGGTATGTTTGGATTATTCCAACATTCACCCCCTAATCCAAACATCCCACTCTTTACTTGACGATACACACAGACGACTCTATATTCATCTTGTCACGCCGGTTGTCTCCGGTGACGCAACTTACCGGACTGCAACTTTCCTCTTCTTGCAACTATGCCACCACTTCGTCACCATCCTTTTTCATGCCGACTTTTGTAGACTGAAACCAACGATTGCCCGGACTACCAGCCACGCTGCCACATCTTAGCGTGCTACATGCAGACTAAACACATAGCCTCATGCAGGAACTCGACTTAACTGGTGCGCGTCCATCTTCACATTGATCTTCATCTTCTCGTCGGTTGCTTGTGCACGGGGAGACACACCTACTCACCCTCCACATCTTCAATCTTTCTCATTGTCGTCGATGCCACATCTTATCAAACGACACCTCCTGTCCAGCGGCAACACAACTCGCCATATACGTGCAACTCATCTCCACCGTATATGAACTCGCCGGAACTCCATGACCACGAACGGAAACGCAAGGCATAATTTCCTTTTTCCATC
Source organism: Aegilops speltoides (assembly GCA_021437245.1). Taxonomy (NCBI): domain Eukaryota; kingdom Viridiplantae; phylum Streptophyta; class Magnoliopsida; order Poales; family Poaceae; genus Aegilops; species Aegilops speltoides. The sequence goes on along the minus strand of CM038145.1, from coordinate 409,290,899 downwards.
CGCTCTCACTCTCAATTCTCCTCCGCCAGTGACGCATCTCAACTGCAGCAGAAGATTCACACACCTGAGCTCTTGGACGCACCTTACAAGAACTCCTGTGCACACCTTGACGACAGCTCGCAACTTTGTCGCCTCTTCCTCGCTCCCCCCGAACGACGATGTTGGCGAGATCTTCTAGCACCGCACCTCGGCACTACCGCTCCCGTCAACCTCCTGCATGTCGTTTAGTCGAACGACAATCACCCGACGTCTCACTTGACACAGTATCCTTGCCGCATTCTTCTCGCCGCTCCGCCGAACGACAACTGCCCGATCATCCTTGTCACCGCTCGAACGACAATTGCCCGCTTCTCCTCTTCGCTGCACCATCCAGCGGACGGATCGCCCGCTTTTCTTCGTCGTTGCACAACCCAACGACAGTATCGCCCGCCCTTCCTCGTCGCTACACCAACGACTGAATTGCCCGCCCCGAGGCGCTAGTCGGGTCGCCACCCCGGGGCAAGCGCAACTTCACCTCGACCTTGCTCTAGATACCAATTGTTGGAAATTCACTCTCAGGATCGATCACATAAAATTGCACGAACACACGTGCACAAAATACTGATAACCAAAGGGCCCTTGTCGTGCCCTTGTTTCCTCTTTATTTCTTTTCTTGTTTTCTCTGTGTTACAAAACTTACGCACCCTGCCCATCTATATATAGGTGCATGATCTGACTCACGCCACCGACCCAGACTCCCTTTCCCTAGCCTATACGGACTAGTACTCATATATGGAAAGCTAACCCTGCCGTGGTCGATCTCAACTACTACCATGCTTGCTTACACACCGTATGCTAGCCAACCTCAACTCGGACACCTACTAGAACCCGGACGTGCTAATCATCCGGCAACACTAATTACCCTATACTAATCATAACATGACTCAATGAACTCTCCTACTTTTAGCACTAACACGTAGGTATGTTTGGATTATTCCAACAGTTGGAATCTAACCAATCTAACCTGGTATGACACCTTGTTATTCTCTCTTCTGTCTTTGGATAGGATTAACTATGGCCTACTAGATCTTGCCTGTTGGAGATTTGAAGCAGCTGCTGCTGTGACATATGTTAAGTTGTTACTCGCCCCTTGACTGCAAAAACACGCAGAGCAGGGCTGCAGCTATTCATTATCAGTGAAGACATGCAAGGCAGCAGCTACTTACCTTCAGCACATACAGGTCTCCGCTGACCCTACAAACTAACATTCCGCAGATCTACTTGACGGCAGAATCCCAATTCACAAATTTACTAGTATTATGAATACTCTGTGGGTGCGGTAGGTTAATTTATTTTCTATCCGGGGTCATGCATTTCAAGCATTAGTGCAATTAAACAATGAATGTTGGACGCCTTTCTTTGCCAAGGGGATGCCTTCCTGAAGGTTTATATAAACTAACATGTTTCGTCAATTTTCTGACCATGTTGTTTATCTATCTCCCGGTATAGTTTTGCGATATTTGCCATGCCGTCATTTGTCCAATGTGATTCACATGTTGAATATATATCTCCTTGTCAGGCCAATTTGAGCTTGCTGCAATTCTTAATGAATAGACTTGATTCTTTCGTCTAGAGTTTCTTCGAAAGTCTTTACCTAAAATACTCTGACTGAATATTAGGTTTATATAGGTATATGGACTGAGACCTTGTTGACCTTACCTATTCTGTATTTATTCTTAATTCTCCCAAAAGAAAGGGAATGGGAAAATTCAAACTGACTCGTCTTAATAATCTGCTATGCAAGCTTGGTATTCTATTTAAATGACAGAGAATGTCATCGTGCAGAAAATAGGTGCGCCTCTGCATTTTCATTAAGGAGTAATAGGGTTTTGCATGCATATCCTTGTTTGTCATGATTGTCTCACTGCCATGTGAGCCTAAACAGCAAAAAGGAGATGAAAGATGCCTTAGTTGCAAAAATAGATAAGTGAGAGTGAGTATAGTCGTATATATTGTAGCTTGTTTGTTCTCATAACTGTTAAACATCATGTCACGATGGCATAGGCCCTACGTAGACTTCGGTACAGGATAGCTAGGAGATAGTTTAGATTCTCTCCAAACCAAATATGTTTATCTCTATCTCTTATTCTTTCCTTGCCTTCCAAGATGTAATCTCTCCAAACTACTTGTATGCTTATCCAGGGATAAGCCCCTGCTATATAACACGAAGGCGCAGCCCCGAACAGGGTACGACGCTTCCTGCCTATCGCACAATAACTTCCTATAATGAACATTGAAACAAAATTCAACTATATGGTTTGCATGTTTGCTTACTAGTTCAGACATGATAAGTTTGCCCTTAATGACAATATAAATGCAGAACTATAGCGGAAGGCATGTGAGATCCGCAGCACCCGTATCGTCATTGGCTTTGTTTAGGCCGGAGTGGATCACCGGTGTCTATTCACTCACTGACCATTGACCAACCAGAACAAGAAGCATCTCTCCACCAACAGGCCATCGAATCAGCAAATGTAGAAGGTAACTACTACTTCATGCTGTGTTTCTCCCCATTGTAGACGATTTCTTGTTTTTAGTGTCATACTTTTTGAAGCTTGAACTAAGCTTAATGTCGTTTATATAATTTCAGCAGTGCTAAGTGATGGCCATGGCTTTGGCAGTATTCAATGAGTATGCTGGGTTGCTTTGTAACGTCAACGCATGTCGTGAATTCTTCAGCTGGACAGCATCAGTTATAACGGCCACTCGTTCTTCACAGAACACCTCAGAGTTGCCAGACGAAGACAAGACAGCTGTCCAACAAAAGACTGAAGAGGAAATTGAGCGGCTAAAGGATGATATTTGGAAGCTGGAGACAACAATGCCCAAGATGCTTGACCTCATTGATCGGGTCGAATACCAAAGTCATAAGAAACAAGCGGCTGATCTCCTCCCGCATATCAAGGATGCAGTCTTCGAAGCGGAGGACCTGCTTGACGAGCTTGATTATGATGCACTCAAGTGGAAAGTTGAGTGCAGCAAGAATTTGGGCCTAGACCAATTGCGTGATACCTGTCTGGAGTTCTACAACAGCGTCAGATCTAATGATTACATCCGAAAAGTCAACAGAATTCAAAAAAATCTAGATCATGTCCATAAGCAGTCTATGGAAATGGGCTTGCACGAAGCACCACTAAAGTTTGATAAATCAGTTAGGCCAGAAACAACTTCCCACTTTAATCATGATGAAAAAATGGTTGGTCGGGAAAAGAAATGAAGAAGTTGCTGGAATCACTAGGAGTCCATTCACGGAAGAGAGGAAGGACTGAAAGCAAAGCAAGAATGACAGAGTTGCCTGTGTTCTCAATTGTTGGCATGGGAGGTGTGGGAAAGTCAACAATGGCCCAACAAATCTGCAAGGATACAAATGTGAAGAAGCACTTTGGCACCATAATTTGGACATGTGTTTCGGATGATTTTGACATAAAAAGGTTAACAAAAGAGATTATAGAGCACCTGCAGGATGGAGATGTGTCATCTAATAATCTGAATGTTCTTATGGGTAAACTAAATGACTGTGTCAAGTCCAAAAGGTTCTTACTTGTACTTGATGACATGTGGGATGATATCTTGGAGAATAATGGGGCGGGATGGAAGAGCTTTTGTGCACCTTTGAAAAATGGTGCTGAAGGAAGTAGGGTTTTGGTCACCACAAGATCTCCTGGGGTTGCTAAGCTAGTTGGCCCTTTGAATAATTATGAATTAAAGGGCTTACAAGATGAGGTATTCTGGGATTTCTTCAAATCCTGTGCATTTGGATCTACAAGTTCTTGCAGCAACCAGAAGTCATTGGAGTGCATTGGTAAAAAAATTGTTCCAAAGTTGAAGGGTTCCCCATTGGCTGCCAGGACTATTGGACGCTTGCTGGGAGCAGAGCTAAGTACAACACACTGGGAAAATATAATGGAAAGTGAACTCTGGGAAATAGAACAAACGGAAACTGAAATTTTGCCAGCCCTTCGACTGAGCTATATGTGCCTACCGCAGAAATTGAAGAGATGCTTCTCAATCTGTGCAATGTTTCCAAAGGATCACAAATTTGAGAGGGAATTTCTAGCTGATATTTGGATTGCGCAAGGATATGTGGCGGGGCCCCAAGAAGCATCAATGTGCTTTGATGCCCTTGCAAATCGTTCATTCTTTCACAAAGCATCGCCAGGGAGTGATGAGTATGTAATTCATGATCTGATGCATGATACTGCACAACTTGTCTCAAAGGATGAGTGCTTCATTATAAAGCGTGCTAGTGACCTAGATAAAGTTCCTTCAAACGTCCGTCATCTATCAATATTCACAAACGGAAATGTTCGGTGTTCTGAATTGAAGAGCATATGCAACAGCAAAAAATTGAGGTCCCTGGTATGCGATGAATCTTATGGCATTACAGTACTAGATCAGTCCGTGATAAACTGTTGGTTCAAGGAACTACTGAAAATCCGTGTATTGCTTTTGAATATTTCCAAAGTAGGACAGCTACCTGAGAGCATGGGCAACTCAAAGCATCTCCGTTACCTTGGTTTATTTGGTGGTTCCAACTTCGGCACATTTCCTTCATCAGGTTGTCGTCTGCATCATCTCAAAGTTATAGACCGTGGCTATAGTTTTATTGATAGGTTTCCTCCATGCTTCAAGGATTCTCTCAGCATAGAGAAAATCAAGTCAAAGTGTTTTGCTTATAACAAGGACCACTCTGGAAAACTCTGCCTTAAATGGTCCAATCCGCCAAGTACCGAGGCAGTGAAGATGTCGGAAAACCAGATGGAAATGTTACCTCACTCGAATCTCCAACATTTGCATGTAGAGCATTACCAAGGTGAATCTTGTCCTAGCTGGCTCCAGCCCAACCTCCTGCCAGGGTTACGTTTCCTTCAATTTCATATGTGTGACAACTTGAAGAGTATACCATTCTTTGTCCCGCTAGAGGGATTACTTGATAGTACAGCACGTCCACACAACCTTGATCGTCTTGAAGAGTTAGTCATAAAAGAATGTGGTCAAATCAATTCGCAAGGCTCAGTTGTCTTGCTGCCTACTTCTCTTAGAAAGCTAGTCCTTTATAAATTGGTATATTCCATGGATCACTTCGTGAGCTGCTTCCATGACCTCACTTCCCTCACTTATTTGGAAATAAAATACTGTGAATCATTGACATCTATTCCCCTGCATGTGTGGAGAAGCAATCTTCCAGCCCTGAAGGAACTATATATTGAAGGTTGCCACAAGCTTACATCAATAGTCTCTGAAGCTAGTGGTAGTAGCAGCAGCAGCGCTGTTACAGGATTCTCATCCCTTGCTAAGTTAAGGATAGAGGGGTGCAACGAATTATTGAGCTTGGATGAATTCCTGAAGCCAGATTGTCTACCTGCTGTGAATACCATTTGGGTTTCCTTTTGTAGCGAGTTGATGTCCCTCTCTGTTGATGGGCTAGACGGGTTGCAGACTCTGAAAATTTCAGGTTGTCATAAGTTGAATGCGCAGAGGGCAATGATATTACCATCCTCTCTTAAGAAGCTCAAGTTGGTGCGTTGTGGCGGCATAGAATCCATCAACCTCGCCAATGACCAGTTAGGAAGGTCTCCAGTACTGGAGGAACTTTATATTTACAACTGTCCAGGCCTCAAGTCCATAGGTGGTGCAGTAACTGTTGATAAAATAAAGAAAGTGTACATAAAGGAGTGCCTCCAGCTCAGCGAAGTACAACAGCCAATCTGTCACTGGTATGTACAATGACGGGCAAATTTAATTACTCTATGCACAGCATTTCTTCGTTAGATTTTATCTGCGTATAGCTGCATGTTAATCTCCCTATGTTGCTCCTAAAAAAGGAAACAGATTTAACATGCATTCGGTTTGTACTGTTTGGTGAAATGCTCATGCCATTTTTTTGTCCCTTCTTTGAATCAATGGGTGGGTAGATGAAGTACACATACGAGTACTACATTGAGTCATCGGACGAGGAGAATTATGCACATGAAACGGCGATGATGCAGGTATCTCCTTGCAGTTCTCCGATTCGAAGGATTCATCAAGGGTCATTGAGTGCTGAACCGGATGAGAGCACGGCGGCATTTGATGTTGATGGATGACTACTTTACCCTCGATGCATTCAAAGACAATTTTTTATGGCATGTTTGGATGTGATAAAATGTCTTCGACCGCCTCTACAACGACGTCCGACCCTACTATGACTATCTCATCTTGTAGAAGTGTACCGCAGGAAGGATTGGATTCTCTGCCTGCAGGAAGGATTGGATTCTCTGCCTATCAGAACTGCACGACTGCATATGGCACGGACCCTGAAGTATTTTATTTTAAAACTTAGTTGGATTGTTATATTTAAATCAGAACTACTGTCGCATTTGAATATTTTCAATCATCGATGATTCGATATTCTATTTTGAGCTCACAGGCTTAAGAAAAAAATAGGCAAAAATTTAGAAGACAGGTTGGATGGCTGGCTCTTACATTACTGTCTACGGACTACCCTGAAACAATCGGAAGGCAAATACATTGTCTGTTTTGGGGTCCGCCTTGAGATGGCTAACATCCTATTTTGAAGTTGGGTGTATTCGTTGGAAAACTATATTTTTCTCTTTCTTGTTGACGGAAAAAGCCTAGTGCTTTATCAGTACACCACAGTACTTATTTCCTGGAAGAGCAGGGAAGTCCAATCCTATGCCCTTCATGCCCAAAAAATATCTTAAATGATAACGCCCATATGTGTAGAACAATTCAACATGGCCCAAACATAGTCGACACCGTTCGATCATTTGCATAAATATTGAAGCGGTTGTCATCTGGGTCGAGAGCCACGTAAGCACTCAGCATCGTATGGGCATTACCATTTAGTGCCACACATGTGGGCGCTCCTCGCCTGAACGGACACACGACACTCGCCTGAACGTGTGGGTGAAACTGCTATTCATCCACACAACGCTCACATGATGATAGATGGCAACTACATGTGTGCATATGCGGCAACTAGTTAATCACATACGGCAACTATGGTTGACCATACATGGCAACTATGGTTTAATCACACGTGACAACTCCCATTAGTTACACATTATGCATATGTGGCAACTAGTAAATCACACACAACAACTATGGTTGATCATACATGGCAACTATTGCTTGATCACAAGTGGCAACTCCAATTAGTTACACATGACAACTATATTTAATGATACATGGCAGACATGCCAACTAGTGTTACATGGCAACTATAGTCACATGGGAACTAAAGTTGATTACACACCCGTTCGCGCTCACGGGGTCGGGGTGAGCAATTGCCACACAGAGTCGTGTGGGCCATCGTAGCTGCACCCAAACGTGTGGCCAGTTTTAAAGTTTGCTCACACAGGGTCGTGTGGACTGCTTCTGAACACATAGTACAAACACAAGCGCTCATACATACGCGCGTACACTCACCCATATGAATTCACACACGCATAGCCTAACCCTATCAGCATTTTCGAGAGACTGAGCCGTCATATCATCTCGAGATTTATGAAGTCACCGTAGGCGCCTCGTCGTCGACGGGAATGTCTACTCCCACTGAAAGCGCATCACCTGAAATCCTGAAATAAATTTAAAAATAATGCGAGCACCGGGAATTGAACCTTAATGGGATAGGGATACCGCTGCCCTCTAATCATCCAACCATGGGTTGGTTCGTGTGGGCGGTCTTCTGGGTATGACCGGCCATGTCGTGTGGTAGGTTGTCCATTATGCCACATGTGTGACAGTTATCGGCGTAAAAAACATAAGTTCTGTTGTTATTAAAAAACAAAAAGGTGGGAATACATCCGGGAGTCCCGGCAACCCCTGATCTTATCCGTTCAGCGATTTTAAGATTTGTGTTGTGGCCCAGCAAGCAGCGGGCCTTTTGCAGTGTCGGGAGGGATTCGAACCACTGCCATGCACTTTGCGGACAAAATTACTGTTCTGACCCTTTAGCCAAAGTAAATCCCGATTTGACCTCGGTTCAAAAAATTTCGTTCGACCGTTTCGGTGGCGCCAAGGTCCTGGCGTCTGGGTTCTGGCGACGCTAGGGTCCTGGCGTCGGCCCCGCCCCGCTGCTGCCTGCCCGTTGACCTGCTGACGTGGCAAAGGGGCCAGACGCCAGGGACCCTGGTGTCTGGCCCCGGTAAGTGGATAACGCCGCGGGGCCAGCCCACCCATCCCAATCTCATCTTCTCTGTGGCTGTTCGACGAACAAGGGGCAGTTCGTCGCCCCTTCTCTCCCTCCCACCACCACCCCCTTGATCTACTCCATCAACCCCTAAAACTCACAGATCGGACCCCCCCAAGCTTCTTTGAGGTATTCTCCCCCATTCCCTCCATTTTTTTTTGTTTTCCCCTCTTTGGTTGGATGAATTATTCAACACTAGGTGATGTTAGATGAGTAGATGGTTTCTTATTTTTAGGAAATTTTGTGTAGTTGATAGATGATTAGGTATGCAGTAGATGATGTGTAGTTGAACATGTAGGTAAAATCAATTCGGTTTTGTGTATATGTTGTCCATAGGAATTTTTTTTTGGATTAAGAGGGGTGATGAATATATGATTTGTGTATGTAAAATAGACTTTGGCATACTATATTTGGTTTGATAGATGATGTGTGTATGTGTAGATAATCCTATTGTTGGCCTACTATTGTTGGCAAAAAAAATTATGCAAAAGAGATGATGAAATTTTCTTATTGTGTGTGACATGATTTGTTCAATAGAATGGCGGATGATGATAATGAAATATATTTGATGGTGAAATTTGGTACTCTAGATGATATGTGTGCATATGTAGAAGAAAGAAATGATGTGGTTATGTTTGAGAAGAATGGTGTTTTCATATGGAATAAACTTGGAGAAGGAAATTGTTTGATATTGTTCATGTATTCATAGATGTTTGTGAATTTTTTTGTAGGATGGCGGATGGTGATGGACCTTGGTATGACGGATTAATCGATGAGTGGGATAAGGAGCATCGTGCTCGTGCCATTGAAAATGGACAGGTAAGAAGCAAGACTGGGTCAATTTTCGTTGTTTCTCATTTGTGTTCTTGTATTGATTATTAAAACATCACTTTATTTGCAGGTTGTAGTTGCTATGCGCATGAGGGTCATTCCGCTCATGACTTTGATTACGACCAGCGGTATGAGCCTTACATTCGGAGATTGGGTCTTCTCCCATTAGTGTTGCGGTTTAAGCGGCGCGCTCCTTGATGAACCACGCGGCGCCGACCGCACTTGTGGATCATTGGAGGCCGGAGACTCACTCCTTCCACCTTCCATGTGGGGAGATGACGATGACCCTACAGGACATGGCTATGATAAGCGGCCTTCCTATCAATGGACAAGCTGTTACCGGTCGTGTCAGCGTGGGTAATTGGCGAGAACGGACTGCCGATTTAATTGGCGTTCAGCCCGAGGGCCCTCAGGAAGGCAAGGCCGATACCGCGAAAGTGAGGCATTCTTGGCTAAAACTGGTCAGAGGAAACACCAACCCGTGCCCTCAAGATGCCAATGACGTGGTTGTGCAGCAGTACGCGCGGGCCTATCTTTGGTATGTACTAACCAAGGTAGTCTTCTCAGATGCAACCGGGAACTCAGCCCTCTGGATGTTCTTGGAGCCACTTAATAAGCGGGATACCCATATAGCTGGGGTTCGGCCGCACTAGCATACTTGTATCGTCAGGTAAGAGATATTTGCAACCAATTATTTTGCATTTGTCATGCGCCTCCATATCTAACATGTTTGTTTGATTGCAGCTTGACTTGGCGTGTCGGAGGAAGGAGGTACATCCTCATTATGCAGGTTTGTTTGGAGCCTATCCGTGTGGATGTGGGAGCGGATCCCGGTTGGACGGCCCGATTTGAAGAACCCCCTCATGGCAAACCCATGGGGTAATCATGACGGGTTGCATGATGATGATCCATATCGGCGCCCTACGCTTGCTTACTATCGGGAACAAGTGACAGTGTACACAGGAAGCTCGCATGTGCGATACAAGTGCTATATGAACGAGCTGGACACCTTGACTGCTGAGCAGGTTATAAGAAGTTCGATGAGATAAAATTTAGTCAAGAATGAAACTTATGTATGTAGCTAACAATGTATCTCTTTGTTTTTCAGGTACATTGGTTGCCTTATGTGGAAGATCGTGACTTTGATCTTAATGAGATGTGCACGCGTGATAGCCATCTTTGGCGGGCGAGGTGCCCAATGATATGCTTCTTCGCAGTCGAGTGGCACTTTGTAGACCGTGTGGCAAGACAATTTGGAAAAAGACAAGGTATTCCAATTGAGGAGAGCAAGGAGGAAATGCTATCTCTGCATCGGTAAGCAAGCATGCCTTGAGTATGTAGTAAAGCATTGAATAAGTCAATGTTTGCTAATGCTTTGTCACGTGCATCATTTGTAGGTTCGATCGAAGGAACAATCAGGATATATCGGATTGGGCAAACAAACACCGTGCGTGGATAGAAATTTGGAATCAAAGAGACACGTTAGTGCAATCAGAGAATAGACCTCACAATCAGTCAGCATATCAGAAGTATCAAGTGTGGTATGCAGATCGTTACGGTTAAAGCCGAAGCCAGGTTGGACTCACGAGGAGTGGTCGGAGTTGGTGTCGAAGACCGGAGACTGCGAAGGTTATCATACCTTCAACACGGCTGTGAGAGACACCGGAGGGGCTCATGTTGACTACGCACCGATGCATGACGAAATGGTAGTCTGTTTGACCTATTCTAACATACTTGCATCATGTTGTCTTCTTTCAAATACATAAGTTTGGTGTGTTCATGAATTGCGGGCGAGAGTTGCTTCGTGCGTCAGCGATGCCAATGTTGCCTTGAGTCATCTACGGTGGTGCATTATCGAGAGGACTCTTAGGAGCACGATGGAGGTTAGTCGCAATATATTATAAAAGTTTTTTTCATGGATTAGTTATTTGCATCTCATATCATAGCATCTTTTGTGTTGTCGCGAGGTTCAAGCGGTTCCATAAGATGGCAGCTATGCTTTCTTGCCATGGTGCTCGATCCGATGGCGTGTATGCACCGGTAGCCGCGCCGCCAGAGCTAATAAGCGGCGTTATGTCGAGCGAAGAGGACATAGAGGAGGAGGTCAATGAGGAGGAGCCAGACATCAAGAGGAGCCAACACATCATGATGAGCATGAGTATGATGCAACACATCAAGAGGATCATGAGTATGATGTTGATGCTCCACAACCATCACAGGTTACACAACCGACACAAGGCAATGCCCGCTCTAAAAAGGCAAAGCAATAGCTAAGACACCGGGCCAGAAAGGTAGAAAGAAGATATGGAACAGTCAGTTCCATAGTCCGGAGTATCCTCATCAATTTATGCCTGCGGGAATGCAAAGATATAAGTCCAACATTGATGCAGAGGCGGAGGAGGCTAGCGAAGAGGAGCAGCATGAGGCTAGCGAAGAGGAGGAGCATACACTTGCAGAACTTGCAAAGAGAGGAAGGAAGAAGTGAGCTTGTTGTAGTTTGTTTCAATGAGTTTGTTCTACTTTGTTTCCATATGAACTTGTTGTCATTTCTTTCCATGAACTTGTTGCCGTTCGAATTAAGTTGCACCAGATTCGTGAAGTTGCTATGAATGTTTGACATGAATGAATGATGTGATTTATGGTAATTGTTATTTCCTGTGATTTAGTCATTTAAATGAATGTTTATATGAATGTTTGACATGAATGATGAAATCTGTATTTAGTCATTTATATGCACAGGGAGCCAGACGCCAGGGTCCTTGGCGTCTGGCTGTATGTCAGGGGACCAGACGCCAGGGTCCTTGGCGTCTGGCGAGTATCTTGACACGAAGCGAGGGTAGCGGGGGAGCAGACGCCAGGTCCTTGGCGTGCTGGTCTGTCTGAACAATACTTGCTTTTTCACTTGTAGTTTTGTCTTCTCACATGTAGTTTCGAATAACACACATACATAAGCATTGCATAGTCTTTTCATACCACTATAGTTGACAAATGACAAACTTAGTTCATGACCACGATGGTCTACAATACAATGTCTCGAATGACATAGCAAATTACAAACATTGTTCAAATTACACAAATAGTCTCGAATGAGAAGTTCATCATACAATGTCTACAATGACATAACTAGTTCATGACCACGATGGTTGAAACGACATGAGCATCACATATAACTCGGTTTCCTGTAGCAATGCAAGTCAACAACCCTTTTCCATTTCCATTCTTCCAGCATTTCTTGAATCTTGTCATCATCAGTTATGTCATCCAATTTTCTTTCCCCGGGGCCATCTGACTTCCTCCTGCTGACGTAGTACACAAAATCCTCTTCCTTCAACCCTTGCTTCAACATGAATTTAGTCTTCAACCAATCGAAAGTTAGTTCCCCTTGACTAACTTCCACAATACATGGAGACAAGCCATGCACATGAACAACAGGGCTAAGCACCCACTGAGTTTCGTTAGCCATCTACAACACACAAATCTCTTAGTATCTAACCTATGATACATTAAACCACGAGGAAAACAAACTAGGGTTTTCTCAAAGGTATGATAAATTAAACCAACCAAAAAATGGGGGTGGAGTTGATTTACCTTGTAGTCTCGAAATACTGAAGATCCAACGGTGAAACCGGACCGATTTGTGAGAGATCTGAGGGGGGGTTAGGGTGCTGGACGAGGGAGTCACGTTGGCAGGGCTAGAGGTGAGAGTGGGTGGATATGAGTGAAATGAGAGGGGTAGAGGTGGAGATGAATGGATGAGGTGGGCCCAAAATCTTATCCACTCGAATCTTATCCATCAGACAAGAATGCATTCTGGACACGAGACGCCAGGACCTTGGCGTCTGGATGACCATCGACACCGAGCGCCAGGACCTTGGCGTCGGTTGTCGACAACCGACGCCATGGACCTTGGCGTCGGCTCACGCTCTGCTAACTGCGCGACACACGGGCGGCTGTCTGGTCACTGCTGAAACAAACCAAGCGAGACGCCGGGGTTCTGGCGTCTGGGTGTGGAGGCGACGCCACGCACCACAGGCGTCTGGGTGTCCATCGACACACCAGACGGCCTGTCTGGTCACTGCGAGCAAACCAAGCGACGCCAGGTTCTGGCGTCACGGGTGTGGAGGCGACGCCTCGCACCACAGGCGTCTGGGTGTCCATCGACACACCAGACGGCTGTCTGGTCACTGCGCGAGCAAACCAAGCCAGACGCCAGGTCCTGGCGTCCAGGGTGTGGGCTTGTTCTTTTGCACAAAGCTTGTTAAAGTTTTTGCTTAGCAACAATTAGCAAACACTGTTAAATATGAACAAAGCATGCTCTCATCAACCAAAAATATGAACAAAGCATACTAACTAGTCTCGAATGACGAACATAGTTTGCACATAATCTCAAACAGTCTCGAATGACAGAAATAGTTCATGACCACACAAGGTCTCTAATAATAAGTTCATACATTAAACAAAGTCTCGACAGTTCATCATCGACGCCGGTGCCTTTCCATTTGTCTACTAAGTAGTACGGGGCCACTTTCCCTTCTTGTCACGTGCCTCGTCCTCCTCTCGTGCATCGCGAGCCCTTGCAAGTTTTCTTGCCCTCTCTTCCTGACGAGCCGCCTTCTCTTTGCGTGCCCTCTCTTGCTCACGCTTCTTGCGCTCACGAGCCTCCTTCTCACGACGCTCCCGCTCCAATCCCCGTGCAAAGGACTCCTCGAATCGGCGCTGCCTTCATAACCAATCTGCACGTTGGTCCTCTTGGACATCTTTTGGTACCTCGTGATCTATCCAAGTGAAGTAATTGCAAAGTGGAGGAGGGGACTACATATAAACCATGATTTTGTTAGACATATGAGTGACAACTTGTTGATGTTTTTTATATGTACACCTAACATACGGTGGTATGTCATATCGTTAGTTGGCCTTGACGATCATGTGCATAGTTGGGACACACGAAAAACCTTCTACCTTCTCGTCCATGACTTGTTGCGGTCGGTGGACACCTTCACTTACAAACATCACCACACCAACATGGTGGTGTGGGCACATCCTTCTCCTTCTCCTTGTCCAAACGGCCTCCAACCACGTCTTGGCATGTCCTCTTGGTCCACATGCGGCGGCCTCGTCCTGGAACCGGATGAAGCCATGCATACAAAAGAACAATTGTTAGCACAAGACATAAAGAGAGCAAATGCATAAATACAGTAAATGAATAAATGCTAGGAATTGTATGAACAAATAATATACCATTATTATTAGATCAACAATCTGGATTAAGCAAATAACCGAAGGCGATCCATTATCAACCATTCCTCTCGACCACCTCTAGCACTTGTGCTTCCTCTTGACGACCACCACCTCTAGCACTTGTGCCGGCTCGACCACCACCTCTAGCACTTGTGCTAGCTCGACCACCACCTCTAGCACTTGTGCTCCCTCTACGAACACTAGCACCTCTAGCACTTGTGCCCCCTCTATGACCACCACTACCACCTCTGACACTCATGCTTCCTCGACCACCACCACCGCACCTCTTCCACCTCTTTCACCATCGGTGCCGCCTCCACGACTTGTTTTTCTTTTATTGGTTTTCTTATTTTTGCATGTCCGCTCATTGTGTCCCCCTTCACCGCACACCCCACAGTTGACAATGTCAGGAGCCTCCATGAAATGACCGCTACCAAATTGTTTCATGCCAGTGTATCCAGCCAGGTCATCCATATCACCCCTGAACCTCTTAGTTCTCCTTCTACCCTTCGTCTCCACCTTCAGAAGAGGGTCTGGCCTAATATGAGGGCCATGGTACTCAGGCCACTATGATTGGTCCAAGAAAGGGTGAAATCTTGGCGCCCATATCAACCTAGTAGCTTCCACATGGAACTCTTGCATCCTCACGGTTTTTCCATCATTAACATGTATGTTTCTCGCCTTCGCCGCCGTTATCAAATGCGAGCATGGCCAATGATACTTACTAGGCCTCTCGCACTGACACCACTGAGTCTTCAGATTCACCTCAAATGCAGCACCACCATATTGTCTACCATCTCGTGTTGTGCCACCTGGCTCATCAATTTGATAGATCATTTCAAGTCTATCGAATACGATAACTTGTTGCCATGAAGACTTGCTTGCTTGTAACTGCAACCATTCATCAACCTTTTACGGATAATCCTTTTTTCACCTATCCATTTTGCGGTCTCTTGAATGCCTCGAAAGTACTCATTAAGCTTGAAGAAGGTGTACTCCACTATTGCAGTCACCGGCAAAGCACGAGCACCCTTCAACACATTGCTGAAACATTCTACGAGATTGCTCGTCATGTCGCCATATCGCCAACCACCATCGTCATGAGCGCATGCCCACTTGTGCTTCTCGCTTAAATTCCTAGTTAAGAAGTCTTTTCCCCCTTCGTTCACCGCTGCAAAGAGTTTGTTGTATCGATCATCGAAACCTTGGGTGGTGAAGGCCACACATACATGGGTAAGGTCTTTGCTGAGCTCCTTGCTCTCACATGCCCGGTAAAAGTTGGCCACAAAATGCCTCATGCACCATCTGTGGTGAAGCTTTGGAAATCCTGGAATAACAATGTCCATTGCCTTGAGTATGCCATGATGTCGGTCTGATATGATGCATACCTCCTAGCCCCAATCACGTTGTGCCTAACATGACCCATGAACCACTCCCGTTGTCTTGGTGCTCGGAAGGCACCAAAGCAAATACACACGACAACACGTTGTCGTTTGATGAAATCGCCATTGCTACCATTAGTGTGCCCTTATATCTACCGGTCAAGAACGTGCCATCTATAGACAAGACCGGACGACAATGCTGAAACGCCTCCACACATTGTCCATAACTCCGGAAGGCGCGGTGGAACACTCCCTCGTGATCCTCGACCACATGAAACATGCCCGGTTCCTATGTGCAATGGCGGCCAACAACCTTGGGAGCTGGTTGTATGCTTCTTCATAACCACCATACAACATCCTAATAGCATTTGCCTTTGCCTTCCATGCCTTCCCATACTTGACTTCATAACCAAATTGTTTTTCACCGTCGCATGAGAAACCTCACTTTCATAGTGGTATCAAAGGCTATGTCTTTCATCCATTTGTATCCAAGATACTCGGATGTGAGTTGACGGTGTGTCTTTCTAAGTCGTTTGATGGCGGTTTGCATCTATGAGTGGTATCACAACTTGTTAACACCCATTCTTGGTTTCTTTAAGCTTTCTTGCACGAACCTTCCATGTGCATTCCTTTTGCTCACACACCACGGTGTAGCGCAACTTCATGTCGGAGTGCTCAACATAAATTGGCCTATGGTTTGAATGGCATAGTCACCAACCAAAACTTCAGCATAGGCAAGCTCGAAACTTCAATCCTTTCTTCAAATAAGCATTCTCGTCCTCATTCTCCACCCTTGGTTCTCTGGATCCGGGCATGGTGTTGGCTCAATCGCCGTCATTCTCATTCCACCGTCAACAACAGCTTTATGGGCAAGGCTGAGATCTTTAAACCAGTGAGTTCTTTTTGTAAACCCGTCGGCTCAAAGTGGATTTGGTTCTCCTCCTTTGTGAATCCATCCTCGTCCAAGCTGTTCAAGCTGGACCCTCGTCATCCGAGTCATACGCATATTGGCGCCTAAAAGGCAAGTCACGATCCATGTCCTTTTAGCGCTATGTACACATCCAAGTCACCAACATCATTGCCATGAAACCCTTCCTCTTGCTCTTCGTCGTCATCATAAGCATCTTCATCCTCTTGAATTACTCCCTCACTAGCAATCACCTCAACTTCATTTGCTTGGCTAGTTGGTGGTTGGCTAGAAGCACTGGGGACATACAACTCAACCTCATTTGCTTGGCTAGTTGGTGGTTGGCTAGAAGCATTGGGTGCATACAACTCAACCTCATTTGCTTTGATAGTTGGTACACGGGGACGTGGTGGGGGATAAACATTGGGGGCATCAACCACAACCCTATGCTCAACAAGTGGCACCATTGTCCTCTTGCTCATGTCATCCATTGGGGAAGAGACATGCCGGTTCAAATCAAAGGTAAACCAAGGAGATTCAACCTTGGTGGCAAACAATTCAAGTGACTTGTCTTCCGATTGGGATACTTTTTCCTTGTATACATCCCAATGCAAATCCGAGGTGATAGGCATACTTTTCAAGCGAGATTTGGCTCCAACTCCAACATCATACCTTCCTATTAACTTAACATCAACATTGGTGTCCATCCACTTCAAGACTTGTCTCACTTATGCAACAACATCCTCATAGCTAGGGCTTCTATCAAAAACCAATGGTTCCTCACCCGTGTCGGCATTGTTACTCAAGAATGCCTCCTTGTCAATGTAATGAACATTAACAAGTCTCTCCATCTAAAAATAACATGAATGCATTTAAGACTTCAATGAGAATTGGTGTTTATCCAAATACATCTTATTATATCGAAATCATATCAACACTAAATTATTGGTGATGTCCACAAAAGTATCACTAATCACTAATTAACACACTAAGCAAAGTTAACCCTAATCACTAACTAACCCTAACCCCCAATATTTCTACTCAACAAACATATATTCCTACTACAAACCATGCATAGCACTATATTATCAAAGTTAACCAAGCCATTCACACTAACATAAGGGGGAGAAAACATGAACTAGGGTTCCACCAACATGTATAAAATGCAACCAAAATACCAAGACTTAACAAAAATAATTGGATGATTTGAGGAGATTACCACAAGCAACAAAGTGATGGAAAGATCCACCTAAGGGAAGCACCTTTTGGAGAGGATTTGAGGGGAGCTTGAGGAGTGAGAGAGAGTGGGGGCGGTTGTTCTTCAAGCTCGGGCTGGATTGGGAAAGTGTGTGGGGTGGGACCCACATGCTCTCCCGGGGTTATCCACTTACCGGGGCGGGCGCTTGGTCCACAGGGTCAGCCCTCTCGTCGGCCAGTCAGCAGGCGGGCGGGCGCCGTGGGCGAGGGCGAGCCGAGGACCACAGGCGTCGCCCGTAACTTTCAGACGCCAGGGACCTTGGCGTCACCAAAAAAGGTCAGAAACGAATTTTTTTCCGAACCGAGGTCAAATCGGGATTTACTTTGGCTTAAGGGTTAGAATAGTAATTTTGTCCGCACTTTGCAGAGTATATGAGCAGTAATCCATGCAGCCGTGTGGGACCGATTCCTTTTCTCTGACACTTGTGTAACGCATGTTGTAGCCAACCCGTGAGGGGAACAGTGGGGCAGTAAACATCTTTTTTTGCTGGAGTAGCACAGCTTTGTCTTTTGAGTAAGAGGAGACTGCGTGTGACGGATAAAATTACTGTTCTGACCCTTAAGGCAAACTAAATCCTGATTTGACCTCGTTTCGAAAAAAATTCGTTTCTGACCTTTTTGGTGGCGCCAGGTCCTGGCGTCTCAGGTTATAAGAGCGACGCCAGGTCCTGGCGTCGGCCCCAACCGCCCAACCGCGCCCTTTGCCGTTGACTGGCTGGCGTGGCACAGGGGCGACCTGGGACCTGGCGTCTGGCCCCGGTAAGTGGATAACCCCCCCGGGAGAGTGTGTGGGTCCCACCCCACACACTTTCCCCAATCCAGCCCGAGCTTGAAGAAGAGCTGCTGCCTCCCCACTCTCTCTCACTCCTCAAGATCCCCCCTCAAATCCTCTCCAAAAGGTACATCCCTTAGGTGGATTTTTCCATCACTTTGTTGCTCTCGTTAATCTCCCCCAAATCATCCAATTATTTTTTGTTAAGTTTTGTTATTTTGGTTGCATTTTATACATGTTGGTGGAACCCTAGTTCATGTTTTCTCCCCCTTATGTTAGTGTGAATGGCTTGGTTAACTTTGATAATATAGTGCTATGCATGGTGTGTAGTAGGAATATATGTTTGTTGAGTAGAAAGATTGGGGGTTAGGGTTAGTTAGTGATTAGGGTTAACTTTGCTTAGTGTGTGTTAATTAGTGATACTTTTGTGGACATCACCAATAATTTAGTGTTGATATGATTTGGATATAATAAGATGTATTTGGATAAACACCAATTCTCATTGAAGTCTTAAATGCATTCATGTTATTTTTAGATGGAGAGACTTGTTAATGTTCATTACATTGACAAGGAGGCATTCTTGAGTAACAATGCCGACACGGGTGAGGAACCATTGGTTTTGATACAAGCCCTAGCTATGAGGATGTTGTTGCAAAAGTGAGACAAGTCTTGAAGTGGATGGACACCAATGTTGATGTTAAGTTAATAGGAAGGTATGATGTTGGAGTTGGAGCCAAATCTCGCTTGAAAAGTATGCCTATCACCTCGGATTTGCATTGGGATGTATACAAGGAAAAAGTATCCCAATCGGAAGACAAGTCACTTGAATTGTTTGCCACCAAGGTTGAACCTCCTCGGTTTACCTTTGATTTGAACCGGCATGTCTCTTCCCCAATGGATGACATGAGCGAGAGGACAATGGTGCCACTTGTTGAGCATAGGGTTGTGGTTGATCCCCCCAATGTTTATCCCCCACCACGTCCCCGTGTACCATCTATCAAAGCAAATGAAGTTGAGGTGATTGCTAGTGACAGAGTAATTCAAGAGGATGAAGATGCTTATGATGACGACGAAGAGCAAGAGGAAGGGTTTCATGGCAATGATGTTGGTGACTTGGCTGTGTACATAGCGCAAAAGAACATGGATAGTGACTTGCCTTTTAGGCGTCAATATGCGTATGACTCGGATGACGAGGTCAGTTGAGCAGTTGGGCGAGGATGGATTCACAAATGAGGAGAACCAAATCCACTTTGGTGACGGGCTTACAAAAAGAACTCACTTGTTTAAAGATCTCAGCCTTGCCCATAAAGCTGTTGTTGGCGGTGGAATGAGAATGGCGGCGATTGAGCCAACACCATGCGGATCCGGAGAACCAAGGGTGGAGAATGAGGGCGAGAATGCTTATTTGAAGAAAGGATTGAAGTTTACGAGCTTGCCTATGCTGAAGTTTTGGTTGGTGGTATGCCATTCAAACCATAGGCCAATTTATGTTGAGCACTCCGACATGAAGTTGCGTTACACCGTGGTGTGTGAGCAAAAGGAATGCACATGGAAGGTTCGTGCAAGAAAGCTTAAAGAAACCAAGAATGGGTGTTAAAAGTTGTGATACCACTCATAGATGCAAACCGCCATCGAAGCGACTTAGAAAGACACACCGTCAACTCACATCTGAGTATCTTGGATACAAATGGATGAAAGACATAGCCTTTGATCCCACTGTGAAAGTGAGGTTTCTCATGCGGACGGTGAAAAAACAATTTGGTTATGAAGTCAAGTATGGGAAGGCATGGAAGGCAAAGGCAAATGCTATTAGGATGTTGTACAGTGGATATGAAGAAGCATACAACCAACTCCCAAGGTTGTTGGCCGCGATTGCACAAAGGAACCCGGGCATGTTTCATGTGGTCGAGGATCACGAGGGAGTGTTCCACCGTGCCTTTTGGAGTTATGGACAATGTGTGGGCGTTTGACATTGTCGTCGGTCTTGTCTATAGATGGCACGTTCTTGACCGGTAGATATAAGGGCACACTAATGGTAGCAATGGCGCACTCATCAAACGACAACGTGTTGCCGTGTGCATTTGCTTTGGTGCCTTCCGAGCACCAAGACAACTGGGACTGGTTCATGGGTCATGTTAGGCACACCGTGATTGGGGCTAGGGAGGCAATATCGGACCGGCATCATATCGGACCGGCATCATGGCATACTCAAGGCAATGGACATTGTTATTCCAGGATTTCCAAGGCTTCACCACAGATGGTGCATGAGGCATTTCGTGGCCAACTTTTACCGGGCATGTAAGAGCAAGGAGCTCAGCAAAGACCTTACCCATGTATGTGTGGCCTTCACCACCCAAGGTTTTGATGCTCGCTACAACAAACTCTTTGCAGCGGTGAACGAAGGGGGAAAAGACTTCTTAACTAGGAATTTAAGCGAGAAGCACAAGTGGGCACGCGCTCATGACGATGGTGGTTGGCGATATGGTGACATGACGAGCAATCTCGTAGAATGTTTCAACAATATGTTGAAGGGTGTTCGTGCTTTGCGGTGACGCAATAGTGGAGTACACCTTCTTCAAGCTTAATGAGTACTTTGGAGGCATTAAGAAGAGGCGCAAAATGGATAGGTGAAAAAAGGATTATCCGGAAAAGGTTGATGAATGGTTGCGATTACAAGCAAGCAAGTCTTCACGGCAACAAGTTATCATATTCGATAGACTTGAAATGATCTATCAAATTGATGAGCCGGTAGCACAACACGAGATGGTAGACAATATGGTGGTGCTGCATTTGAGGTGAAATCGAAGACTTCGGTGGTGCCGGTCGAGAGGCCTAGTAAGTATCATTGGCCATGCTCGCATTTGATAACGGCGTGAAGGCGAGAAACATACATGTTAATGATGGAAAACCGTGAGGATGCAAGAGTTCCATGTGGAAGCTACTAGGTTGACATGGGCGCCAAGATTTCACCCTTTCTTGGACCAATCACGGTGGCTCGAGTACCATGGCCCTCATATTAGGCCGACCCTCTTGAAGGTGGAGCGAAGGGTAGAAGGAGAACTAAGAGGTTCGGGGTGATATGGATGACTGGCTGGATACACTGGATGAAACAATTTGGTAGCGGTCATTTCATGGAGGCTCTGACATTATCAACTGTGGGGTGTGCGGTGAAGGGGACACAATGGCGGACATGCAAAAATAAGAAAACCAAAAAAGAAAAACAAGTCGTGGAGGCGGCACCGATGGTGAAAGAGGTGGAAGAGGTGGCGGTGGTGGTGGTCGAGGAAGCACGAGTGTCGAGGTGGTAGTGGTGGTCGTGGAGAGAGCACAAGTGCTAGAGGTGCTAGTGTTCGTAGAGGGAGCACAAGTGCTAGAGGTGGTGGTCGAGCTAGCACAAGTGCTAGAGGTGGTGGTCGAGCAGGCACAAGTGCTAGAGGTGGTGGTGGTAGAAGAGGAAGCACAAGTGCTAGAGGTGGTCGTAGAGGAATGGTTGATAATGGATCGGCCTTTGGTTATTTGCTTAATCCAGATGGTTGATCTAATAATAATGGTATATTATTTGTTCATACAATTCCTAGCATTTATTCATTTACTATATTTACGCATTTGCTCTCTTTATGTCTTGTGCTAACAATTGTTCTTTTTGTAGGCATGGCTTCATCCGGTTCCAGGACGAGGCCGGCGTGCGCGGACCAAGAGGACATGTCGAAGATGTGGTTGGAGGCCAGTTTGGACAAGGAGAAGGAGAAGGATGTGCCCACACCACCATGTTGGTGTGGTGATGTTTGCAAGCTGAAGGTGTCCACTGACCGCAACAAGTCATGGACAGAAGGTAGAAGGTTTTTCGTGTGTCCCAACTATGCACATGATCGTCGAAGGCCAACTAACGCATATGACATACCACCGGTATGTTAGGTGTACATATAAAAAACATCAACAAGTTGTCACTCATATGTCTAACAAAATCATGGTTTATATGTAGTCCCCTCCTCCACTTTGCAAGTACTTCACTTGGATAGATCACGAGGTACCAAAAGATGTCCAAGAGGACCAACGTCGAGATTGGTTACGGAGGCAGCGCCGATTCGAGGAGTCCTATGCACGGGGATTGGAGCGGGAGCGTCGTGAGAAGGAGGCTCGTGAGCGCAAGAAGCGTGAGCAAGAGAGGGCACGGAAAGAGAAGGCGGCTCGTCAGGAAGAGAGGGCAAGAAAACTTGCAAGGGCTCGCGATGCACGAGAGGAGGGCGAGGCACGTGACAAGAAGGAAAGTGGCCCGTACTACTCGATGAACAAATGGAAAGGCACCGGCGTCGATGATGAACTGTCAAGACTTTGTTTAATGTATGAACTTATTATTCGAGACCTTGTGTGGTCATGAACTATTTCTGTCATTCAAGACTATTTGAGATTATGTGCAAACTATGTTCGTCATTCGAGACTGGTTGTCCATATCCAGACGCCAGGGACCCTGGCGTCTGGCTTGCTATATATGCTCACGCAGGTGAGCAGACAAGCTGTCTGGTGTGTCTGATGGTCATCGAGACGCCAAGGTCCATGGCGTCTGGTGTCCAGAAAGCATTCTTGTCTGATGGATAAGATTCGAGTGGATAAGATTTTGGGCCCACCTCTAGCCCTCTCATCCATTCATCTCCACCTCTACCCCTCTCATTTCACTCATATCCACCCACTCTCACCTCTAGCCCTGCCAACATCACTCCCTCGTCCAGCACCCTAACCCCCCCCCTCAGATCTCTCACAAATCGGTCCGGTTTCACCGTTGGATCTTCAGGATTTCGAGACTAGAAGGTAAATCAACTCCACCCCCATTTTTTGGTTGGTTTAATTTATCATACTTTTGTGAAAACCCTAGTTTGTTTTCCTCGTGGTTTAATGTATCATAGGTTAGCTACTAAGAGATTTGTGTGTTGTAGATGGCTAACGAAACTCGATGGGTGCTTAGCCACATTGTTCATGTGCATGGCTTGTCTCCATGTATTGTGCAAGTTAGTCAAGTGGACCTCACTTTCGATTGGTTGAAGACTAAATTCATGTTGAAGCAAGGGTTGAAGGAAGAGGATTTTGTGTACTACGTCGGCGGGAGGAAGTCGGATGGCCGGGGAAAGAAAATTGGTTGGCGTGGCGATGATGACAAGATTCAAGAAATCTTTGGAAGAATGGGAATGGAAAAGGGTTGTTGACTTGCATTGCTACAGAAACCGAGTTATATGTGATGTTCATGTCGTTTCAACCATCGTGGTCATGAACTACTTATGTCATTCTAGACATTGTATGTGATGAACTTCTCATTCGAGACTATTTGTGTAATTTGAACTATGTTTGTAATTTGCTATGTCATTCGAGACATTGTATCGTAGACCATCGTGGTCATGAACTATGTTTGTAATTTGAACTATGTTTGTCATTTGTCAACTATAGTGGTATGAAAAGACTATGCAATGCTTATGTATGTATGTTATTCGAGACTACAAGTGAAAAGACAAAACTACAAGTAAAAAGACAAGTATTGTCTGCACCAGGACCAGACGCCAAGGACCCTGGCGTCTGCTCCCTACTTTACCTGTTTACGGTGTCGATCGATTGCCGGACGCCAAGAACCTAGCGTTTGGTCCCACGACTTACAGCCAGACGCCAAGGACCCTGGCGTCTCATCCCCTGACTTACAGCCAGACGCCAAGGACCCTGGCGTCTGGCACCCTGTGCATATAAATGACTAAATGAGTCCTTATGACATATTTCATCATTCATGTCAAACATTCATATAAACATTCATATAAATGACTAAATCACAGGAAACAACAATTCACATAAATCACATCATTCATGTCAAACATTCATAGCAACTTCACGAATCCGGTGCAACTTAATTCGAATGGCAACAAGTTCATGGAAAGAAACGACAACAAGTTCATGGAAAGAGACTACACCAAGCTCATCGTAACAAACTAGAACAAGCTCATTGAAACAAACTACAACAAGCTCACTTCTTCCTTCCTCTCTTCACGATATCTGCAAGTGTATGCTCCTCCTCTTCGCTAGCCTCATGCTCCTCCTCTTCACTAGCCTCCTCCGCCTCTGCATCAATGTTGGACTTATATGTTTGCATTCCCGTAGGCATAAATTGATGAGGATACTCCGGACTATGGAATTGAGTGTTCCATATCTTCTTTCTACCTTTCTAGCCGGTGTCTTAGCTATTGCTTTGCCTTTTTAGGCGGGCATTGCCTTGTGTCGGTTGTGTAACTTTGTGATGGTTGTGGAGCATCAACATCATACTCATGATACTCTTGATGTGTTGCATCATACTCATGCTCATCATGATGTGTTGGCTCCTCTTGATGTGCTAGCTCCTCTTCATTGACCTCCTCCTCTATGTCCTCTTCGTTCTGGACATAACGCCGTTTATTAGCTCTGGCGGCGCGGCTACCTGGTGCATACACATCACTGGACTGAGCACCATGGCAAGAAAGCATAGCTGCCATCTTATGGAACCGCTTCTTGATCTTCTGCGACAACACAAAATATGCTATGATACGAGATGCAAATAACTAATCCTCGAAAAGAAACTTTTATAATATATTGCGACTAACCTCCATTGTGCTCCTAAGAGTCCTCTCAGATAATGCACCACCAGGTGGATGACTCAGTGCAACATTGGCATCGTTGACGCACAGAAGCAACTCTCCGCCCCGCAATTCATGAACACACCAAACTTATGTATTTGAAACAAGACAACATGATGCAAGTATGTTAGAATAGGTCAAACAGACTACCATTTCGTCATGCATTGATGCGTAGTCAACATGAGCCCCTCTGGTGTCTCTCACAGCCGTGTTGAAGGTATGATAACCTTTTGCAGTCTCCGGGTCTTCAGACACCAACTCCGACCACTCCTCGTGAGTCCAACTGTTGGGGAACGTAGTAATTTCAAAAAATTTCCTACGCACACGCAAGATCATGGTGATGTATAGCAACGAGAGGGGAGAGTGTTGTCCACATACCCTTGTAGACCCGAGCGGAAGCGATCTGGCGTAGAGGAAGTAGTCGTCGTTCTCCTCGCGATCCGACCGATCCGGCGCCGTTACTCCGGCGCCCCGAGTTCTTGACACACGTACAGCTCGATGGCGTCCCTCGTACTCGATCCAGCCGAGTGTCGAGGAGAGTTTCGTCGACCTGACGGCGTGGTGGCGATCTTGATGTTTCACCGGCGCGAGGCCGCCTAAGCTTGCGACGGTATAACCGAGGTGGAATATGGTGGAGGGGCACCGCTGCGGCTAAGAGCGATCTAAAGATCAAACTTGTGTGTCCCAAGGTGCCCCTGCCCCGTATATAAAGGAGGGAGGGGGAGGCCGGCCGGCCTAGAGAGGCGGCGCGGAGGAGTCCTACTCCTCTGGGTAGGACTCCCCCTTTCCTAGTTGGATTAGGTTTGGGGGAGGGAAGAGGAGAGGCGCCCCCCTTCCTTGTCCTATTCGGACTGGGGGAGAGGCGTGGCCACCCCTGGCCGGCCCTCCTCTTCTCCCTCGAGGCCCACCGAGGCCCATTTACCCCGGGAGTTCCGTAACCTCCGGTACTCGGTAAATTCTGTTTTCTTGGAACCATTCGAACTCCAAACATAGGCTTCAATATATCAATCTTTATGTCTCGACCATTTGAGACTCCTCGTCATGTCCGTGATCACATCCGGGACTCGAACTTCTTGGTACATCAAAATACATAAACTCATAATAAGCATCATCAAAACCTTAAGCGTGCGGACCCTACGGTTCGAGAACAATGTAGACATGACCTAGAACTATTCACGGTCAATAACCAACAGCGGGACCTGGATGCCCATATTGGTTCCTACATATTCTCGAAGATCTTTATCGGTCGGACCGCATAACAACATCGTTGTTCCTTTGTCATCGGTATGTTACTTGCCGAGATTCGATCGTCGGTATCAATACCTAGTTCAATCTCGTTACCGGCAAGTCTCTTTACTCGATCGTAATACATCATCTCACAACTAACTCATTAGTTGTAGTGCTTGCAAAGGCTTCGATGATGTGCATTACCGAGAGGGCCCAGAGATACCTCTCCGACAATCGGAGTGACAAAACCTAATCTCGAAATCGCCAACCCAACATCGCCTTTGGAGACACTGTAGTACTCCTTTATAATCACCCGATTCGTTGTGGCGTTTGGTAGTACCAAAGTGTTCCTCGGCAAATGGGAGTTGCATAATCTCATAGTTATAGGAACATGTATAAGTCATGGATAAAAGCAATAGCAACATACTAAGCGATCGGTGCTAAGCTAATGGAATTGGTCATGTCAATCGGATCATTCAACTAATGATGTGACCTTGTTAATCAAATAACAACTCCTTGTTCATGGTTAGGAAACATAACCATCTTTGATTAACAAGCTAGTCAAGTAGAGGCATACTAGTGACACTCTGTTTGTCTATATATTCACACATGTATTATGTTTCCGGTTAATACAATTCTAGCATGAATAATAAACATTTATCATGATATAAGGAAATAAATAATAACTTTATTATTGCCTCTAGGGCATATTTCCTTCAGTCTCCCACTTGCACTAGAGTCAATAATCTAGATCACATCACAATGTGATTAACATCGATAGTTCACATCATCATGTGATTAACACCCATAGTTCATATAGCCATGTGACCAACTCCCAAAGGGTTTACTAGATTCAGTAATCTAGTTCACATCGCTATGTGATTAACACTAAGGTGTGATCATGTTTTGCTTGTGAGAGAATCTTAGTCAACGGGTCTATCATATTTAGAGCCGTATGTATTTTGCAAATAGTCTATGTCTACAATGCTCTGCATGGAGCTACTCTAGCTAATTGCTCCCACTTTCAATATGTATCTAGATCGAGACTTAGAGTCATCGGATCGGTGTCAAAACTTGTATCGGCGTAACCCTTTACGGACGAACCTTTTTCACTTCCATAATCGAAACATATCCTTATTCCACTAAGGATAATTTTGACCGTTGTCGATGATCTACTCCTAGATCACTATTGTACTCCTTGCCAAACTCGATTGTAGGGTATACAATAGATCTGGTACACAGCATGGCATACTTTATAGAACCTATGGCCAAGGCATAGGGAATGACTTTCATTCTCTTTCTATCTTCTGCCGTGGTCGGGTTTTGAGTCTTACTCAATTTCACACCTTGTAACACAGGCAAGAACTCTTTCTTTGATATTTCCATTTTGAACTACTTCAAAATCTTGTCAAGGTATGTACTCATTGAAAAAACTTATCAAGCGTTTTGATCTATCTCTATAGATCTTGAAGCTTAATATGTAAGCAGCTTCACGAGGTCTTTCTTTGAAAAACTTCTTTCAAACACTCCTTTATGCTTTGCGAATAATTCTACATTATTTCGATCTACAATATGTCATTCACATATACTTATCGAAATGTTGTAGTGCTCCCACTCACTTTCTAGTAAATCTGAGCTTCACCATAAGTGCATGCAAAACTATATGCTTTGATCAACTCATCAAGCGTATATTCTAACTCGAGATGCTTGCACCAGTCCATAGATGGATCGCTGGAGCTTGCACACTTTGTTAGCTCCCTTTGGATCGAAAAAAAACTTCTGGTTGCATCATATACAACTCTTCCTCCAGAAAACCACTCAGGAATGCAGTTTTTACATCCACTTGCCAAATTTCATAAATTGTGGCAATTGCTAACATGATTCGGACAGACTTAAGCATCGCTACAATTGAGAAAATCTCATTGTAGTCAACATCTTGAACTTTGTCAAAAACCTTTTTGTAACAAGTCGAGCTTTGTAGATAGTAACACTACTATCAACGTCCGTCTTCCTCTTGAAGATCCATTTATTTTCTATGGTTTGCCGATCATCGGGCAAATCCATCAAAGTCCATACTTTGTTCACATACATGGATCATATCTCAGATTTCATGGCCTCAAACCATTTTGCGGAATCTGGGCTCATCATCGCTTCCTCATAGTTCGTAGGTTCATCATGGTCTAGTTACATGACTTCGAGCAGGATTACCGTACCACTCAGTGCGGATCTCACTCTGGTTTACCTCGAGATTCGGTAGTAACTGATCTGAAGTTACATGATCATCATCATTAGCTTCCTCACTAATTGGTGTAGTAGTCACGAGAACAGATTTACGTGATGAACTACTTTCAATAAGGAGAAGGTACAATTACCTTATCAAGTTCTACTTTCCTCCCACTCACTTCTTTAGAGAGAAACTCCTTCTCTAGAAAGGATCCATCTTAAACAACGAATATCTTGCCTTCGGATCTGTGATAGAAGGTGTACCCAACAATTTCCTTTGGGTATTCTATGAAGGCGTACTTCTCCGATTTGGGTTCGAGTTTATCGGGATGAAACTTTTTCATATAAGCATCGCAGCCCCAAACATTAAGAAAGCGACAACTTTGGTTTCTTGCTAAACCACAGTTCATATAGTGTCGTCTCAGCGGTTTAGATGTTGCCCTATTTAACGTGAATGCAGCTGTCTCTAATGCATGATCCCAAAACGATATTGGTAAATCGGTAAGAAACATCATAGATTGCACTATATCCAATAAAGTGCGGTTACGATGTTTGGACACACCATAACATTGTGGTGTTCCAGGTGGCGTGAGCTGTGAAACTATTCCACATTGTTTTAATTGAAGACCAAACTCGTAACTCAAATATTTGTCTCCGTGATCAGATCACAGAAACCTTACTTCACTCTGAAATTCTTTGAACCTTTCAACTATTTCAGACTTATGTTTCATCAAGTAGATATACCCATGTCTGCTCAAATCATCTGTGAAGGTCAGAAAATAACGATACCCGCCACGAGCCTTAACACTCATTGGATCGCATACATCGGTATGTATTATTTCCAATAAGTCGGTTGCTCGCTCCTTTATTCGGAGAAGCGGAGTCTTAGTCATCTTGCCCATGAGGCATGGTTACAAGCATCAAGTGATTCATAATCAAGTGATTCTAAAATCCCATCGACATGGAGTTTCTTCATGCGCTTTACATAATATGACCTAAGCGGCGATGCCACAAATAAGTTGCACTATCATTATTAACTTTGCATCTTTTGGTTTCAATATTATGAATATGTGTATCACTACGATCGAGATCAATGAACCATTTTCATTGGGTGTGTAACCATATAAGGTTTTATTCATGTAAGCAGAACAACAGTTTATTCTCTTACTTAAATGAATAACCGTATTGCAATAAACATGATCAAATCATATTCATGCTCAGCGCAAACACCAAATAACATTTATTTAGGTTCAACACTAATCCCGAAAGTATAGGGAGTGTGTGATGATGATCATATCAATCTTGAAACTACTTTCAACACACATCGTCACTTCACCCTTAATTAGTTTACATTTATTACGCAACTCCGCTTGAGTTACTACTCTTAATGGCGAACCAGATTATCAAATACCGAGGGTTGCTATAAACACTAGTAAAGTACACATCAATAACATATATATCAAATATACCTTTGTTTACTTTGCCATCCTTCTTATCCGCCAAATACTTGGGGTAGTTACGCTTCCGATGACCAGTCCCTTTGCGGTAGAAGCACTTAGTCTCGGGCTTAGGTCGGACTTGGGCTTCTTCACTTGAGCAACAACTTGCTTGCCGTTCTTCTTGAAGTTCCTTCTATCCCTTTGCCCTTTTCTTGAAACTAGTGGTCTTGTTAATCATCAACACTTGATGTTCTTTCTTGAATTCTACCTTCATCGATTTCATCATCATGAAAAACTCGGGAATCATTTTCATCATCCCTTGCATACTATAGTTCATCACGAGTTCTACTAACTTGGTGATGGTGACTAGAAAAATTCATCAATCGATATTTTATACGGAAGATTAACTCCCACTTGATTCAAGCGATTGAAGTACCGGACAATCGAGCACATGCTCACTAGTTGAGCGATTCTCCTCCATCTTTTAGCTATAGAACTTGTTAAAGATTTCATATCTCTCAACTCGGGTATTGCTTGAAATATTAACTTCAATTCTGGAACATCTCATATGGTCCATGATGTTCAAAACATCTTTGAAGTCCGATTCTAAGCTGTTAAGCATGGTGCATAAACTATCTAGTAGTCATCATATTGAGCTAATAGCGTTCATAACGTTTGCATACGCTCTGCAATAGGTCATCACCTAGCGGTGCATTAAGGACATAATTCTTACGTGCGCAATGAGGATAAACCTCCGATCACGGATCGAATCCATAACATTGCTACTAACATTTTTCAACACAATTTTCTCTAAGAACATATCAAAAAACAAACATATGAAAGCAACAACGCGAGCTATTGATCTACAACATAATTTGCAAAATACTACGGGACTAAGTTCATGATAAATTTAAGTTCAATTAATCATATTACTTAAGAACTCCCACTTAGATAGACATCTCTCTAGTCATCTAAGTGATCACGCGATCAAATCAACTAAACCATAACCGATCATCACGTGAGATGGAGTAGTTTTCAATGGTGAACATCTTATGTTGATCATATCTACTATATGATTCACGCTCGACCTTTCGGTCTCCATGTTCGAGGCCATATCTGCATATGCTAGGCTCGTCAAGTATAACCCGAGTATTATTGCGTGTGCAAAAACTGGCTTGCACCCGTTGTAGATGGACGTAGAGCTTATCACACCCGATCATCACGTGGTGTGCAGGCACGACGAACTTTGGCAGCGGTGCATACTCGGGAGAACACTTCTTGATAATTTAGTGAGAGATCATCTTATAATGCTACCGTCAATCAAAGCAAGATAAGATGCATAAAGGATAAACATCACATGCAAATCAATATAAGTGATATGATATGGTCATCATCATCTTGTGCTTCATGATCTCCATCTTGCTGCACCACCATGATCACCATCGTCACGGTAGCGACACCTTGATCTCCATCGTAGCATCGTTGTCGTCTCGCCAATCTTATGCTACTCGACTATCGCTACCGCTTAGTGATAAAGTAAAGCATTACAGGCGATTGCATTGCATACAATAAGCGACAACCATATGGCTCCTGCGATTGCCGATAACCGGTTACAAAACATGATCATCTCATACAATAAAATATAGCATCACGTCTTGACCATATCACATCACAACATACCCTGCAAAAACAAGTTAGGCGTCCTCTACTTTGTTGTTGCAAATTTTACGTGGCTGCTACGGACTTAAGCAAGATCCGGTCTCACCTCGCATCAAAACCACAGCGATACTTCGTCAAATAGACTCCGTTTAACCTTCTCAAGGACGGGCGTAGCCTTTTCAGTTCAACTAAAGTGAGAGAGCGAGCACCCACGGTCACCTTTAAGCAGCGAGTGCTCGTGGCGGTGAAACCAGTCTCGGCGTAAGCGTATCGTAATGTCGGTGCAGGCGCTTCATCTCACAATACCGCTGAACCAAAGTATGACATGCTGGTAGGTAGTATGACTTGTATCGCCCACAACTCACTTGTGTTCTACTCGTGCAAAACATCAAACCATAGAAAAACCTAGGCTCGGATGCCCTTTGTTGGGGAGCGTAGTAATTTCAAAAATTTTCCTCGCACCGCAAGATCATGGTGATGTATAGCAGCGAGAGGGAGAGTGTTGTCCACATACCCTTGTAGACCCGGCGGGCGATCTGGCGTAAACGAAGTAGTCGTCGTTCTCCTCGCGATCCGACCGATCCGGCGCCGTTACTCCGGCGCCCCGAGTTCTTGACACGTACAGCTCGATGGCGTCCCTCGTACTCGATCCAGCCGAGTGTCGAGGAGAGTTTCGTCGACCGACGGCGTGGTGGCGATCTTGATGTTTCACGGCGCGAGGCTTCGCCTAAGCTTGCGACGGTATAACCGAGGTGGAATATGGTGGAGGGGCACGCTGCACGGCTGAGAGCGATCTAAAGATCAAACTTGTGTGTCCCAAGGTGCCCCCTGCCCCGTATATAAAGGAGGGAGGGGGCCGGCCGGCCTAGAGAGGCGGCGGGAGAGTCCTACTCTCTGGGAGTAGGACTCCCCCTCCCTTTCCTAGTTGGATTAGGTTTGGGGGGCGGAAGAGAGGAGGCGCGCCCCCTTCCTTGTCCTATTCGGACTGGGGGAGAGGGCGTGCCACCCCCTGGCCGCCCTCCTCTTCTCCCTCGAGGCCCACGAGGCCCATTTACCCCAGAATTCCGGTAACCTCCGGTACTCGGTAAATTCTGTTTTACTTGGAACCATTCGAACTCCAAACATAGGCTTCAATATATCAATCTTTATGTCTCGACCATTTGAGACTCCTCGTCATGTCGTGATCACATCCGGGACTCGAACTTCTTGGTACATCAAAATACATAAACTCATAATAAGCATCGCCGAAACCTTAAGCGTGCGGACCCTACGGTTCGAGAACAATGTAGACATGACCTAGAACTATTCACGGTCAATAACCAACAGCGGGACCTGGATGCCCATATTGGTTCCTACATATTCTCTGAAGATCTTTATCGGTCGAGACCGCATAACAACATCGTTGTTCCCTTTGTCATCGGTATGTTACTTGCAGAGATTGATCGTCGGTATCAATACCTAGTTCAATCTCGTTACCGGCAAGTCTCTTTACTCGTTCGTAATACATCATCTCACAACTAACTCATTAGTTGTAGTGCTTACAAGGCTTGATGATGTGCATTACCGAGAGGGCCGAGATACCTCTCCGACAATCGGAGTGACAAAACCTAATCTCGAAACACGCCAACCCAACATCGCCTTTGGAGACACTGTAGTACTCCTTTATAATCACCCGATTCGTTGTGGCGTTTGGTAGTACCAAAGTGTTCCTCGGCAAGCGGGAGTTGCATAATCTCATAGTTATAGGAACATGTATAAGTCATGGATAAAAGCAATAGCAACATACTAAGCGATCGGGTGCTAAGCTAATGGAATGGGTCATGTCAATCGGATCATTCAACTAATGATGTGACCTTGTTAATCAAATAACAACTCCTTGTTCATGGTTAGGAAACATAACCATCTTTGATTAACAAGCTAGTCAAGTAGAGGCATACTAGTGACACTCTGTTTGTCTATATATTCACACATGTATTATGTTTCCGGTTAATACAATTCTAGCATGAATAATAAACATTTATCATGATATAAGGAAATAAATAATAACTTTATTATTGCCTCTAGGGCATATTTCCTTCACCAACCTGGCTTCAGCTTTAACTGGTAACGATCCACATACCACACTTGATACTTCTGATATGCTGACTGATTGTGAGGTCTATTCTCTGATTGCACTAACGTGTCTCTTTGATTCCAAATTTCTATCCACGCACGGTGTTTGTTTGCCCAATCCGATATATCCTGATTGTTCCTTCAACCGAACCTACAAATGATGCACGGGACAAAGCATTAGCAAACATTGACTTATTCAATGCTCTACTACATACTCAAGGCATGCTTGCTTACCGATGCAGAGATAGCATTTCCTCCTTGCTCTCCTCAATTGGAATACCTTGTCTTTTTCCAAATTGTCTTGCCACACGGTCTACAAAGTGCCACTCGACTGTGAAGAAGCATATCATTGGGCACCCCGCCCGCCAAAGATGGCTATCATGCGTGCACATCTCATTAAGATCAAAGTCACGATCTTCCACATAAGGCAACCAATGTACCTGCAAAACAAAGAGATACATTGTTAGCTACATAAGTTTCATTCTTGACTAAATTTTATCTCATCGAACTTCTCAAAACCTGCTCAGCAGTCAAGGTGTCCAGCTCGTTCATATAACACTTGTATCGCACATGCGAGCTTCCTGTGTAGACTGTCACTTGTTCCCAAAAGTAAGCAAGCGTAGGGCGCCGATATGGATCATCATCATGCAACCCGTCATGATTACCCCATGGGTTTGCCATGAGGGGGTTCTTCAAATCGGGCCGTCAGCGGGATCGCTCCCACATCCACGGATAGGCTCCAAACAAACCCAGACAATGAGGATGTACCTCCCTTCCTCCGACACACCAAGTCAAGCTGCAATCAAACAAACATGTTAGATATGGGCGCATGACAAATGCAAGATAAATGGTTGCAAATATCTCTTACTGCGATACAAATATGCTAGTGCGGTGAACCCCAGCTATCTTGGGTATCCCGTTATTAAGTGGCTCCAAGAACATCGAGGGCTGAGTTCGGTTGCATCGAGAAGACTACCTTGGTTAGTACATACCAAAGATAGGCCAGCGTCTTCTGCACAACCACGTCATTGGCATCCTGAGGGCATGGGTTGGTGTTTCCTCTGACCATTTTTAGCCAAGAATGCCTCACTATCGCGGTATCGGCCTTGCCTTCATGAGGGCCCTCGGGCTGAGCATGGTCGTCGGCGGTTCATTCTGCCAATTACCCACGCCGACGACCGGTAACAGCTTGTCCGTTGATAGGAAGGCCGCTTATCATAGCCATGTCCTATAGGGTCATCGTCATCTCCCACATGGAAGGTGGAAGGTGAGTCTCCGACCTCAACGATCCACAAGTGCGGTCGGTGCCGTGTAGTTCACCGGCGAGCGCGTCGCTTAAGCTGCAACACGAATGGGAAGAAGACCCAATCTCGAATGTAAGGCTCATACCGTGGGTGCGTAATCAAAGTCATCAGCGGAATGACCCCTCATGCGCATAGCAACTACAACCTGCAAATAAAGTGATGCTTTAATCAATACAAGAACACAAATGAGAAACAACGAGAATTGATAAGTCTTGCTTCTTACATGTCCGTTCTCAATGGCACGAGCACGATGCTCCTTATCCCACTCATCGATTAATCCGTCATACCAAGGTCCCTCATTATCCGCCATCCTACAAAACAAATCACAAACATCTATTAATACATAAACAATATCAAACAATTTGCTTCTCCAAGTTTATGCCATATGAAAACACCATTCTTATCAAAAATAACCACATCATTTCCTTCTTCTACATATGCACACATATCATCTAGAGAACCAAATTTCACCATCAAATAAATTTCATAATCATCATCCGCCATTCTATTGAACAAATCATGTCACACACAATAATCAAATTTCATCATCTCTTTTGCAAAAAAAATTTGCCATCTATATATTCAACTATATTTTCATACCACTTCACACATATAATATTTTATCTAAATATATTTGCTTGCCAAAGTTGTCTTCTCAGATTCAAACAAAGATTATGCCATCTATATATTCAACATATAGCTAATTTACTAGCATATGCATACATCATCTATAATTCAAAAAATTCACAAACTATGTCTATTGGTGGACAACTACAAACATCTAGCAACTACACTACCTACCAAATCATCTATCAACTACAAACTATTTCCTAAAACAAAAGAAACCATCTACTAATCGACATCACCTAATGTGAAATAATGCATCAAACAAAAGAGGGAAAAGCAAAACAAATTGGAGGAATGGGGAGAATACCTCAAAAGAAGCTTGGAGGCCTCGGATCCACAACTTTGGGTGGAGGATGAAGTAGATCAAGGGGATTGGTGTGAGGAGAAGAGGCGAAGGAGATAACCTCCTCTATTAAATGCGCGAAAAAAGATGGGTGGGTGGGTGGGCTCGTCCCATGAGGTTATCCGATTACGGGGCAGGCGCTAGGGTCCTGGCGTCAGCCCCTTGCCCGTCGGCGGTCAGCAGGCGGTGGCGGTGCGAGCCGAGGCGACGCCGAGACCTGGCGTGCGCTTCGTAACCAGAGCGCCGAGGACCTTAGCGTCACCAAAAAAGGTCAGAAATGAATTTTTTTTCGAAACGAGGTCAAATCGGGATTTAGTTTGCTTTAAGAGTCAGAACAGTAATTTTGTCTGCGTGTGACATGAGAAGTTGAGAGAGACAAAAAAGAAAGAGAGAGCACCTATGTGTGAGAAGTGAGAAGTGAGAGTGATGTTTTTTACTAGGTGACAAAGAGACGGCGTGAAAGAACTTGTGCATGCGTGATTGCTTAGAGCATCTATAACCGGACATGACAAATCTGACCACTCAAACGCCCGCGGACACGCGGGCGCTTCCGCAGACAGTGACCGATAACACCTCAAAAAACGCATTCCACATCCTGATACATCAAATTAAAACCTCAAATCCATATTATTACATGCAATGTAGAGATCTATGACTGGAGCTCGTCCGGTTTTGCTCCCCGCTCGCCCGGCTCCGCCTTGGCCATGTCCACCGGCCGACTACGCTCCTCGGAGTATTGGGCCGGACGCCAGATGGACCGCACGACCTTCGGTGAGGCAGCTACGGCCGGCCTTGCGCCGGATCCATGCCCCATTTGGGTGGACGATGGATTCCCGACGGATGGAGTCCGAGCGCAGCCATCCACGGGCCTCCTCCCGGGCGCGGGGGAGCGCAAGCCAGACGGCCATCTCCTCCTCGGGGCCGCGCGGGATGACCTCAGATTGACGGATCTAGAGGTGAAGGACTCGGATCCGCTGCCCACCTTGTCGGAGACGAAGGAATGGAACCGGAGACGATCTTGGGTGGTGGATGTGGAGTGGAGGGGAGGGGACACTAGTAGAAATCTGGGCTTTATTACCGGTTCATAAGGGCCTTTAGTGCCGATTCTGCAACCGGCACTAAAGGGTGGAGACTAAAGCCCCCCCCTAGTACCGGTTCAGCATGAACCGCCACTAAAGGCCCACCACGTGGCGTGAGCTCGCGTCATGGTATGGGGGACCTTTAGTAACCGGTACTAGAGGTTTATTTTTTTGAATTTTTTTTGAAAATTTTGGAAAAAAAATGATTTTTTTATTTTCAATTTTCTAAATTATTTGATGATTTAGTCTCTAATCACCCATCTTAACTGCTCGAGTGTGGATCACTCGTTCCAAATCGTCTAACTTCCCGGCCGGTCACCCATCCTCTCACTACTTCAGCCTGAGCACGCTTAACTTTCGTGTTCTATTCTTCCTCGTTTCCAAGTCTGCACTTGTTGTTTTCCTGACAATAGTAAGATGTGAATCCTATTAACCCTCAGGAGTTTAGCTTGGGCATGAAGTCACACGTATTTAGTAACACTAGTTTGACCAGATTTGACCAAAATTCGAAAAAACTGAGATACTTATTTAGTAACACTAGTATTATTGCGTAATTATTTAGTAACACTCTATATTTCTTGAATCAGTTGTTTGACCGGTTTGACAAGATTTAACCAAAATTCAAAAAAACATAAATTAGAGCATATCTTTTTTTCATTTTACAATTTTGTCATTTCAAAAATTATCCTAAACCCTAAACCTGGGACTTAAAACGTCAGAAACTCTATGCTAAATAGTAAAAACTAAGGGTTTAAACCATTAAACCTAACCCTAAACTCTGAAATCTAAACCCTAGCACTAAACGGTAAAAACGTCTAAAAACGTCCAAAAACTCTATTTTCGCTTTGGAATTTTGAGATTTTAAAAAATTATCGAAACGGAAAACTAGTTATATTAATTCAACTAGTTCAAATAATCTCATATACCTAAATTTTCTTACTAAACATAAACTAGTTATATTAATTCAATTAGTTCAAATAATCTTATATACCTAAATTTTCTTACTAAAAATAAACTAGTTATATTAATTCAACTAGTTCAAATA
>CM038145.1:409070080-409245080 GCA_021437245.1 Aegilops speltoides | reverse complement strand
CTTCTTCTTCTTCTTCTTCTTCTTCTTCTTCTTCTTCTTCTTCTTCTTCTTCTTCTTCTTCTTCTTCTTCTTCTTCTTCTTCTTCTTCTTCTTCTTCTTCTTCTCCTTCTTCTTCCTCTTCTTCCTCTTCATCTTCCTCTTCATCTTCCTCTTCTTCTTTATCTTCCTCTCCTTCTTCTTCTTCCTCTCCTTCTTCTCTTCTTCTTCTTCTTCCTCTTCTTCTTCTTCTTCCTCTTCTTCTTCTTCTTTCTTCTTCTTCTTCTTCTTCTTCTTCTTCTTCTTCTTCTTCTTCTTCTTCTTCTTCTTCTTCTTCTTCTTCTTCTTCTTCTTCTTCTTCTTCTTCTTCTTCTTCTTCTTCTTCTTCTTCTTCTTCTTCTTCTTCTTCTTCTTCTTCTTCTTCTTCTTCTTCTTCTTCTTCTTCTTCTTCTTCTTCTTCTTCTTCTTCTTCTTCTTCTTCTTCTTCTTCTTCTTCTTCTTCTTCTTCTTCTTCTTCTTCTTCTTCTTCTTCTTCTTCTTCTTCTTCTTCTTCTTCTTCTTCTTCCTCCTCCTCCTCCTCCTCCTCCTCCTCCTCCTCTTCTTCTTCTTCTTCTTCTTCTTCTTCTTCTTCTTCTTCTTCTTCTTCTTCTTCTTCTTCTTCTTCTTCTTCTTCTTCTTCTTCTTCTTCTTCTTCTTCTTCTTCTTCTTCTTCTTCTTCTTCTTCTTCTTCTTCTTCTTCTTCTTCTTCTTCTTCTTCTTCTTCTTCTTCTTCTTCTTCTTCTTCTTCTTCTTCTTCTTCTTCTTCTTCTTCTTCTTCTTCTTCTTCTTCTTCTTCTTCTTCTTCTTCTTCTTCTTCTTCTTCTTCTTCTTCTTCTTCTTCTTCTTCTTCTTCTTCTTCTTCTTCTTCTTCTTCTTCTTCTTCTTCTTCTTCTTCTTCTTCTTCTTCTTCTTCTTCTTCTTCTTCTTCCTTCTCCTTCTTCTTCCTCTTCTTCTCTTCCTCTTCCTCTTCATCTTCCTCTTCATCTTCCTCTTCTTCTTTATCTTCCTCTCCTTCTTCTCCTTCTTCTCCTTCTTCCTCTTCTTCTTCTTCTTCTTCTTCGTCTTCTTCTTCTCCTTCTTCTCCTTCTTCCTCTTCTTCCTCTTCCTCTTCTTCTTCATCTTCCTCTCCTTCTTCTCCTTCTTATTCTTCCTCTTCTTCCTCTTCTTCCTCTTCCTCTTCTTCTTCCTCTTCCTCTTCTTATTTTTCTTCTTCTTCTTCTTCTTCTTCTTCTTCTTCTTCTTCTTCTTCTTCTTCTTCTTCTTCTTCTTCTGCTTCTGCTTCCTCTTCTTCTTCTTCTTTATATATAGAGTTCAATGAAGACCAAATGCTTGTGATAGTTTGAAAAATAACATATTTAAATTGTGCATCTGAATGCAGAAAAAAATACATTGATCAGTATCGCCTTTCAGGCAAAACGCGCTACTTCTACACAGAAGTACATATAAAAAATACATTGATCATCAATGATCTTTTGTATAGAATCTAAATCGTCAATAGGAATCTACCACCGATTTAAGAACCGGCGAAGACTCCTATTGCAGCCACAGATCCTACACATAGAGTTCAATGAAGACCAAATGCTTGGGATAGTTTGAGAAGTAATATACTTAAGGTGGTCAAATTCTTGTTAGGGAAGCGAGGTGGGGCTAAAAA
Organism: Aegilops speltoides; assembly: GCA_021437245.1. Classification (NCBI taxonomy): domain Eukaryota; kingdom Viridiplantae; phylum Streptophyta; class Magnoliopsida; order Poales; family Poaceae; genus Aegilops; species Aegilops speltoides. The sequence continues at coordinate 409,243,411 of CM038145.1, read as the reverse complement.
TAGCGCCTGCCACAACCTCTTTAGTACCGGTTCGTGCCACGAACCGGTACTAAAATCTTAACGAACATGAACATCTTTAATCTGGGTTCGAGGCACGAACCGGTACTAAAAATTCCCAAAGAACCGGTACTAAAGGTCACCTCCCGCCAAGTCATTTGAACCGGCACTAATGGATGCATTAGTGCTGGCTCATATGCAAACCGGTACTAATGTTTCTCATATTTGACCCTTTTTCTACTAGTGGCAATATGAACTTGATGAGGAAAAGAGCATTTTTCTGGCAAAAGGACAATAGTATCTTGATTCCATATACACCACATAAAATTGAAAATAGTAGGTATGGTTGCATATGGGTGATGCATATTAAGCAATGCATGAATAATACTTTGTATAGAAATATGATTCTGAGCTAAGATATCAGTTTTAATGTGTCAAGGATGACCAAACCAAGCTGCTCTAGCAAAGTCACACAGAAAAAAGATGAAAATGAAACGCATCACTGAGTGGAATGATCCTACTCTAGACTGTGAAAGAATTCTCTAGACCTCTAGAATACAACCTTGCTGCTTTTATTTTCTGCCAAGGAGCACTACCACATGTCAGGAGGGTGAGCAGGACGGTGGCGGGCAGCACACTGAATCCCTGCATTTTGGGCCGCTGGATTGCTGAATCTGACGGTTGATTTATGTCCACGTACGTAGCTCCATAACTGAGCATATTTGATATCAGCCATCGGATTTAAAAGATTGAACGGTCCAGATGCATCTATATTGGTACACTATATAGAAAAAAGAAAAAGAAAACACAAGCTTGTACAGCTCCAAATCGAAGCATCCAGCCTACCTCCCGACGGCTCCTTGAAGCGTCTCGGCCATCTCTTCGGACAGAGCTCGGACGACGCGGTTGATCCCAGCGGCTCGTCTCAAGCTTCTGGGAACTTTCCTCGAAAGCGTTGGCGTTGGCGGGCAAGGTCGTGGTCGTTGTCGTCTCCTTCCCCAGTCCCACCGTCCACATATCCGGTCGGTCCTCAGTCCTCACCCCCAAGGATTGGTGGAGCTAGCGGAGAAGATTCGTGTGGTCGCTCATCCATTCGTTCCTCATCCTCAAGTATTGATGGAACTAGCGGGGAAAATTCGTGTGGCCGCCAATCCATTCGTTGACCCCCAGTCGCCTGCACTACACGTCTACACCTAGAGGGTAGAGTAGACACCAGGCCACACAGCGCCTGACCCTCCTGACGGAGCTCCTTTTTTCTTTCGGCAATCAAACGCGAGCCAGCTAGGGGAGGAAGAAGCCGGGGTCTCCCCATTGCCTCCGCTGTGGAGAAGAGGAGGCTGGAGAGGTATATTGTCTTGTGCTACTTAAGTATGTGCTGTGTTAACTTGTGCGTACTTCTCAGTTAGTTAGTTATTAAACTGGGACCATGTCGGATCTACTAGATCTAACCTGAAATTGGTATGGAGGGTGCCCGTCCTGGTATGGCATTCTCTCTTTGGATTTGATATCACCTACTAGATCTGGTATGTCGGATCTACTACATCTGACCTGTTAAAGATTTGGGGGGTGCTAGGCGCCGGTGCGCTGGCCCAAATTTCGGCCGGTCGCACCGCGGACGCACGATCTGAGTAGTTCTCTAGCTGCACGATCTCTGTTCCAACTGCTACATTCAGAAAACAGAAAGGAAGAAATCCATGGCGTTTGTCCACCGCGTCAACGCCGTGATCCTCTGAGGTACCAGCTAGCTTGCCGGCCGTCCTCGCCTGCTTGCCTCACCGATGATCGCCGACGTCGTCACCGGTGGTCGCCGTCGCTGCACCAACCTCGCCGGTTCCTGCAGGAAGCGCCACCCTCCTTAGCAAAATCGCCACCGCCTTGTAGCACGCCCCGCCGTCTCTGTAGTGTCAGCACCTATTCATCCCGTCGTAGCACCACCATTGCCAGCCGTAGCTCTTCAACGTTGCTGTTCGCGCAAAAAAAAATCAGCACGCCGGTTGAAGCATTTTCACAAAGTTGAAGTTTTCCCCTGCCGGTGGAAGCTTTTTTCACCGCGGGTTGAAGCTTTCTAAGCCGGTTGAAGCTTTTTCCACCATTGAAACTTTCTCCCATGTCCATCAGCGCCCGTCGCCCACCTGTTTGTAGCATTGCTGCACACCGGTTGTATCATCTGTAGGTCGCCGTTTGAAGCTTTCATATGAAAGTACGGTTGTAGCTTTTGAGTTCACGGTGGTTCGGTTGAAACTTTTACAAACTGCAGTTGAAGCTTTCATATCAACGATTGTAGCTCTTCAGTCGCACCGTGGTCCGATTGAAGCTTTATATACAGTTGGTTGAGGCTTTTCGAATCAGCGGTGGAAGCTTTTCACCAAAACGGTTCCAGCATGCAGCATCGTCTCAGCTATCGCGCACCCATGGTTGGTCGCGTGCCATCGACGAACACCAGCATCGCGCGCAAAACTCTTGCATCTCCCCCCGTTGCGACTCCCCCGCCGTCTTCTCCGTGGCTCGCCCTAATAGCAAGGGCTCGTCATGCCTGTGCGCAGTGCATGCGTGGTGGCAGAGATGGAGGAACGGTTGCAACGACTCACGTTCGTGAGGAAGAAGAAAGACAAAAAGAAGGGAAAAAAACGATTCAGATGAGAAGCGCTCGTGGCCTGCGTGACCCATGATCGAGATGATCGCAAGGCTGGCGTGCGACCGGCTCATGTTTCGCGGCGCACCGCCTAGAAACGTTTGCCTAAAGATTTGCAGCTGCTGCTGTGAGCTTGCGACATATGTTGGCACATATGGTTGGTTGCTTTGCCCCCTTGATTGATTGCAAACATATCTAGGGCATGGCAGTAGCTACTTCCTTCAGTACATCTCACATACGCTGTACATATAGCTGCTGCCAGCCTGCCACTAAAAAAATTACATTCCACAATCTATTGAACGGCAGAAATCTGATTCCAAAACATACTATTGTGAATACTTTGTGGGTGTGGTACCTTAAATTGACATTCTATCTGGGGCCATACATTTCAAGCAAGAAAGAAATCAAACATTTGATGTTGGATGCCTTTGCCAAGGGGCTTCATAGAAGAATCACAGTCACGCCTCTAATCCTGAAGGCCAGATTTTCTGATATTGTTTTTTTGACGTGTCAATGGCGGGCTTATGCCTGCCTGAACTTTATAGCAAAACAAACAGAGTTGTTACATAGAGCAGAGTTACATGGCGGTTACAGAGGGAGAGGACAAACAGAGATTACAAAGAACAAAGCTGGAGGTCTATATTCTCCCAGCAAGGTGGAACAACATGGAGCCCCAGTCACGAATGCTGATTTGCTGTTGAATGTTTGTGCATCTATAGGACTAGAGGCGAAGATCATCTGCAGCCGCGTTGGCAAGGTGGTGCAGCTGTTGGTGTTCATTCCGAAAGACCTTGGCGTTGCGTCTTTTCCAAATGTTCGAAGAATGGCTAGCAGAACTGTTGACCTGGTTGTATTGGTCAATTCCCCCTCCCACGCGTGAAGCAGCCCCTGCGGGGAGTGGCATAAGCTGTTGAGCTCCGCCCAGAGAGGGGCGAGCCGCCTACAGGTGAAGAGCAGGTGGTCGATGGATTCGTCTTGACTGCAGAAACGGCACTTGGCCGAGGTAGTAATGCCCCAGCGAAAACGCCGCACATTGGTGAACAGGCAGTCTTTATGGGCGAACCAGGCAAAAATTCTGCACTTGTTAGGCGCGTAATTTCTCCAAATTGTCGGTGCAATAGGGTCCAAAGGACGGGGCTTCCAACCTGCCTCATACGCCCGCTTAGTGGTAAGCGGGTGGCCTGCCTCCCTCATCGTTCGTCTGTCAGTAACCTGCAAATTCAAATTTACCGTAGCCAAGAAGGATCGGAGTTTATTGAGCTCGCGTTCGGCCGTGGAAGAGAGCCGAGGGGTTAGGTCGGAAGAAGTCATTGCACGAGCCACAGAGGTGTGGATTCTGTTGGAGTGGGTAAAAAGCGCTGGGAATTGCTGTGCGAGGGTTTGAGTGGAGTGCGGGATCCAGAGATCATTCAAGAATGAGGTGGAAGCCCCATTGCCAGGATGAACTCTGGTGATGGAATGGTAGAAATCGAGCCCTTTGATGATGTCCCGTCATATAGGAGGGTGCATGGAGTTAGAGGAGCCTACATCGTGCGAGGGAGACCAACCGAACCGGGAGACTAGTTAAGAAGGTTCCGGGGAGGCCTGGTCGTTGTGAAGCTTAGAGATGTGTTTAAGAAGCAGGCACAGGTTCATGTGCTTGGGAGAGAGGAAACCAAGGCCCCCATTGGTGAAGGGTGCGTAGACAATATCCCAAGCAACTTTGCACTTGCCGCCCGTGACTGAATCTTGGCCCGTCCAAAAGAAGGCTCGACAATGTTTTTCGATCTCCTGCAAAGTTCCGGCGGGAAGTAGAAGGACACTCATAGCATAGATGGGGAGGGCGCGAAGAACAGAGCGGACAAGGATAGCCCTACCAGCGATAGAAAGAAGAAGGCCCCGCCAGCCGGCTAAGCGCATGTCGACCTTGTCGATGATGAAAAAGAAATCGGCCAAGTTAAGCTTATGGGTCGATAGGGGCAGACCCAGGTAGGATTGGGGGACTTAGCTCCGGGTCTACGTGAATAGGTGTGAAGGTGCTTTTGTGAAAGTTAATTGTTAAGCCGGTGGTCTTAGAGAACTGGAGTAGGATGTATTTGAGAGTGTGCAGTTGTGCCGCGTAGGGGGGAGAACAATAAAGGTGTCGTCGGCATATTCTAGGACAGTGCAAGGTTGGTTAATATACAGAGGTTGGGATAGCAGACCGTTGTCGGATGCTTGTAAAATGAGACGCTTTAGGATGTCGGCGACGATGATGAAAAGATAGGGAGAAAGAGAATCTCCTTGTCGTAGGCCCTTTCGGCACTGGAGCGAGGGCCGGGCTTCCCATCTAGCAAAACAGTAGAGCTGGCCGACGAGTTCAAGAGCTCGACCCATGGACTCCAAGAGGCGGGGAAGCCTTTGGCACGCATGATCGATGACAAGGCGGTCCAAGACACCGAGTCAAAGGCTTTATGAAAGTCTAGTTTGAGAACAATAGCCGGCGTGCGACGTTTGAAACAGGTTTGGACAATATCGGCCGCATGAACAAAGTTCTCGGCAATCCCGCGACCCCGGATAAAGCCAGTTTGATCACAGTGGATGTTCTGGTTGATCAGAGGAATGGCACGGTTGGAAAGACACTTGGAAGCTAGCTTAACGAAACAATTTTGGAGGGAAATAGGGCGGAAATATTCAGGCTTAGAGGCGTCACTTTTCTTGGGGAGCAGAACAATATGGGCTCGGTTGGTACGCTTTAGATCGGCCATGCCAGAGTAAAAGTCCCGAAGCAAGTTAACAAGGTCTAGCTTGACGATATGCCAGTTTGCTTTATAGAAGGCCGGGCCCAAGCCGTCAGGGCTTGGGCTCGCGTCATCCTTCATGGCCCAAAAGGCCTCTTTAATCTCGTCTAGAGTAAAGGCCTTTGAGAGGTCTGAGGTCTGGGCAGCAGAAATCGAGTTCGTGCGCAAAAGACTTTCTAGGTCAATGGAGGTGCTGACGATGGAGCTGACCCCCATTAAATTTTTGAAGAAATGAAGATGGACGGCCTCTTTATCGCAGTGCGCGGTGAGAGTTAGAACATTGTCAGTGAGGGATTTAATTTGATTCTTGCGATGGTGAGCCGAAGCACACACATGCAGGTAGGCCGAGTTTTCATCACCGAAAACGCAGTCCTTGATTTCCCCCGTTGTCTCTAGTAGGCGGCAATGGTAGCATTGTGTCGATGGAGAGTGATTTTGACTACGGTTCAAAGGTGCGATTCAAGCTAGGAAAGGGGGCAAGCCTCCTCGAGCTTGTCAAGAAAATCAATTGTGGTGTGACATTTTATAGCTAGGGTTTTAGGGGACCGACAGGAGGCCATCCACTTCTTAGCCATGTTCCTGGTGCGCTTAATTTTCAAGAATAGAACTCCAGCGGAGCCAAGGTGGGCATGACGAATGCCCACACTCCTCCAGTTAGCCATCAGCTTCTCCTTGAAGTGAGGATTGCTGAGCAAGGAGCGGTCAAGAAGAAAGACCGTAGATCGAGGAATAGTGGTAGGGACGTGGTCGGAAGTTGTTCGAGTGATCGATGAGAGAGAGGTGTCGAGGAAATTCGTAGCCCATGCAAGGGCTCTATCGAGCCGAACCAGGACAGGCACGTCTTGTTGATTAGACCAAGTAAAGCTCCTATCAAGGAGAGGGAGATCCTAGAGCTGGAGAGTGTTAATGGTAGAGGCGATAAAATTAGCCTCGGCCATACTGAAATGCGTCGTGGATTTATCAGAGGGCCGGAGAGTAATGTTAAAGTCATCGATGATTGCCCAAGGGCAGGAGATATCTGGCATCAGATCAACCAGGGATTGTAAGAAGATAGGTTTGGAGGCAGAATCTTAGTGATGGCAAAAACGTGGTCATCCGCACGTGATTCAAACCAACATGTTAAAGCGTAGTCCCTTTAACGATTTTGGAGCAGGCAAAAATGTTGTCATCCCAAGCGTTGACAATCCCACCCAAGGCACCATTGGAGGGGATTAGATGGAAGTTGCGCAGATTAGTTGGAAGAAAGGATATAGCCTTGAAGTGGGGTATCTCCTAAAGTTTAAATTCTTGTAGACAGAGAACCGGGCAAGTGGACGAAGAGAGAGTCGATTTCACATCCGTGCATTTTTCTTGTCTACCCAGGCCCTGCACGCTCCAGGAGATAATCAAAAGCTCCCTAATAATTGATAATCCGAAAAGCGACAGAGAGGAGATAAGCGAGATAACATAACACATATACGATGGAACAGTCGGTTACAGAAGGGAGAGTGGGGCACAGTACATAGAAGGGCAGAGAAACACAGAAAAAGGGGTTACAGACTAGGGGCACGAGGGAGTAGGCATGCCGGCGGCTCGCCCTGCTAAAGGAACTACGAGTAAAACTGGTAGAGGAGCAGTAGTTGCGAGAGGAGGAGCGCATGGGGTGGAGCCACCGCGGAGCACTGGGCGGGGGGCCTTCACACATCATCACTGGCGGGCATCGAGTTGAGGTTGATCTGGGAGACGCCGCAGGCAACGGCCAGCTGCACGGCGTCCTTGTGTGGGAGCGGAGGTCCACCGTCCGCAGCGAGTTCCAGCAGCTCAGCCGCTGGCAGCAGGAGCGCCGAGCTCAGGGCAGCCCTCTTGCCCTCCAGCTTGAGCTTCTTTCTGATGGTGGCCTTCTCGAGCATCGTCATGCTATTTGGGTTCTCTCCCTCCTTCATACGGGCACTGCGGTGGGTGTAGAAGATCTTTGGCGAAGCAACACTGGGAGGGAGGTCGACGGGTGTGCCGAGGGGTGGAGGAGACAACTGCAGGGGTTAGGGCTCCCCATCTTGGGCGACGCCGGCGATAGGCAGCAGCGGCGCGTCTTGGATGGGTGGTAGGCCGTTGTCGAAGCGCTCCACGGCCTGCATGACCTGGCCTTCACTGTCGCAGCCCAGGGTGAAGGCGCGGCCACGGAAATCATTGCAGATGATCTCGACATCCGTGAAGGGTGTGTAGGAAGGCCCCACAATCGCCACCCTGTTGAGGAAGCCGATGGAGCAGGTGGCAAGGTTGGCGACGATGAGCTTGGGCGAGCCGGCAGGGTTCCTGGGGATGCAGTAGAAGCCGCGCTCGCCACCCATGCCCTTGACGCACACGCCATAGAAGCCTTTGAAGAGCTTGACCTCCACCGACTTGGGGCGGGCAGTTAGCGACTGCACACTCCAGCGGCTTGTGATTTGCCATCATGGTCAGGCTGCCGAGCAGCTGAACCACCTGGTCGTCATGGCCCTCGTTGGTGGGAGGGGGTGGTGGGGCCGATACTTTGGGGTCCATGCCGTTGGGGCGTCACCATCCCCACCATCCCCGCCACCCCCGCCATTGTTGTCATCGTCGGAGTCCGGCATCGCAAAGGCAGGATCAGGTGGGAGCTCTTGGGAATGGATCACAAGGACCAATGCAATGGAGCCAAGGCCGGAGAAACCATGCACCGGGATAGTGTGAGGCACATCGGTAAGGCTGTGGCTCTTGACAGAGACAAGAACCATGGAGTAGTCAACACCGGTGAGGCATACTGGGTCGATCTGAATTGGTAGGCAAAAGGGACGATGCAATTGATGATTGTGGGGGTGAAGCAGTACTCAATCGGGAAGTCCTCGATGCTTCGGGAAGAAACCATGCCAAGGTGAAAGAAAAAGTGATTTTCTGTGTCCTCGTGGCGAACAAGGCTGACGGTGTTGATGGGGCATGTTATTGGGCTGGAAAAGATGGAGACCTCCCTCTCATAGGCTGACCCAAAGACCACTAGGCCTGCCCGTAGGACGAGGCCCGAATTAAAATGGGAGGGTTTCCGGCTTCGGATTGGAGCGCACGACGGATGCAGGCTTGGGGGTGGGTGGGCTGGGTTGACAAGGGCATAAGCTAGGTTCTGGAAGTGCTCGATGGGGGTGTACGGCATGAAGACGTTCGAGAAGTCGCGTCGATGCCTAGGTGGAGAAGAGAGAAAAACAGATTGGATCTCATCCGAGTCGGTGGACTCTTCCTCCGACTCGAACTTGATCTTGTTTGGGTCCTCTTCCTCGGCTAGGCTATCGTCATCGACTTCCGCCGCCTCGGTTTGCTGGGGGAAGGAAAACACGTGGGTGGACGGCTGGCGGGCGGGGAGAGTTGTTGCTCATCTCCGGAGGAGAGCTCAAGAGGGATGAAGTCGGCCATAGGTGCAAGGGGAGGAGGGGTGGGGGGCTAAGGGCGATCGCTGACTAGCGTGGAGGGGGAGAGGGAGGAGCTATGGTGGCTTGAGGAGTTGGAGGAAGGGTGGCTATGGCAGGCTGTGAGTTGTGAATGGCCAAGGGGGGGCATGGGGGTAAAATAGTCGTGCAAGAGTGCTGGGTGTGGCCCACCCGCCAGCATCTCCGGCAACGCAGAGGGTCACGACAAGGGCACACTTGGTGGTCGAGAGCTAGACACCGGAAGCAGCGCCTCATGGAGGAGATGCGTTTGGGATGGAAGGCCGATCTGTGCGGATGAGGGCAGGGGGTCTGCATGCTAAAAGGGGTAGCGAGAAGGGCGTTGGCATAAGATTCCAACGGGCGAGCATGCGTAGCAGCTGCATGGGGTGGCAGCCGAGGAGTGGAGGGGTTGGCTATCTCAATTTGGCTGCCAACCCGGCTCGTGATCTGCAGCAAGGCCAAGTGTGGGGGGCGCAATCCTCATGTAGAGGAGGATAAGCAGTTGACCAGGGCAATGGGCCCGGTGGCCGCGGCATGATCCCAGCGGCAAATACCTCCAGTAGGGTCATCATTTGCGGCCAAGCATGCGAGGAAAAACAGCGCAGAGTGGGTGTGCAGATGTGGGCAGGCCTGAGATGGGCAGAGGCGCATGCATGCTCCCACCCTGCATCTGCGACGGCAGGCAGGCGACGAGCTGAATCAGGTGTTGCGGACCAGTCGGAAGCAGCAAGAAGCCCATCGCACATAAGTCCAACGTTGGGGGCCGCATGGCTGTGAACGCAGAGGTCGACCCAGGCGAGCAACATGGCAGCCTAGGGTGTAAATGGTGACCTTCCAAAAGATGGTCACGGGGAGAGCAACAGGAGATGGCAAGGGTGGACTCCGGCGAGTAGAGTTGAACCAGGGAGCATTCAGGCAAGTGGGGGGGGAGGCCGTACAACATGTGGCCGAGGGCAGATTGTTTGTAGCGAGAGGGCTTAGAGCAGCAGCAGGGGTCGGGTACGGAAGATCACGCGTGACTGGGCTGGAATCTTTGTCCAATGTCACCGCAGTAGCGGGAGCGAAGGAGGGGCCGGCCTACTGACCGGGGCCAGAGACGGGAGGAAAAGCATGGGCAGCGAAGAGCCGAGGAGGTCAGACCAACAGGTGTGGGTTTAGCATGGAAAAGGACGACAATCCCTTTGTAGTTAACACCCTCAAGCGATAGAATGAATTGAGCGATGCTAGTGTTGGCAACGGTAAACGAGAATAAGCATGCATTGACTTGATGAATTAAGGGATAAGCAAAAGGCGACCTGATCCAATGTCACACCCGATCTGGATCGAGGGGTGTCCAGAGTAGGCGAGAGGGGATCGGGAGAGTAGGTGAGGGAAAGTGTGAGGAAGGGGATGAGCAAGCGAGAGAGAGATGAGGAATTCAGATATCATTTCACAGCCTATCCCATTACACTGGCCTCCAGGGCTTAAGTAACCCCACTCGCATGGCTCATTGGCCACACCCACGCTTACAGCTGGACCACACAGGCACACCTACACTTGGCGATGCCAACTAGCAATCACGCGGCTGTGGTGTGGTGACACACACTTCCGTGGTGACATTCTCCCCTTCTTGAGAACAAGCTCCCTCTGTCATGGCGCTGTCGTTCCAGATTGCTGCCTGCGGTTAGCGACGGCGAAGCACATCATAATCTTCCCAGGTAGTCGATGGTGGCACCGTGTCCCAAGCCACCTGTAGTTGGATCACGGGTGCGTCACCCCGTTTCATCATTCTTCTGTCTAGAATCTCCATTGGCATTGTCTCTCCGTCGACAGATCAGTAGTAAAAGGCAGTTCTGAGGGGCTGTAGTTGGGTGTGAATGGTTTCAGTTGTGAGACGTGAAACACGGGGTGGATGCTATTGTCTGGAGGCAGCTCCAACTTGTATGCCAAGGGGCCAATCTTGGTGACGACTTGAAATGGCCCAAAGAACTTGAACGCTAGCTTTGAGGCACGGGCGGCTGGCCACAGATTTCTGAACATAAGGCTGGAGCTTCAGAAGAACTTGATGGCCCACCTGGAACGTGCGCTCGGTCCTATTCAGGTCGGCAAACTTCTTGTATTTGGTTTGCACCCGCGCCAACTGTGATCTCAGATTGTCCTTGTGTACGGCCCAGTCCCACTGTTCTCCGTCCGGCAGGATTGGCTGCGATGCCGGCCAAGTAGCCATGCTCCCCTCGTTGGCTTCGACCCCATACAGAGCTTTGAAAGGAGAACAACCCAGCGAGGAATGGAGTGAAGAGTTGTACCAGAACTCAGCCGAGGGCAGCCAGCGACGCCATTGCTGTGGTGTGTCATGAACGGCGTAGCGCAAGTACATTTCCATGCACTGGTTCACGCGCTCGCTTTGTCCATCTGTCTGAGGGTGGTACGCGGTGGAGTAGAGCAGCTTGGTGCCTGCACCGGCCAGCAGCTCGCACCAGAGCACACTGGTGAACACCTTGTCGTGGTCGGAGACGATGGAGGTTGGGATGTCGTGGAGCTTGACGACGTTGTCCCAGAACGCCCGAGCCACCTGCGTTGCTGTGAACGGGTGTCGCAGCGGTACGAAGTGAGCGAACTTGGTGAAGCGGTCCACCGCCACCATGATTGCATCATAACCTTCTAACTTGGGCAGGCCTTCAATAAATCAGGTTTTTCCATGGCGCGTGGGAATGGGCAGCGGTGCCAATTTGCCCGCGGGCTTGCGCAGCTCATGCTTGGCTTGTTGGCACACCTGGCACTGCCGCACGTAGTCGTCGACGTGCTGCTTAATGCCCTTCCACTCGAACAGCTTCTTGACGCGGTGGTACGTGGCCGTTGCGCTGGAGTGTCCACCGACTGCGATGCCATGCATTGCGCTGATCAGCTTGGTGCGCAGTGCTGTGTTGGCGCCAATCCACAGTCGACCGTGGCGACGGATGACCCCGCGGTACAGCTCGTACTCCCTCTCATCTGGGTTGTGTAGCGCGAGTTGTTGTAGCCACTCCTGAGCATCTGGATCAGTGGCATAGGAGTTGGCCACCTCTTGAATCCACGCCGGCTGGCAGATTGACAAGGCATTGGCGCTGAAGTGACTGCCCACACGGGAGAGTGTGTCGGCTGTGCCATTGTCATTGCCGCGCTTATATTGGAACTTGAACTGCAGGCCGACGAGCTTTCACATGGCGCGACGCTGGACATCGGTCACCAACTGCTGATCGCCCAGTGTGCACAGACTCTTGTGGTGGGTGACGATAGTAAACGGCTCGCGTTGCAGATAGAAGCGCCTGTCCACCGCCCTCATCACAGCCAAAAACTCCTTCTCGTAAGTGGATAGCTTCTGGTTCTTCACTGCCAGAGCCTTGCTGTAGTAAGCAATGGGGTGGCCTTCTTGGACAAGCACCGCGCCGATGCCCGTATCACAAGCATCCGTCTCGATGGAGAATGGCTTGTCGAAGTCGAGGAGGGCAAGCACTGGCGTGGTCACCATCGCCTTCTTGAGCGTGTCGAGCGCGCTGCTGCTGACTCGGGCCAGTCTAAGCCTTTCTTGGTGAGCTGCTACATGAGGGGCTTGGCGATGATCCCGTAGTGAGGCACGAACTTGCGGTAGTAGCCGATGAGCCCCAGGAAGCTGCGGAGCTCCGTAGCGTTGGTCGGCGTAGGCCACTGAGCCATGGCGTCTGTCTTCTCGGAGTCAGTTGCGACGACCTGCTTGGAGATGACGTGGCCGAGGTAGTCGATGTGATCTTGCGCGAAGGAGAACTTCGACATCTTGGCGTAGATTTGGTACTCGCGGAGCAGGTTCAGGACGAGGCGGAGGTGCTCGATGTGCTCTTCCATTGTCTCACTGAAAACCAGAATGTCGTCAAGGAATATGATGACAAACTTACGCGTATACTTGGCGAAGATTGCGTTCATCAGACACTGGAAGGTTGCCGGGGCATTTGTCAGTCCGAACGGCATGACGCGGAAATGTCTGTGATGAGTTTTGAACGCGGTCTTTTGCTCGTCCTCCTCGCGCATACGAATCTGGTGGTAACCAGCGCAAAATCTAGCTTGGAGAAGTATGCTGCGCCTGCCAGTTCATCGAGGAGTTCATCGACGATTAGCAAGGGGAACTTGTTCTTCACTATGATGTCATTGAGGCGCCTGTAGTCGACACAGAATCTCCAGGTGCCGTCCTTTTTCTTCACTAGCAAGACCGGCGCTGCATACGGGCTGACCGAGTGGGTGATCACACCGGCGTCGAGCATCTCTTTCACCTGCCTCTCAATCTCGTCCTTCTGGAGGGGTGAGTAGCGCTCCATCCTCCAGGGTGATTGCGTGGTCGTACTGTCGGTGTGGAGGGAGGCCGGTAGGTGTGGCGAAGACGTCGGTGAACTCATCGAGGAGATCGCTGATCGGCGTCAGGGACGGCTTGCTGAACTTGGGTTTGGGGGGGCTGCATTTCCACCATGGCCATGGCCCAGATATCGTTGCCGGCGATGAGCTTGCACAATTCAGCAGGTTGAACTGCGGCAAGCGTGGTCGTCGTCTTGGGTCGAACACCTTGCAGTGTGACCATCTTGCCGTCATGGATGAAGGAGATGAACTTCTCCTGCCAGTGGCACGTCATGGGGTTGTGCTTGGCAAGCCAGTCCATGTCGAGTATGCCATCGTATGCTCCGGTGTCGAGCTCATACATGGGCATGGAGAACGTGTGGCCTTGCATCCACCACTTGAGCTCTAGAACTTGACGCGAACAAGTTAGACGATCCCCATTGGCCACCCGCACGTCCAAAGCGGCGATCTCCTGCGTGGTGGCGCCGACTCATTCCACAAAGGATTTGTTGACGAAGCTGTGGGTACTCCCAGAGTCCAGCAAGAGCAACATGACCTGGTTGCCCACCAGTGCTCGGAGACGGATGGTGTTGGGCGCCACGGAGCCGTCCAGCGCGGGCGCGGAGATGGTACAACACTCTGGTGGAGGAACTGCTGGTTCCGGGGCGTCGAGCAGGTCGAGCGCGTGCACTGTGTCGTCGGTGAGCACTTCCCCGTAAACGCCCACCTGGATCGTGAGCAGTTGAACCTGCTGGTTGCAGCGGTGCTCGCGGCTGCACCGATCGCCGCACTTGAAGCATAGCCCATTGGCGCGGCGAAATTCCTTGAGTTGGCGCTCCTGAGCATAGTCGTCGGGTTGTTGCCATGGTGCGGCGTCGGGGCGCGCTGGAGAGGGTGGAGGTGGTCGGCCTTGTGGTGGTGGTCGTGGTCGCGCCCGCGGCGTGTTCAGTTCTTCCTCCTAGATCCTTGCGAGGATCGACGCTCGCATGATGCTTGAAGGTGCCTGTAGGCGAACCGCCGCGCGCAGGTCATCCTTGAGGCCCAAGAGAAATTGTGTAATGAAGAACTTGGTGGAGAGCGAGGGATCGAGCGCCAGTAGGTGGTACATGTGGCTGTCGAACGCCTGACGGTACTCGCTGACGGTGCCACTCTGTCGGAGTTGAAGCAGCTTGTGCATCTCGAGTTCGAACTCGTCGACCCCGAATTCTTCGATGATTGCTGCGTAGAATGCTTCCCAACCTAGGCCACCATGTGTTTGACGAAATGCTTGTAGCCAGTGAGCGGCCCGACCCTCGATATGCAGGGTCGCCGTGGTGACCCAGCTGGACGGCGGCACGCGATAAAGGTCGAAGTAGGCCGGCAGCGGTCCAGCCAGAGGTAGGAAGCGGTGCCGTCGAAACGCGGGAAGTCATGCTTGGGAGGCTTGATGTAGTTGTCATGGTGCTGGTGGTGATGTGTCTCGATCGGTTGCTGGAGTGGCACTTGAAGCAGAGGTGGTCGCTGATCTGTGAGGCGCGGAGAAGGTGGGGGTCCTTGTTGCTGTTGCACCGAGGGTGGGCGCAGGGGTGGCAGCGGCGGGGTGGCGGTGAGGGGTTGATGATGGTGGCCGATCCCGATCCGCGCGGCGACGGTGACCGCTCCAGCGCCTTGTGCGTCTCGTCAACGCCGGCTTGGGTGAGATCCACCTGTTTGGAGAGCCCCCAGATCTTGCGAGACCTGCGCGTTGAAGGCGACCTGAGCTTCAAGCCGCTTGTCGTTGTCGATCTTCTGCTCGTCGAGGCGGGCAATGATGGACTCCATGAGAGACTTGAGGTTGTTGGTGTTGTCGTCCATGGCGAACAGCAACTAGCGCATCTGGACGGAGGGCTTGGATGGCGCCGTTGCTCCTCTCCGAACCGATCCAACCCCGCCGGGGATTTTGGGCGACTTGCCGGAGCAGATCGCACCCAAGGCGGTGGATGTTACAGATTAAGGCCAAGAGGATTGTGGAGCAGCGGGGAAATTTTTTTTGGGTAGGATTCGTTGGCTCTGATTACCAATTGTCACACCCCGATCTGGATCGAGGCGTCCAGAGTAGGCGAGAGGGGATCGGGAAAGTAGGTGAGGGAAAGTGTGAGGAAGGGGATGAGCAAGCGAGAGAGAGAGATGAGGAATTCAGATATCATTTCACAGCCTGTCCCGTTACACTGGCCTCCATGGCTTAAGTAACCCCACTCGCACGGCTCATCGGCCACACCCACGCTTACAGCTGGACCACACACGCACACCTACACTTGGCGATACCAACTGGCAGTCACGCGGCGGTGGTGACACACACTGCCGTGGTGACATCCAACCATTCAGCAGAGCGACGATGGCGGTCGCCGGAGGTGGCGGTGCCGGAAGCAGCACCTCCAGACAGACCATCGTAGGCGAGAACAACAAGGAAGCGGCGGACAAAGGCAGACATACCGGCGAGGAGATGTTGAGCAGGGAGTATTGCAGCAGCGCTTCCCCTGACAAGCGAAGCGTAGGGCCGTCGCCGATGGGCGTGCCCGCGCGCAGGACGGCAGGTGTAGAGGCAGCCAGGAAGCCGCCCCGGAGCAAGGAGCCAGCCAGCATCTCCTAATTTTCTGTAGTGTTATGATATTTGCCATGTCGTCATCTATTAGGATATGTACGCAGAGTGATAACTTGTTGACCTTACCTATTATGACTTTATTCTTAAGTCACCAATATCTTCATGCGGCATCTCTCCTCATTATAGATTATGCCTGTTTTCGATGTCATAGTCTTTGAACTAAATCTTAACTCATTTATATGATTTCAACAGTCCTCATTTATGCTATGCGCATGGCTTGGCAAATGGTCTATAAAACTGTTGAGGGGCTTTCCAACATCAAAACATGTCACGAATTACTCACCTGGACGGCATCAGTTATCACAGCTTGTTCTTCATGGAACACCTCAGGTTTGCTAGACGAAGAGGAAATTGAGCGGCTAAAGGATGATCTTTGGAAGCTGGAGACAACAATGCCCAAGATGCTTGACCTCATTGATCGGGTCGAATACCAAAGCCATAAGAAACAAGCAGCTGATCTGCTCCCGCATATCAAGGATGCAGTCAAGTGGAAAATTGAGTGCAGCAAGAATTTGGGGCCAGATAAATTGCATGACACCTTACTGGAATTCATTGGCAGTGTCAAATCCAATGATTACAGCAGAAAAGTCAACAGAATACAAAAAAAACTAGATCATGTCCATAAGCAGTCCATGGAAATGGGCTTGCACCAAGCCCCACTGAAGTTTGATAAATCAGTTAGGCCAGAAACAACTTCCAACGTTAAGCATAAGGAAAAAACGGTTGGTCGTGAAAAAGAAATGAAGAAGTTGTTGGAAACACTAGGAGTTTGTGCGCGGAAGAGAGGAAGGGCTGAAAGCAAAGCAAAAATGACAGAGTTGCATGTATTTTCAATTGTTGGTATGGGAGGTGTCGGAAAGACAACAATGGCCCAAGAAATCTGCAAGGATACAAAGGTGAAGCAGCACTTTGGCGACAGTAATATAATTTGGGCATGTGTTTCAGATGATTTTGACATGAAAAGGTTAACAAAAGAGATTATAGAGCGCCTGGGCGGAGATGCGTCATCGAATAATCTGGATGTTCTTATGAGGAAACTAGAAGGCTGTGTCAAGTCCAGAAAGTTCTTACTTGTTCTTGATGACATGTGGGATGATATCTTGAATGATGATGGGGCGAGATGGAAGAGTTTATGTGCATCTTTGGAAAATGGTGCCGAAGGAAGTAGGATTTTGGTCACCACTAGATCTCCCGAGGTTGCTAATCTAGTTAGCCCTATGAATAATTATGAGCTAAAAGGCTTAGAAGCGAAGGTATTCTGGGATTTCTTCAAATCCTGTGCATTTGGATCCGCAAGTACTTGCAGCAACCGGGAGTCATTGGAGTCCATTGGTGCAAAAATTGTTCCAAAGTTGAAGGGTTCCCCGTTGGCTGCCAAGACTATTGGACGCTTGTTGGCAGTGGAGCTAAGTAAAACACACTGGGAAAACATAATGGAAAGTGAACTCTGGCAAATAGAACAAAAGGAGTCTGACATTCTGCCAGCCCTTCGACTTAGCTATATGTGCCTACCACAGAAATTGAAGAGATGCTTCTCAATCTGTGCAATGTTTCCCAAGGATCACAAATTTGAGAGGGAATTTCTAGCTGATATATGGATTGCACAAGGATATGTGGCGGAGCCCAGGAAGCATCACTATGCTTTGATGCCCTTGCTAGACGTTCATTCTTTCAGAAAGCATCGCCGTACAGTTCGAAGTATGTAATTCATGACCTGATGCATGATACAGCACAACTTGTCTCAAAGAATGAGTGCTTCATTGTAAAGCGTGCTAGTGACCTTGGTGAAGTTCCTTCAAATGTCCGTCATCTATCAATATTCACAAACGGAGATGTTAAGTGTTCTGAATTGGAGAGCATATGCAATAAGAAGAACTTGAGGTCCTTGGTATGCGATGAATCATATAGCAATGCAAAAGATTTTGAGCCCGTGATAAACTGTTGGTTCAAGGAACTATTAAAACTGCGTGCATTGAGTTTTAAACTTTCCCTTTCACGAAAACAAGAAAAGAGTTTTGAACTTTCCAGAGTAGGACAGCTACCTGAGAGCATGGGCAACTCAAAGCATCTGCGTTACCTCTGTTTACATGGAAGTTCTGCTTTCACCACATTTCCTTCATCAGTTTGTCGTCTGCATCATCTCGAAGTTATAGACCGTGGCAATTCTGTGATTGAAATGTTTCCCCCAGCCTTCAGCGATACCATCAGCTTGCGGAAAATCAAGTCAAAGAATTTTGCTTATAACAAGGGCCACTCTGGCAAACTCTCGCTAGAGTGGTGTCGGCGAAGCAAGTAGTAGTAGCAGCGGGAGCAGCGATGGCGTTCAAGGATTCTCATCCCTTGCTAAGATAGATATTATGGGTTGCACTCAATTACTGAGCTTTGATGAATTCCTGAAGCCAGATTGTCTACCTGCCGTGAAGATCATTGACGTTTCCAATTGCGGTTGTGAAGAGTTGATGTCCCTCTCTGTTGATAGGCTCGACGGGTTGCAGGAGCTCAAAATTCAATCATGTCATTTCAAGTTCAATATGATATTGCCATCCTCTCTTAAGAAGCTTGATTTGGCTTGTTGTCACGGCATAGAATCCATCAACCTTGCCAGTAACCTGTTGGGAAGTTCTCCAGTACTGGAGGAACTTAGCATTATATGGTGTCCAGGCCTCAAGTCCATTGGTGGTGCAGCAGCTGTTGATAAAATAAAGAAAGTGAAGATAGAGGGGTGTCCCGAGCTCATGGAAATACAACAGCCTCTCTGTCGCTGGTATGTGCAATGAAGGGAAATTTAATTACTTTATGCACGTCATTTGTTTTTAGAATTTATCCTTCGATAGCTGCATGTTAATCTCGCTAGCTGCGTCCCTCCTTAAAAACGAAACAGATTAAGAAAATTCAGCTGATTAACCTTTTTAATTTGTCTAGCCTGGTTGGCACTGCTGATGATGAGATCAGAACTTGGCACGCCATACACGGGGGAGAGGTTCCACCGGGTATTGCACACAGAGGTGGACGGCGGCGGCTTCGACTGGGGGCATAGGGCGCAGAGGAGAATGACGGCGGCTTGTGTGAGAACATGATGTTGGAGAAGCATGAGGACAACAAATTAAGGTCAATTTGATGCTCCAGTGGCTTGCTATCCTGTATCAGTAATAATACATAGCAGCAGCACAGTTGCTTGCTATCTGTCAAGGCAGAGTAGAAGTTGAGCCTTGAGTGATGTCAGTTTGTGTGTCTCCTGACTTATATTTCTCCACTGAAGCATGTTCTTGGGCGGAGAAATTCGAATTCCTGTTCCTAGCCTACTTATTTACCGTATCTTTATGTACCTGTCAATTTGTTATGGTAAACTAATGTGCGACTGAGAACATGACAATCCCAGCCTGTTATTTGTTTGTAACTTGTAATATGCATTGAAATATTGTTACTAAGGCCCTGTTTGGTAGCAAAGTATTTTCTAAATATTTTGAGAATACTGCAGTTTTTTATATTACCATAGTTTTATTTACAATGAGCTATTTGATTGCCATTTAAAACTGTTGTTTTAATATTGCAGTATTCGACAAACTGCAGTTTTTTCTCTGTATAATAAAAAGAACCCCAGACCTGTTTTAAAAAAACAGAGAAGGAGAAAAGAAGGGTCTGCCGTCATTATCCTTCCGCACTCTGCTCAACTAACTCGCTACTTGCTCTGGCCTCGTTCCCACGCCACCGCCGCCCTGCTGTCTTTGGAGAAATATCCCTCGGCAGCCATGTGGAAGCAAAGAGACGGCTGCTCTGTTGTCCTCGGCCGCCACACCCCGCATGATTTGTCTGAAATCTAATAATCATACCATAGCGATTTTGCTGTTTTTCATTCAGACAATTCAGATTCAGGTATCCCTGTTCAAACCATACCACAAAAAACTACACCTGGTACTTTTAGCATGGGGTGGGGGCTAGAGGCGAGTACATGGAACGGTGGCTCAGCTCGGCTCAGCCAGCGGGAAGGAGTGAGGGGGACATATGAGCTGGTTGTTTCTTCCTCCGGGCTCCTATGGCATGGCCTGTATGTTAGCTAGCTGAGCATGTTTATCAGCTCCGGCCAGCAGGTGTGTGCTTGCACTGCTAACGGCTAGGTAGCTGAGTGTTTGAACGCATCAATACTGTGTTTTGCGGGAACAATCAAACAGGTCACAGTAATCTCAATACTTCAACATACTTTGGTATGTCCAAACTGTGGTATCTTGTACCCACTGGCAAAAATATTGTGGTTTTCAATACTGCAGTTTTTCTAATACTTTGCTACCAAACATAGCCTAAGTTGCAGCGCCCGTTCGTCCTTTGCTAATTATGTGGTTGTTTAAAGAGAAAATTCCTTATTTGACACTGTATTAAAATCTGGTTCCTTATTTAACACTGAAAAAGTTTTTCTTCCCTATTTGGCACCAATCCTAAATTTTATTCCCTATATGACACTTCCGTCCATTTTGAGCCTAAATGACACGTAAAAAGACCATTTTGCCCCTCATACGGTATGTGTGTGTATGCGCGCGTGTGTGCTGTTGCGTGCGTGGGTGCGCGCACACATGTGCGCTGCTGCGTGTGCGTGTGTGCGTGTGTGTTGCTGCGTGTGTGTTTGCTACTGCGTTTGTACGTGCACGTGTGTGTGCGCTATTGCGTGCCTATGTGCTCCATGCGTGTGTGCTGCTGCTACTGCGTGTGTGTGTGTGTGTGTGCTGTGTGTGTATGTGTGCGCGTGCATGTGTGTTGCTGTGTGTGTGCGCGCACACGTGTGTGTTGCTGCGTGCGTGTGTGTTGCTGCATGTGTATGTGCTGCTGCGTGTGTGCTCCTGCCCTCGCACTGATGCTGCGTGTGTGCGCTACTGCCCCGCACACACACATACCACATGAGGGGCAAAAGAGTCTTTTCAGGTGTCATTTAGGCTCAAAATGGACGGAAATGTCATATGGGGGATAAATTTTAGAACTTGTGTCAAATAGGGAAGAAAAACTTTTCCAGTGTCAAATAAGGAAGCAGATTTAAAGACAATGTCAAATAAGGAATTTTCTCTTGTTTAAATGCAATGGAAAACTAAATCTTAGCTTGAGAAATCGTACCGCAAGTCTTGTCCTGGTAGATATTGAAGGAGACGGCCATGGAGAGGTTGAAGGGTCATCTCCTGGTCATGTCAGCGATGTTGCACTTTGTCCGCTTGTAATTTTCCGGTTTATGCACTTTGTTTTGCTCCGTTTGCGAGCTGTAAGACCTTTATGACGATACTTTATGGATTTTTAATAAGAAGGCCGCATGCATCATCATGATGCAGAGGCCGGGGGTATGCCTCCATTTTCAAAAAAAAAAAAAAATGTCAGCGATGTTGCAACGACCGCGGAGGAGATGCTTGCGTCAGTAAAACTGAATAGTCGGAGCTGGCCGTGACCGAACCGACCTAGAGGTCGAGCGCTGCCGCATAAGAATGAAGCAGTGGAGACAGGACGGGGAGCGCTCAGTGTGCCATGTCCCCAGCGAAAAGTGATCTAGGTCTTCAACATGTGTTGAATTTCCAAAAAGAAAAAAAGACACTTGTTGAATAGTGATCTACTCTCTCCGTTTCTAAATACTTGTCTTTCTAGAGATTTCAACAAGTGACTACATACGGCGCAAAATGAGTGAATCTACATTTTAAAATATGTCTACATACATCCGTATGTTGAGTCTATTTGAAATGCCTCGAAAGACAAGTATTTGGGATTGGAGGGAGTATTGCCACTGGTGGAAAAACAGGCTTTCCGTCCAGCCCATAAGTCGTGAAGCTGTAGGAACCGCGACCAATGGGACCTTTAGTCGCGGTTCTGGAGGTGAACCGCGACCAAAGGCCTGGGCCCAGGGCGCTCGGTGGCCAGCTGGTGCACGTGAGGGGCTTTAGTCGCGGTTGGCCTAGGCTTCATAGCCCTTGATAAATAGCGAAGAATAAAAACCCTGCATAGATCACAGAATGAGCAACATAGAATAACCTCTACACACAATTACCTTATTTCCAATGATTGGGTTGAATCCAGCAAATAGTCCCAGCTGAATCCTGAATCTTTCCGTGGAAAGGCTGGAACTCGCACGTCCCATTGGCGATGTCAATGATCTTTAACTGTAACTGATTATGGTCCGTGCTATAGTCCATGCAGTAGATGGAATTCTCCTTGAACCCGGAGACGCACTTCCAAAACATGTTTGAATTTTTGAAAAATGTATGATTTAAAAACATATTCGTTAATTTTAAGTAATGTTTGGAATTTTTTTGTTTAGTTCTGTGAAAAAATACTCGCGTTTTCAAAATATACTGGCTAATCTGAAAAAGTGTTCGCATTAGAAAAATTGTTCAATATTTTGAAATAACATAAGTGCTTTTCAAAAAGTGACACATTTTTTAAAAAATGTTCCCAAATATAATATGCTCAAATTTAAAAATAGTTTTCCTTTTTTTTTGAGAAAATGAATGAAAATAAAAGCAGCTGCTAAAGTGGTCATGCCGCTACAATGCGCCTAATCGGACGGTCCAGTATAGGAGTTCAGGTCACCACTTCCTAATTGTCAATGTTTCTAAAACAAATTAAACTTAGTTGTCAAGAAAATAACATGGATCAAGCAAGTTTTTTAGACCAAAGGAACTTGGTGCTCGGCTTTGACATTAATAAAGCATGAAGTTATCCAAAAAGGTACATCAAGGGTTTGTGCTGAGAACATCATCAAGGGTTTGTAAAGAACATCCACACAAAATAGAGGACTAGCTAAAAGAGTAGTAGATACAAAGCGCAGGTTAGCTTCCATGTGGTTTTGTAGCTGCATGGATGTCTCTGAGCAGCCCCATCTGTTGCACGAGCACCTTCCACATGCGGCTGCAAGAAAGATGATAATTTTGAAAATATAATCAGTCGGGTGATTAGATAACTTAATTGGATTGATTCTATAGTGCATTTGTATCGGACGTTCCATAAAGCCTTGCAATATGGGTCTACAAAAAAGTCAAATAGTGGCCTAGCCTGCATAGCGTTTGATTTTTTTTTTTTTTGAAAAGGAGGCTTGGTCTCGGCCTATGCATCTGAGCGATGCATGTAGTCATCTTATTAAAACTCTCAAAGTAAAAACCCTTAATAGCAAATAATAGAAACCTGAATAGTTTTCCATGGCCTAGGCAACATGGAATAACCTGTGAACACGCACCTTATTTCCAATGATTGTGTCGAATCCAGCAAAGAGTCCCAGCTGAATCCAGTGAATCTTTTCGTGGAAAGGCTGGAACTTCGCACGTCCCATTGGCGATGTCAATGATCTTTAAGCATGAATCGATTATGGTCCGTGCTATAGTCCATGCAGTAGATGGAATTCTCCTTGAACCCGGAGACGCTTGCTGCTCCTTCACTTTATCGCCCTTCGTGAAATTAGTCGACACTGAGCAGTGTCAATCCGGGGCGTTCTTCACCCTCATCCACTTCGCCTCCTAGAAGATATTGCTCTTGTAAACACGGCAGAGGTTGGTGCAGCACGGCACTTTGGAGGTGACGAGGTACAGCTCGCCATTCACTTGCATATACTTGCAGGCCCAATCTGATTTCTTTTTGGGAGCTGCATGCAACGATCGAATCCATGTCGCCGTGGGAGATGCGCCGGCAACGTCGCAGATAGAGATCGCTCCAACTACCGCCACTTCCGGGGAGACAAACCTGCCGCTATGTCCGTTGAAGATCGCCAGGAACCTGCTGCCGCCGAAGTGAACCACGGACGTGACCCAGCTTTTTGGCACGTTAGACCTTTAGTCGGTTGAGTGCAGCGAACCGCGACTAATGGCCCGAACCTTTAGTCGCGGTTGGCGGACCTTTAGTCGGTTGGTGCAGCCAACCGCGACTAAAGGATTTGAGGCCTCATTTTCAAACTCTACCCCCGGATCGCCTTTTCAGTTTTAGAAAAACAAAAGAAAATTATGGAAATGTCAAAAAATAAAATAAAATAAGTTTTCCATGTGATATGTGGTCTAGTTGTTGGGAAAATTAACAAATATGAATTTCGACTTTATTTGCAAAATCTCTCTGAAATTCTTAAAATTGGCATAACTTTTGCATACGAACTCGGATGAAAAAGTTTTTATATGAAAAATCATCTACTCGAAAAGTTACATCCGAATTTAACTGGGGAACCCGTTAAACATTTTTAGAATCCCCAAAAACCTAACAGAAAAAAAAGATACGGGCTTTTAAGTTCTTGAGAGGCAAAAAAATTCAAAAAATTTCAAATTGTGGTCAAACTGTGGTCAAACAATGGTCAAACTAATTATTCTAGAATATTAGTGTTACTAAATAATTATTTCAGTTTTTTAAATTTTGGTCAAATCTGGTCAAACTGTGGTAAAAATGGTCAAACTAATTATTCCGAAATATTAGTGTTACTAAATAATTATTGTTTTTAAAACAATAGTTTCAAACTCAAACAGTGAAATGTGTCACTTCATGCTCAAGCTAAATACCGAGGGTTAATAGAATTGACATCCTACTATTGTCGGAAAACAACAAGTGCAGACTTGGAAACGAGGAGAATAGAACCCGGAAGTTAAGCGTGCTCAGTGGGGAGTGGGAGGATGGGTGACCGTTCGGAAGTTAGATGATTTGGAATTATGAGGGTGATTAGAGATTAGAGGAGAAATTGAGCAGTGATGAGGGTGGTGATTAGAGATTAGAGGCTAAAATAATTGAGAAATTTGAAAATAAAAAAATGAAAAAATTCAAAAAAAATTCATAAAAAATTTAAACCTGCGAGGAGGCCTTTAGTCCTAAGTTAGCCACGAGAACCGGGACTAAAGCCTTTAATCATGATTAAATGAGGCGCGACTAAAGGGGTCTTTAGTCGCGCATAGTTAGTCGCGGTTGCACAGCCGGGACTAAAGGCCTTTGCGAACCGCGACTAAATGCCTTTTTTCTACCAGTGTGCCTTGAAAGTTAATTGCATGGAAGTATCACAAGTACCAACTTTTTGTAATTTTTACATGTCAGTACAAGACTGGGGGCGCGCAGCTGGATAACGATTTAAATGGTGTATAAATAGGTATTGACACTGATACTGACCGGTGGGGCCCGTCTGTCAGGGGAAGACATTGATGTGGCATGTCCTTTTGTGAAAAACCCCTTGCTTTATAGGTAAATCACGTAAATATCCCTTTAAATAAAGGCCACATAAAAAATGCGCCTGATCGGATTCCAACACGGGCGAGCTGGCCGTGCTCGAATCGCTCGCTCTGACCAACACGCCAATGAACTACAATATTTAGGTATGTGGCCTATACTTTTTTATATACTCTCCTTAGGGATACCTATAACGGAAAAAAATAAAAATAATAATAAAAGCTAGCGCACAAGAACTTAGAAGGCTGTACGCGGCGCGCGCTGACCACCAGGCCAGTGAATTGTTTTTTCTTTGTTTTTTTGAAAACAATTTATTCATTCACCAAAAACCACATGGTGTGGTATACATAACGGATCATGGGGGTTTCCAAGCCACAAGTGGCGTCCCGGACCCTGCGAAAGAGCAAATTTCGCTAAAGTATGTGCCTCATAGTTTACGGCACGACCCTCCCAAACAAAATTACAATTGAAAGTAGATGCACTCATTTTTATTTCAGTAATGATGGTACCATATCTTCCTCTGGTCCCCTTTTGGATGTCCGAAACAACTCCTTTGCAATCTGACGAAATGATGAACTGTTGCAAATTGAGGTCCTCTGCCAACGCTAATGCCTCACGACAAGCAATTGCCTCCAGCGCAGTTGGGTCATGTACACCATAAATGACTAGTGCTGAGCTTCCACGATAAAAACCTTGGTCATCCCTACAGACCGCAACTGCTGATCCTCCCCGCTCAAACCGAACTCCTGCATCCACATGAATTTTTGCGTATCCCACAGGAGGGGCCTTGGGTCTTGTGGCTGGTGCTGCATGCGACACTATATCCCTTCTAGTGCGCGCGTTGTCTGTACCGACAATTTCCAACTCTGATATGTATCTAGTGACAAACACATGTGTTGCTTGAGGGCTCTGGAAAATCCCTTCATGTATCGCTTTTCGCCTAGCCGTCCAGATAGCCCAAGTGGTTACCGCAAGCAACGTGAACTTTTCCTGCGACAGAGATTCGATGAGGGTAAACAACCATTGCTTGGCGGAGGGTTCGGTGGTTTCCATCATTTGCTGCACCAGATCGCTATCACAGAGCGCCCAAGTGCACCTGGAAGCGGTGCATTCCATAAGGGAGTGTCGCCAGGAGTCAGGCGCACCACAAAGTCCACAGCTAGCTGAATCGGACATGTGGCGATGCAGTCTTACATCATTTGTTGGAAGAGAATGTTTGGACAGGCGCCACAAGAACATCCTAACCTTGCCCGGAACGCTCAAACTCCACAGGCTTTTCCAGCTGCTCTTCTCTGTATTTGATGTCGAAGGTCCCGCAGTCCCCTCGAGCCATGCTTCTCTTCGCTGTTTCGTTGCGGCGAGCATGTTATAAGCGGTTTTCACAGTGAACAGGCCATGCTTATCGTAGTGCCAGCTCCAGAAATCAGGGATGTTTCGGGTGCAGAGGGGAATCCCAAGAATGACATTCACGTCCATTGGCATGAAAGTTGCTTCCACCACCGATCTATTCCACGTTGCAGATGTATGATCAATTAGCTCCGAAACCAGCAATGGTGGGTTCTCCACTCGACTGCCGTAGGGGCGGAGCATCTCATCCCTTGGCAGCCAGTTGTCACTCCAAATGTTTGTCGTGTCTCCATTGCCCACCCTTCTTATTAAGCCTTGTTTTAAGGTATCTCTTCCTTCGATAATTGCCCTCCAAATCTGGCTGGGGTGATTCCCCAAGCTAGCCTGCAAGATATCTGAGTCTGGAAAGTAAATGCTTTTCAACAGCCTTGCACTCAGCGTCTCGGGATTCTGTAACAATCGCCATGCCTGCCTAGCCAACATAGCCAGGTTGAACAACTCGAAATCTTTAAACCCCAGACCCCCCATGCTTTTTGGCTGGGTCATAGTTTGCCAAGAGACCCAATGAGGTTTGCGTTTGCCCTCTTTGCTCCCCCACCAGAATTTCCTTATGAGCATATTAAGGTGTTCACATAGTCCTCTAGGGAGCTTGAAGCAAGACATAGAGAAGACTGGAACTGCTTGGGCTACAGATTTAACAAGTATTTCCTTACCCGCCGCTGACATTGTGTTTGCAATCCATCCTTGGACTTTGCTCCACAGCCGATCCTTTAGGTATTTAAACGCCCCATTCTTGGAGCTACCAATGTCAGACGGCATCCCCAAATACTTTTCGTTTAAGGTCTCATTTGGAACATTGAGCAACTCCTTAATCTCCTCCCTCACAGACTCTGGCACTCCCTTACTGAAAAAAACTGATGACTTTGCAAGATTTATACGTTGGCCAGTTGCATTACAGTATGTTTCCAGAACATGGTTGACCTCATTAGCACCCACACTGTTGGCCTTGAAAAACAGCAGGCTGTCATCAGCAAATAACAGGTGATTCACTGGTGGAGCCGAATGGGCTACATGTAAACCACTCAAATTGGATGACTCATTTTTGGATTTAAGGAGGCACGAAAGGCACTCTGCTGCCAACAAGAACAAGTATGGAGAAATAGGATCCCCCTGTCTGATTCCTCGGGTTGGTGTGAACTCCTGTAATTTGTTTCCATTGAACATTACTGAGAACTTTACTGTAGTGACTAGATTCATCACTATTTCCACCCACCGATGTGTGAAACCCAACTTTAACATGATAGCTCTCAAATACTCCCACTCAACCCTATCATATGCCTTCATCATATCAAGCTTCAGTGCACACGATTGGTGCTTCTTCGCCTTATTACGCTTCATAAAATGTAAGCATTCATATGCCGTTATAATATTGTCAGTGATAAGTCTGCCTGGGACAAAGGCTGACTGCTCCTCAGAAATAATATCAGGTAAGACTAGCTTTAGGCGGTTGGATATTACCTTTGACGCAATCTTGTATAATACATTGCACAAGCTGATGGGTCGGAACTGTGTTAAAAGTGTGGGATTTTTTACCTTCGGTATTAAGACTAACACAGTCTCATTTATACTCGCCGCTGTCTCCGTGCCCTCGACAATTTTCAGAACCACGTTGGTGACTTCCTCTCCACATAACTCCCAATGGCGTTGAAAAAAATGCGCAGGGTATCCATCCGGTCCAGGTGCTTTTAATGGGAACATTTGGAATAAAGCCACCTTGACCTCCTGTTGGGTGTACGGCGCATTTAGTGATTCATTCATTGCCTGAGTCACCTTCTGAGGCACAGTGTCCAGAACTTGATTCATGTTATGGACCCCTTCCGAGGTATAAAGTTCCTCATAGAAAGCTGTCGCCAATGATTCCATCTCATCTTTGTCCGAAGTGAGT
The DNA here is from genome assembly GCA_021437245.1 of Aegilops speltoides. NCBI lineage: Eukaryota > Viridiplantae > Streptophyta > Magnoliopsida > Poales > Poaceae > Aegilops > Aegilops speltoides. The sequence continues at coordinate 409,215,237 of CM038145.1, read as the reverse complement.
TGCCCGTCCGGTCTCTGTAGCGATTTGATCTGATTTTTCCTCCTCCTTCTGCTAGCTCTGAGGTGGAAAAAATACGTGTTCTTGTCCCCATGTGCTAGCCATTCCAGCCTAGCCCTTTGTCTCCATAGCATTTCTTCTCTGTGGTACAACTCCGTGAGGCGATCGACAATTTTAATCTCCAGGTGGTTTCGACCGGATCTACCTAGGGAATCGCGTAGCTCCTGTAGATGTTTCTTAAGCCGAGATATCTCCTGTCGAATGTTGCCAAAGTGGGTGCGATCCCACCTCGATAAATCTCCCGCCAATGCATGCAATTTGTCCTTCAGCTCTGGGACCGAGGCAGCTCCCGTCGCTATCCATGCAGACTCAACTACCGCCGGCAGCTCAGGATCCCGCTCCCAGCAGGTTTCGTATTTAAAAGACCTGGGCCCGTTGCTGCATGCATGCGCCTCATCAGAAGCGTCGAAACTGGTGCGTGATCGAGGTAGCCGCTGTTTTGTGCTCCACCACCGCTCCGGGTAAGCAATTGACGAGCAGGGTTTGCCACGCCTCTATCTAGCCTTACTCTAGTGAAAGTTCCTCCGGTGACCTTCTTCTCAAAAGTCCAATTGCTCCCGATGTATCCAATGTCTGAAAGGCCACACGTATCCAACGCGTCCCGGAACAGGTCCATCTGAGCCTGGCTCCTCCTACCAATGCCATCGTGCTCGTGCGCATGCAAAACCTCATTAAAGTCCCCCAGAACTAGCCAAGGCAGATCACTTGTTCCCACTATGCCTCTTAACATATCCCATGTTTTGTATCGTTCATTGACTTGAGCTTCCCCGTACACAAATGTAACTCTTGTCTTGTGATCAACCATTGCATCAACAATTGCATCAATGTGGTAATCAGAGTAACCAACAACTTCTAACTTTATTTCATCATTCCAAAAAATACATAGTCCTCCACTTCTCCCACGACTACTGACAGCAAAAATTTTATTGAAACCTAGAGTGCAAGCTAGATTCTCTACTCGAGAGCCCTCTAATTGAGTTTCGACAATGCATGCGATAGAGGGGGCAAGTTGCCTCGTGAGATCACGAAGCTCACGAACTGTCGCGGGTTTGCCAGCCCCGCGGCAGTTCCAGCATAGGAGACTCATTGCGCTCGGCGCGACTCCTCGGAGGAGCCCGCCAAACGCGCATCAGGAGGGTTGGTGCTGCTTGTTGCATTCATAGTTCCTTTTCCAAACATCATCACTGTGGCTTTTGTCCTCTTTGAATCTTGCTTGGATGTTGGGCTTGGAGGTACTACCGCAGGGGGTAAGGCCAGAGGGGCTTGACCCGGGCTGTTTTTTCCACCATGTGCTGTCACAGTCGTCGTCCCCAGGTTGACTTGAGCTGCTCCACGTTTTCTGTTGCCTTGAGCCCCCACCATATCTATATCCTCATCAAGAATGGGATCAACACGTCCCATGTATTCTGAGTTTTCATGCTGGTCTCCAGCCCTTTGATTTAATCCCCTGCCTGCTCCCCGGCCGGCTCTGCCTCTGCCTCTACCGCCGCCTGATGAACTGTCTGCTCCAGGTCCTCTCCCCGGCCCCTTGAACCAATCAGCTCGAAGATTCTTGAAAACAAGTGCAGATGGTGGATGAATTCCGTTACCACATTCCTTATGCAAGTGACCCAGCATACCACACACGGCGCACCAATCGGGTAGCCGTTCGTATTTGACCCTGAAGATCTCCCTCTTCTTCTTTACCACCAGGGACACAGCGTTTCTCAGGGGTTTTGTGACATCCACTTTGACGCGGACCCTGAAAAAGTTGCCCTCAAAATCTTGTGATTTGGGTTCGGCATAGATGAAATCTCCCACCGTACCAGCAAGGGATTTGATCAAACCAAAAAACAGGTCTGGGAGGTCGTGGATCTGAATCCACATCTCAATTTTGTCCAAACTAATCGATGAAGGTCTGGTGATTCCATCATATGGCTCGATGACGACCGCCTTGCCTTTGAAGGTCCAAGGCCCGTCCTCCATTACTCGTTCCCAATCACCGAGGCAAGAGAACTGCATGGTGTAAAGATTGTCCTCCAGGGGGCGAAATTTTACTTCCTGGGCAAGATCCCATGTAACTCTCATGTTGCGGAAAAACCAATACTGGCTGTATGATCTATTGGTATGCACTCGAGCAATCGCCATCCAGCGAGCCGCTTCCTCCGGTATATCACCGTCCTCCACAACTATATCCACCAAGTCATCCTCCTTCAAACCCAACTCCTTCATCATTGCTTCCACGTCGCTCATCGCCGCTCCAGAAGCAGGCGTCGAGCTCTCCATCGTATCTCTTACCCGAGAAACTGCAGATTCCGCGGGCGGGATGTTCCCAAAGCCGACCTCCAATCTGCCACAGTGCCACCCACCCGTGGGCGCCGGCGATCGGTGGTAGGGAAGCGGTGGGGATCGCGATCTCCACGTCGGGTGACGCCGCCGGGAGGAAGAGAAAACCCTAACTAGAGGGGAACACCCAAAGAGTAACAGCTTGACACCACAATACGGACACGTCCTGGCCTTTTACACATTTCCTTTTTACATAGGTTTTGTAATAATATGAAACGTCTTGGTGTTTTGTAATCATATATTAAAAATGGTTCATTAAAATTATACTCTCACAATACAGAAACGTCCTGGTGTTTTACAAATTTATTTTTTACATAGATTTTGTAATAATATGAAATTATCCTCATCCTATATTAAAAATGCTTCACTAAAAAGTGTTCATCTTATACTCCCTCCGTCCCAAAATTCTTGTCTTAAGTTTGTCTAGATACGGATGTATAAAAAAAGTGCAATGTATCATATATTAAAAATTGTTCATCACATGGTATTAAAAAAGTTCATCGTATATTCAAAAAATATTCATCGTATATTTAAATGAGATCATTGTATATTAAAAAATGTTGAATGTATACAAAAATTTCATCGTATATTATATAATAATGTTCAGCATATTTATACAATAGTGTTGAGTGTGTATTTACAAAAAATATTGCATACTATAAAGTTCATTGTAAATTAAAAAAATATTGAAATTATGGCGAAAATGTACACCATTTTTACAAAACCTATATAAAAATATATGATCTAATGAACATATTTTATTTTAATATACACTTCTGTAATATACGATTCGATGAACATTTTCTAATATACAATACGCTGAATTTTTTTGTAATATATGATGCGATGAACATTTTAAAACAGCTCATATGCGATGAACTTTTTTAATACACAATGAACATAATGTCATGTTATTACAAAACCTATATAAAAAAAATTTGCAAAAAAAAATTAAAAAGCAAAACCCAAAGAATACCCAAGATATGAGAAAAGATAAAAGAAAACCGAAAAAACACATAAAAAAAGGACAGTCGAAGAATGCCAGAACGTGTCTGTATTGAGGGTATAAAAATAATTGGGCCTCCATTGTTGTCGTAAGTTTTAGCTTGCGTGTTGGTCACCGCGCGCGCAGTGTGTGGCCTGCTCCGGCTCGAGTTCTGGCTTGCACGTTCATTTTGCTCATCTTATTTTTTTTCACAGGACGTGTCTGTTGTGAGGGTATAAAAGAATTCAGGTCTCTAAGTTAACGTAACCAGTTCACAGGCGTGTTGTCTGCTCGCCCGTACTGCGGGGTACGCGGCATTGGTTTGAATCCTAGCAGACGCAATATTTTGCACGGGCTTTTTCGGTAAACAAGGAATACTTACATGAATTAAATCTAAAGCAGTTTTTTTCACAAAAGGACATGCCACGTCGGCCCCTGACAGACAGGCCCCACAGGTCAGTTACAGTGTCAATACCTATTTATGTGCCGTTTAGACCGTTCTGCAGTCGCGTGCCCCAGTCTTGGTATTGACATATAAAAAGTACCAAAGTTGATACCAATCTGCATGTAATGTCTCAATTGTGATACTTCTGTGCATGAATGCGTGGAGAATCAATCTTTCATCTCTGGAGGAACTATATATGATCATTGCAGCAACCTTACATCAATAGGCTCTGAAGCAAAGTAGCAGCAGCATCAATAGCAGCACAAGCGGTGTTAAAGAATTCTCATCCCTTGCTAAGATACATATTGAAAAGTGCAGCAATTTACTGAGCTTTGATGAATTCCTGAAGCCAGATTGTCTGCCTGCCGTGAAGACCATTGAGATTTAGTATTGTGGATAGTTGATGTCCCTCTTTGTTGATGGGCTCGATTGTCTGCCTGCCGTGTGACCCGGGCTGGAATCTACCAAAGCTATTTATATTTAGGTACGGAGGAAGTAATAATATCATTGTAGCTGGTGGTAACAAAACTTCACAGGCACCGGCTGCGGCCCCAGCTCCGCCCCTACCAACAACGTCGCCGACTAAAGTTTGTTCCATGCCTCGTGCATGGGAGCTCAAGTTTGCATAATGGGCATAACGGGCCGGCCAAGGAGTAAAGGTTGTTCTGCTCGTACAGTAAAAACACACGCATAGTTCTTATAGAAACAAGATTCGATCCCTGCATGCTAACTTCAAAGCTCAGGCAATAACCACTAGGTCTGTTAAAGAAAACCACTAGGTTGAAAGCTCTTTGTTGTCCAATACTAGGAAAATACTCTATTTGACCCTTTAGACAAGATCAGACAGTAGGAGTAATATATACCTAGCTTATTATGTGTATTATTTCTATGATATAAATGGAAAAATGAAAAATAATTCACAATAAAAAAAGTTGAACTTGAAGAAAGTTCATAAATTTGAGAAGGCTTTTACAAATTCAAAAAAGTTAATGAATTTGGAAAAAGTTCATGAATTTGAAAAAAATTATCGAATTTGGTAAAAGTTCAAGAACATAAAAAATTCTTTATTTTTCTCAAAAAATCATCAAATTTGAAAAATGATGATCTATTTTGTAAACAAGATATTGAAATTTGAACTTTTGTATCGAATTTGGAAAAAATATCAATTTTGAAAAAAAAGTCATAGATTTTTAAAATAAGTCATTGATTATGGAAAAAGTTCAATGTTTTGTATCGAAAAAGTTCCTGAATTTTAAAAATATTCATATATTTCGATGGAAAAGTTCGTGAATTTGAAAAAAGTTCAACGCTTTAGAGAATTTTTTTTAACTAATTTAAAAAAATTCACACATTTAAAGAAACAAAATAATAAAGAAAAAGAAAAAATGACAAGGAAAGAATGAAAGAAAAAAGGAAAAAAGAAAGTGGTCACAACAAACTGAAGAAGAATGAAATGATAAAAGGAAGTTAGAAAGCACAAGCGTGTGCAGATGTCCTAGTGTTGTTCCCTGTGAGTTGAGAGGTCTCAAGTTCTAATTATTTTGTTGTACCTTTTTTGGAGTTTGACCAGTTCGGAGCTGCGGTGTGCACCGGATGGCAAAAAACGCCTTTAACGGAACCTTCAACACCAAGTAGGGTTTGCCCTCGTGCATGCCATGCATATGACAAGAGAACCGGAGGCTAAACGTTGGATTTTCTCACTGATGGAGTCTCTTTCACACTCTGAGCTCACACAAGTGCTAGTTACCATCAATGGTGGAGCTTAAAGCCCAATTTTGGGTGGGCTGGGCGGGCCAAAATGGAAGAAATAGCCTATGGGTTGGTGTTCTACGGCCCAATAGTAAAAATAATTGCGTACAAAATTCAAAATATTGGGCAGGCCATGGCCAATCCGGCCTTGTTGTAGCTCCGCCATTGGTTACCATTTAGTCTCTTTGGCATGCTTGACGGAAGGCTATACACAAACAAATATTTCAAAGCCCCAATGCAACACATGAATTTGTTGAAAGGTTCCTTGGGGAAACCAATGCCTGCAAAAGTGCACCGACAGGAAAACATACCACTACTGCCCAACAAGCTGGTCCTAGTTCGACTGTTCCTCCTGCGGGTTCTATCAAATTGAAGGTCGATGGTGCAGTTAGCAATTCATGAAAATTCAGCTCAGTGAGCGCTATAGCCTATATGCAGAGACCCCGATAGGAATTACTTGGGATCATCGGCCCTTTCTTTCACATGTGTTACCGACCCGGCTACTCTGGAGGCCATAGCATGTCGTGAAGCCATGTCGCTATCAATGGACCTCATGAACCCATATGGTTGTAGCTTCAGACTGTAAAGATGTGGTAACAAAAATTCTAGAGGGCAACAAAGTAATGTATGGAAACATAATCAGAGAAATCAAGATCATGTCTTCAAAGTTTGTAGATTGCTCTTTAGTTTTTGAAGGAAGGGCCTCGAATATCGAGGCACATAGCTTGGCTAAAGACTTGCTTTGTTTATCTGTAGGCCGCCATATTTTGCTCTTACAACCCCCATAAATTGTATTTCTCTAAACATTACTGAGCAATAAAGTGGAGCATGTGATGTGTTTAAAAAAAACAAAGTCCTTGGCCATGGTGCTTTGTAGATTTGCACACACATGGTGGCCTCGATCGTCGATTCCATCCCCGCGGTGGACTATAACATGCTCAAAGGGAACATGCTACTCCCAAACACCACTCCTTTCTAAACACATCCACCAACAAGTCTCACTGGTGGAAAAACAGGCTTTCCGTCCAGCCCCATAAGTCGCTGCGAAGAGGAACCCATGACCAATGGACCTTTAGTCGCGGTTACGAGGTGAACCGCGACCAAAGGCTGGGCCTGTGGCGCTCGGTTGGCAACAAGGACGGGAGGGCTTTAGTCTGGTTGGCGCCAACCGGGACTAAAGGTCTCAGTGGCCGAAGGCCTTTAGATCATGGTTGTTGTGCCAACCGAATAAAGGTTAGACCTTTAGTCCCGTTGAGTGCAGCCAACCGCGACTAATGGCCCGAACCTTTAGTCGCGGTTGGCGAGACCTTTAGTCCCGGTTGGTCTGGCCAACCGCGACTAAAGGGATTTGAGGCCTCATTTTCAAACTCTACCCCCGGATCGCCTTTTCAGTTTTAGAAAAAACAAAAGAAAATTATGCAAATGTCAAAAAAATAAAATAAAATAAGTTTTCCATGTGATATGTGGTCTAGTTGTTGGGAAAATTAACAAATATGAATTTCGACTTTATTTGCAAAATCTCTCTGGAAATTCTTAAAATTGGCATAACTTTTGCATACGAACTCGGATGAAAAAGTTTTTTATATGAAAAATCATCTACTCGAAAAGTTACATCCGAATTTAACTGGGGGAACCCCGTTAAACATTTTTAGAATCCCCAAAAACCTAACAGAAAAAAAGATACGGGGCTTTTAAGTTCTGGAGAGGCAAAAAAATTCAGTTTTTAAATTTTAGTGTTACTAAATAATTTTAGTGGTCAAACTGTGGTCAAACAATGGTCAAACTAATTATTCTAGAATATTAGTGTTACTAAATAATTATTTCAGTTTTTTTAAATTTTGGTCAAATCTGGTCAAACTGTGGTCAAAAAATGGTCAAACTAATTATTCCAGAAATATTAGTGTTACTAAATAATTATTGTTTTTAAAACAATAGTTTCAAACTCAAACAGTGAAATGTGTCACTTCATGCTCAAGCTAAATACCGAGGGTTAATAGAATTGACATCCTACTATTGTCGAAAACAACAAGTGCAGACTTGGAAACGAGGAGAATAGAACCCGGAAGTTAAGCGTGCTCAGTGGGGAGTGGGAGGATGGGTGACCGTTCGGGAAGTTAGATGATTTGGAATTATGAGGGGTGATTAGAGATTAGAGGAGAAATTGAGCAGTGATGAGGGTGGTGATTAGAGATTAGAGGTTAAAATAATTCAGAAATTTGAAAATAAAAAAAAAGAAAAAATTCGCAAAAAAAATTCGTAAAAGAATTTAAACATGCGGAGGAGGCCTTTAGTCCCGGTTAGCCACGAGAACCGGACTAAAGCCTTTAGTCATGATTAAAGAGGCGCGACTAAAGAGGTCTTTAGTCGCGCATAGTTAGTCGCGGTTGCACAGCCGCGACTAAAGGCCTTTGCGAACCGCGACTAAAGGCCTTTTTTCTACCAGTGTCTGTTCATGTGGACAACCCTGAGCTCCATGACCACCACGTGCTCGACCTCACCATCGAGGCCCTCTTTGCCCTGCTCGACAAGCTGAAGTGCACCACCGTCCGCTTGCTCAACTAGTTCACTGGACACCTCACGAGCTCTTGCCTCCCAACACACTACTCTCTATGGTGGACAACCATGATGATGACAATTTCAAAAGGAGGTTGACAGTGCGGGGCTCGAGTGTTGCCAAAGATGATTCGATAGTGGTGCTCTCCCTCATTAGGCAATACATGATTGGCATTGCCAATCCTACCGACGACGATTGTAAGTTGTTGAGGCTCAGAGACAACTTGCTGGGAAAAGCATCCTTAATGTTTGCAGGCCGCTTCTATTCCATTACTACACATGGTGTCATGGTGTTGGAAAGGGTGCATATCAGCACCACTCAAGGTATCTGCCAATATGACTATAAATATCTTCATGTGTGGATTGCATGCACCTCATGGACAATTTGGGGAGCAAATACTGGTGCACTGTCAAAAAGCCATGTGGAACATTTGTTACCTAGAAATAATATCAATATGTGGAGGTGGAGGTTCAACATGCATGTATCGAGTAGATTTGGACATCGTGACACTATTTCACGTTCAAGAGCTTTGGTGATGCAGGTCATGTGTTGTCAATGGTCATGCATTGCTCTCTGTCTATGCCTCTAGAGAGTTTCCTGGCCATCTCTATTAGTGTTGAAACCGTCTACTTGAGCTTTGACTTTAGGTGACTGAGTATGCAAACGTTAGAGCATATCATCTCACATCTATGCCTTGGATGCATCAGCTGATGTTGGGTAGGTGCCATTGTCGCATGCTCTTATTAATTGTCTATCCTTCCCCAATACTCTTGAGTATAGAAGCTACCCCATTTCCATGAAGTTTAGCATTCATGGATACCCAACGTGTACTCTTTTACCCCTTTTGATTAGCTACAATTCTACACGGATCTGTAGTCATGTTTTGCAGATGTTGTTATTGTGTTTTGTTTAAAGGTGGATACACACGGATTTGTATGCATATGTTAGTTTAGAAAAGAAGTGTGTGTGCCACAATCTCGCTCAGTACTTCGAACTTTTTGGCTAGCTAATCAATATGTGCCTTTGTCTATAAGAAAACTAAGCTACTTATTCCGTTCGACCGAAATATTTGTTGAATGCCAATCATGTCTACTTCTATGGTAGAAGGTTGTTTTGGGATTTGGTGACATATATAGTGAGATTTTGGGAACATATATACTTAGCTAAAAGATAAATTATCCTTGTGTACTCAGCTAAAAGAGAATAAGACAAAGGGAGGCTATCTTCGGGGGGTGGTTTTGTAGCTGCATGGGTGTCTCTAAGCAGCCCCATATGTGACACAAGCACCGTCTAATATATCCTTCCATTTGGTGTGGACCTTCTAGACGGCTACAAGAAGATGACAATTTTGGAGATAATAAACCAGGTAATTTGGAAACTTTAGAATGATTCAGTTGTGTACCCGTATCTAACATTCCATAACGCCTAGCAAGAGGCCGCAAGGAAAAATGAGATGATGTGACCTAGGCTGCATAGCCCTTGATAAATAGCGAATAATAAATATCCTTTTTTTATACCGTTTGCATGTTCTACCAAGATGGTGTCAGATGCCACTCGACCTTTTTCCCGGCCAGGCATACACGTTTACGTGCAGATACATAACATATGGGTCTATAATCCCGTAAAAAAAACATATGGGTCTATAAAATTCTATTCGATACACGTATTTCAATATGTGGTATATACACTCTTTTCATGTGTGGAATATGTGGTACATACACAAAAAGGTTAAATATGTGGATTAAAAATAGCATACTATGATATTTCAAATACACAAATGTGTGCTTCTTGTATAGCTCATACGGTGAAGTGTTATTTAGTTAAGAAACACTGCACGTTACATAGAATACACTCGCACACATGTAGAATTGTTTCAGGAAATTTTGAGAACTTCTAAATACAAAATTCCCGAACAACTAGAACCATGGAGTCGAGTAACAGGGCAATTACCACACATTATGTGTGTTAAGCACCTTATGAATTGAAATTAAGTTATGATGATTTAAGTCAGGGAGAGAAAATCCAGAAAAAATCATAGGTCTATCGTTGGCTATTTGGGGAGGACAGCAGCAGCAGACGTCGTTTCGCTCGAAAAACCTATTGGACCTCACTGCGCCAGGTAGTAGCTGTTCCCAACAGGAGCCGAGCGAACAAAGGTAAGATGGGCCGGTCCATGTAAGATGTTATTCGTTCATCACATCCCGGTTTTATGAACTTTCTAGATGGTTCTTTGCCAGTTTTAGGAACCCTCTAGAAGGCTCTTGGCCGATTTTTCATTTCTATTTTTCTGTTTTCTTTATAGGTTTATTTTCTTTTTCCCCTTTTATCTCTTCTTTTTATTTTATTCAAAAATCAGAACGTCATCAGCTTGTTTTATTTTATTTTATATTTTTATTTTATTTTATCTCTTCTGTTTGTGCTGAGAACGTCATCAGCTTACAGTAATGAACATCCACACAAAATAGAGGACTAGCTAAAAGAGTAGAAGATACAAAGCGCAGGCTAGCTTCCAGGTGGTTTTGTAGCTGCATGGATGTCTCTAAGCAGCCCCATCTGTTGCACCAGCACCGCCTAATATGCTTCCGTTTGGTGTATGTGCACCTTCCACACGGCTGCAAAAAAGATGACAATTTTGAAGATAGAATCAGTCGGGTGATTATATAACTTAATTAGATTGATTCTATATAAAGCCTAGCAAAGAGGCCGCAAGTAAAAATAAGATGATGGCCTAGGCTTCATAGCCCTTGATAAATAGCGAAGAATAAAAACCCTGCATAGATCACAGAATGAGCAACATAGAATAACCTCTACACACAATTACCTTATTTCCAATGATTGGGTTGAATCCAGCAAATAGTCCCAGCTGAATCCTGAATCTTTCCGTGGAAAGGCTGGAACTCGCACGTCCCATTGGCGATGTCAATGATCTTTAACTGTAACTGATTATGGTCCGTGCTATAGTCCATGCAGTAGATGGAATTCTCCTTGAACCCGGAGACGCACTTCCAAAACATGTTTGAATTTTTGAAAAATGTATGATTTAAGAACATATTCGTTAATTTTAAGTAATGTTTGGAATTTTTTTGTTTAGTTCTGTGAAAAAATACTCGCGTTTTCAAAATATACTGGCTAATCTGAAAAAGTGTTCGCATTAGAAAAAATTGTTCAATATTTTGAAATAACATAAGTGCTTTTCAAAAAGTGACACATTTTTTAAAAAATGTTCCCAAATATAATATGCTCAAATTTAAAAAATAGTTTTCCTTTTTTTTTGAGAAAATGAATGAAAATAAAAAGCAGCTGCTAAAGTGGTCATGCCGCTACAATGCGCCAATCGGACGGTCCAGTATAGGAGTTCAGGTCACCACTTCCTAATTGTCAATGTTTCTAAAACAAATTAAACTTAGTTGTCAAGAAAATAACATGGATCAAGCAAGTTTTTTAGACCAAAGGAACTTGGTGCTCGGCTTTGACATTAATAAAGCATGAAGTTGTCCAAAAAGGTACATCAAGGGTTTGTGCTGAGAACATCATCAAGGGTTTGTAAAGAACATCCACACAAAATAGAGGACTAGCTAAAAGAGTAGTAGATACAAAGCGCAGGTTAGCTTCCATGTGGTTTTGTAGCTGCATGGATGTCTCTGAGCAGCCCCATCTGTTGCACGAGCACCTTCCACATGCGGCTGCAAGAAAGATGATAATTTTGAAAATATAATCAGTCGGGTGATTAGATAACTTAATTGGATTGATTCTATAGTGCATTTGTATCGGACGTTCCATAAAGCCTTGCAATATGGGTCTACAAAAAAAAGTCAAATAGTGGCCTAGCCTGCATAGCGTTTGATTTTTTTTCTTTTTTGAAAAGGAGGCTTGGCCCTGGCCTATGCATCTGAACGATGCATGCAGTCATCTTATTAAAAACTCTCAAAGTAAAAACCCTTAATAGCAAATAATAGAAACCCTGAATAGTTTTCCATGGCCTAGGCAACATGGAATAACCTGTAGACACGTACCTTATTTCCAATGATTGTGTCGAATCCAGCAAAGAGTCCCAGCTGAATCCAGCTGAATCTTTTCGTGGAAAGGCTGGAACTCGCACGTCCCATTGGCGATGTCAATGATCTTTAACTGTAACTGATTATGGTCCGTGCTATAGTCCATGCAGTAGATGGAATTCTCCTTGAACCCGGAGACGCTTGCTGCTCCTTCACTGTCGCCCTTCGTGAAATTAGTCGACACGAACAGTGTCAATCCGGGGGCGTTCTTCACCCTCATCCACTTCGGCCTCCTAGAGAAGATATTGCTCTTGTAAACACGGCAGAGGTTGGTGCAGCACGGCACTTTGGAGGTGACGAGGTACAGCTCGCCATTCACTTGCATATACTTGCAGGCCCAATCTGATTTCTTTTTGGGAGCTGCATGCAACGATCGAATCCATGTCGCCGTGGGAGATGCGCCGGCAACGTCGCAGATAGAGATCGCTCCAACTACCGCCACTTCCGGGGAGACAAACCTGCCGCTATGTCCGTTGAAGATCGCCAGGAACCTGCTGCCGCCGAAGTGAACCACGGACGTGACGCAGCTTTTTGGCACGTTCGTGTCGAGCAGCGTCCATGCAACGTCGACGCCCACGCGGCAGAATGCGACGGTGCTCGACTCCGCCAGCGCCGCCATCGCCACGCAGTCCCCGGAGCCGGGCGAGGACGAGGAGAGCACGATCTCGCGGAAGATCTCACTCTTCTTCATGTCTTCTAGCCTGACCCACTCGTGTTGGCCGCGGACGGCAGGAAGGATGACCCAGTTGCCGTCCGGGAACTTATAGTGGTAATAGGAGGCCGCCAGGACGCGCTCGTCGGCTGGCGGGAGCTCGACGGTGGTGCCGGTCAGCGGGTTGAGAAGTGTCACATACCCGGCCTCGTCGACGAACACCAGCCACCCATGCGATGAGCCGCGCAGTGTCTTGCCTCGCAGCGACGGCAGGTTCCTCGTGAAGGTCGTCTCGCCGCCGTCTGCCGCTGTGAAGAAGGTGACGGCGATGTCCGGGGAGTTGGCGCAGAAGGGCAGCATCATCAACATCGGCGCGAAGAACTTGGTGAACGGCAGCGCGGCGCGCCAGCCCGAGCACATGGACCGGAAGCTGAAGGCGTCGCGCCGCGAGGGGAGCATCTTGCCGATGTGCTCCAGGAGCTCCTCCGGCAGAGTGCTCCAGTTCCGATCCTCCTCCAGAAGAACAGGTCTGGGGCTTGGCGGACGAGCGGGCGACGCCATGGTCATCATCGTCGTCGACGAGAGGAGTCGGGACGCCATATGGATGGAGATGGGTTAGACCGAGAGCAAGAGTAGATTTCAACGTTTGTACAGGAGATGAGCAGATGGATCGATCGTGGAAGAGCTGATGGTAAAATATATTGGCAAGAAGTTGGCAGCAAATTGGAAAGTTTTCACGGGCAAGAGAGGAAGAGGAATGCATTGAAACGTGCCTAGCTGTTCTGCTCTGGCGTGCGTCAGTGAACGCGCTCGCGTTTAATTCTTCCTATAAATTTGAGTCGTGTGTTTCTAACCTTTTTTGTTACGGTTTTTTGTGTGTTTTTTTCCTGAGTCGACCAAGATATGTCTAAATTAAATTGATTGTTGAAAATACAATTTTCATTATTTCCTGCAAAGTCCACTTTTCACTGAACGGCCGTTGCATTTTTACAAAGTTACTGCTTGGACATGATTTTTAGGACTAGCACAACAATTAACATGGACGTTTCCACGAGAATAATGCCTCCGTCGAGTATGTACTGTTCAGGTTCGTAAAGAAAGGATTACCTGAACTATGGTTCCGTTGGTAGTAGTACATACTAGAGGATGACGCGCCGCGCCATCCTTCGGAGTGAAACCTTCTTTTTTTGTGTGTGATTAAGCCTCCTTCTTTTTAATGTTTTTTTTTCATCGGAGGTTAGGGTTGACTGCTTTGTTGTTTGCTTCACCTGAGTTGGGTTGACTTGCTCTTGCACAAAACACACCTAGGAATGGACACAAATGCAGCACACATCAATTATTCACCCCCTTGCAGGTGGGTCCACCAGAGACCCCTAAAGCCGTGATGCAACATGAGCCAATAGTCCTAGCTAGGGAGCTTAGAATCATAGAACACTAGATCAAGATCGCGCCTTGGCGCGAGGGTGCCGGTCCCAACGATGTGGTCAAACAGGTAATGACCAGTTAGTAGTAAGCATGGTTTAGGTTGACCAGTTAGTAGTAAGCATGGTTTAGGTTAGTAGGAAGTTCTATTGATGCATTTCATATGATATGTAGCATAAAGCACCAAAAGTTCCAATCTTTAGAACAACACCATAATAATAAGTTTGTTGGCAACCTTATAAGAATTACTTGAAATATACAGAAGACACTTTGGCAATGACATTTACTTACAAAAGATACCAAATTTCACAAGTACTTCAATAATTTGAATCAACATAACAGAAGTTTCCAGAAAAAGATTGACATAGAATCCCACACAACAATCGATAAAAAGAACTGATCCTTGGCATTGTCCAGCGCAACGATCACGTTGCCAATCTGATCATCATGCCATGGTGCATGTTGTCGCCGCCCATCCGCTCGTCGCTGCTCACATTGAATGTGGCGTTTTGCCTGGTTCCTGGACGCTGAAGCGGGCGATAGCTACGACGCCATCAGGCTCTTGCCCTCCTTTTGCTGCTTAGTTCATATATCAATTCACACGGTAGAGAGAGAAATAACAGAGGTTCGGAATTATTCTCGGACTAACTGGATGTGTTTAGTAGGTGAATTCTGGTTGAGGTATAAGATGCGGAGTGAACCTGAGATATACAGTACCAATTTATTGGGATATTCAAAATTTTAGACCTTGGCTTCGTCCCCGAACTGCTCCTAGTCAGCTTCCTGCTTTCGCAGATCGGCTAGAGAAGCCAATGCTCAAAATACAACTACACAAAAAATAACAGGAGAATCCATTAAATTTGTGACGGTATCAGAGGCACGAATACATATTAACATTAAAAACAATCAGAATTGACTTTTTGCCTCTTGTAGAATAAGATTTCACAATAAATGAATCAGAAATTTGATCTTAGTTGCACAGATAAAAATGGAATTTTTAGCTGGAAGAACCAAAAAATATAACGCTTAACTGCACACATCTATTGTCTCAAACTGCTCTTCTTACATAGTGATTGCATATCGAATGAGAAACAAAGGCCACTTCTAAATTTACTTATATCTCCATAATAAATTGTTGATCCCCTAATTCCTTATGCGGACATGAGTTATAGTTCATGGTTCAGTATGTTATTGGAAAGTTATTTAGAGGAATCAAATCTAGCAAGGTTCGAATAACTCACAAATTAGCAAAAAATGGAGTGGAAGAAATAATCCATCCATATCGATAAAAAGGGTGTGGGTGGCAGCAGCGATGGCGACAACCTCATGTCTAGCGAACCAGAAAATGACATGCATTCTCAAGCATATTTAGAAAGAGGATCAAATAAAAGTATGTGTGTACTTTAGAGATAATTACCTTGAGAAAGTTGTGGTATGGGTGGGGAGTTGATGGTGGCACGATCTGGATGTAGAGCAGTAGGGAGATGAGTTGTTGGCCGGTCACCTTGCGGTAGCAGAACTCGTGGTCAGACTGGGCCTCAACAAATCTGCGGAAGGCCGGCAGGAACGCAACTTAGCGTCAGGGTTGGGAGCTCAGCCGATATACTACTTCGGATGGCAGCCCCGCACTGCTGGAAGGGGATCGGAACCAGAGCCTCAAGCTTCCGGCGCTGCTGGCTGCCACCTTATTCAAACCTTGACAACTAAAGTCTTATTAGTATTAACTTGTAGATTATTAGGAACAAATAATAGGCGGATGCAAATACGAATCAGGAACAGGAATGAAACAGCTTAACTGGATGCAAATTAGAATACTTTTACTCTGTATGCATCAAAAGAGTCTCTTGTGGTCTAGAAGCTTTGTGAATAAGCTCACGGAAGCAGCACATGAGTGTTCTATGTAGTGAGAAAAATTAAGCTCACAGAAGAGCAAAAAGGAGGAAGAATGCAGGACAATACAAATAAAAATGCTTCATTTTCAGGTGAAAGGCCTGAGCATTAAGCATGATATAAACACAAATTTCTATGAATCATGCCAAAGATTTTGTTGCACAATCAGTCACAACCTCGATATGATTTTGACAACATGGACCAGACTCTATGGACCAACATGGAATCTCCCAAGTACAGACAAAATAACAAGCACTTGTAGGCGGTAAACACTGGGAAAAATTATTGCCACAATTTAAGCTGACATGTAAAGGAAAATGACACTATCACTTGGTAGGGAAAACACTCGATTCTTTTTGTGCCTGTTACCTTAATCATGCTAAGTCATGGCCAAAGCCGAACAAACATTGCAAATTAATTTACACGAAATATGATCATGCAGTTAGTCTAAGAAATGAGAAGAACTTTCTAATAGTATAGAATGGACTGAAAACTAAACCCAAGAGATCCCAGAAAATGTGGCAATTCGAACCCCCAAAAGAAAGTAGTAACATACCTTGCTGAGATGACCTTTTCAAGTTTCTGCCTTTTGCCAGCTTGGTGAGTGCAATCATTTGAACCGATGGTACTTCTGTCACTCCTCACTCCAACCGACTTTTTACTCTTGAAAACAAATAGAATTGAAGGTCACACGGTACACACAGGAATAAACACATCATCTGTCTACTTCCAGACTCCCGCCGCCTCCTCCTCCCAGACTCCCGCCGCCCCCTCTCCTCTTCCTCCTGCCTCGCCTTTCTCTCTCTCTCCCTCCAAATCCTCCTCTGAACTCCTCATGAAGAACCAATAGCATTGCCAAACCATCGCTTATCCCAAAATAACAAAGTGCAACTTACTCTTAACCAGATTAGATCAAGGACCAACAACAAACAATAAAAGATCAAGAACAACTTATATGCAATAAAGGTATGAGAGAGAAGAAATCTTTACATAAGACGGCTATAAACACTGGAGCATAAATAAGCAACACCTTTAAATAAAAATAAAAAGGGTTCCGGGTTCAATGCATAGTGGGCTCAGATTTGCCTTCACTCGGTCATATAATCTACCCCCATCATCTCTTATCACCCGGTCAATCTGTTTATATAGTAGTGCTGCTCTGGTTATCGCTCAACAAGAATGACCATCCAAGGACAGAATAATAAGTATCACAGGATCAAAAAGGATTCTAGAGACAAGATGGAGGATCCAACATACCCACGGGTGCCTCGATTGCTCAAAGGCACACTTATCGCCCTAGCAAGAATGAATTCCGACCGATGGGGCACGTGATTCAAACACAATGGCATGAGATATCTCATCGTGGGAGTAACTATTCACTACTACAGGAGTTCCGGCTCGATCCAACGGCCGAGATCAATCCGGAGCGAGACCCGACGGCCAAAATCGCATCAGGAAATCGATCCGACGGCCTAAGGTGCATGAGATCTGAGGAGACACGGAACTCGCCTCAGGTTTTATTTCTGGATTTCTGGATGGATCACCAGATCAATATGTTCTTACGAGGGTGAAACTACCCTGGTTGTCACTCATCAGAAATGACCATCCAAGGACAGAGCCACTAAAATAAGGACATGATCAAAACAGCTCAAAGAAACGAGGAACGATCCAAATTAATACCCACAAGTGCCTCGATTGCTCGAGAGCATGCCTATATCAGCCATAACTGATCATCATAGCCCTGGCCATGTCCCATATAGAGGCCGAAGCAGAGAAAGGGAAGATGGAGCTCACCGAGGGAGGTTGTAGCCAAGGTAGTACTCAGTGGGCGCCGGGGTTGCACCTGAATGCCGTCCAACCGGCGAGGAACCAAGTCGGAGTTGCGCCTGGCACCATCCCGCCGACGAGCATGAACGCCACTGGCACCGAAGCGGCCAAGGAGGCGAGGAGGCGATGTGTAGCACTTCTAGGAGCACCATCAGGGGTGGAGATGACCCGGGCCTAGTCAGTTCTCTTTTAGCTGCAATCAAGGGTAAGATTTGTTAGAACATTCTTGTGGTGAAAACTTATCATCATGCAAGCAAGCCACCAATTTAGTATCTTGTTGTGAAAATCTTGCTGATTAAATGGCTGCCTCTTTGTTTGACATGATTTAGTATCTTGTTTTTGCCTAATTAACAAGCCACCGATTCAAAAAAACTAAAAGGAATATCTAAAAAGACTTATATTTAGGAAAGAAGGGAGTGCTCGATAACAATGCCATCGTGATATTTCACCCGTGCTGTACTTCTTTCACCCAGATTTAATATGTTTATCTCTAAAAACTTCATCTTATATCAGTATGTTTATGACTTCAAGAGCAACTCAACACAAACAAAATATTAAAATATTTCTTTCTTCAAAACTGCTTAATTTAAATGCATGTAGGTATTTATTTGTCTCACTACAGGAATCAGCTAATTTGCCGTCTGGCAAGTACAGACGGCAAAGAGCAAAATACAGACGGCAAAGAGTTTGCCGTCAGCCGGCTGACGGCAAACATAGACGGCAAAGAGAAAGTCGGCAAACATTACTTTGCCGTCAGCTTTTTATCGGGCAGACGACAAAGATTTTGCCGTCAGCCAACTGCAAATTTGCCGTCTGCCGCAAAAATGACAGACAGCAAAGCACGCGGTCTTTGCCGTCAGCCAAAAAATGTTCTTTGCCGTCATTCGGACTAAACTACAGACGGCAAAATATTGTTTTTCAACTATTTTCTAAAATGACGTCGGAGTAGAGCATCTCGCTTGAAGGTTCGGCTCACCGAGAAAGGGGAATGGCATGCCGGACACATGAATATCAAGACATGAAAGTTTGCTGCCTTACATTCTGGATTTGTATAAAAATTACAAAGTTATTCTAAAAATTTACACAAAGGACCCTAGAAAGGAAAACTAAAAAGCCATCAAGTCCTTCTCCACCACCGCAACAGCTACTTCACCGCCGGCAGTCCTTCTCACCGGAGACAAAACAACGTCCTTCTCACCGGAGACAAAACAACAGGACTCCACTGCCGCCAGCCTACCCTGCTCGCCGCGCAGCTACCTCGACCCTACCCTGCTCCCCCGCGCCGCTCGCCCGGCCCTTGTCTCCGCATCACCTCCCGGCCGTGCTCGCTGGTTCCCGGAGAAAGAGAGAGGCACCGCCGCGCGCCAGTGCAGCGTCGGGAGGCTGACGCCGAAGGGAGGAGCTCCTCCGCAGTGGCCGTCGTCGCTGGGCCATCGACGCGCTGCGTCGGATAGCCGATGCCTGAGGGGAGAGCCGCCGTGCGCCCGCGCTTTTTAGTCGACGGTGGAGGGAGCAGCCGCTGCGTGCCGTGCTCGCCGGCCACCATGCTTGCCGCCCGCGCTGCTCGCGCATCCACCATGCTAGCCGCCCGCCAGGCTGGCCGCGCGAGCATCCGCCGGGGTCGCAGCCCGCGTGCAAGCCCTGCTCGCCGCTGGCGCCGGCTCTGGATGCGTGTGGTGTGTGGTGTGTGGTGTGTGGTGTGCGTGGGTCCGTGGGTGTGTGGTGTGCGTGGGTGAGTGAGTGGATGGGGTGGGGTGTGTGTTAGTTAATTAGTGAGTGGGTGGGTGGTGGGGCTGCATGCGTGGTGTCAGGATGGCTGCATGCATTGAGGGGCCGCCACGTCATCGATCCGTGGGATCGATCCGCGTGGTGTGCTTCTTCTTTGCCGTCTGCGTTTTTAATTACAGACATTAAAGTATGCTCGCTGCGTCTGCGTTTTAAGTATAGACAGCGAAGATCATATTTCATGCCTATAAATAAAACCCCAGACGGCAAATATTTTACCGTCTGTATTTTTATTTGCAGACGGCAAAGTATGTGGTTTGCCGTCTGTAATAATAAAACGCAGACGGCAAAGTATATTTTGCCGTTATCTTTTCTTTGCCGTCTGCTGATGGCGGCAAACCCCTTCTTTGCCGTCTGCCCGAGGAAAAATTGACGGCAAAGACGGCCCCTGACGGCAAATTAGCTGTTTGCTGTAGTGTCTAGGATGTATGCAAGAATTTCTAGTAAGTTCTACATGGAAAGAACTGAACACAACTCGGAAGCAAAGACCATGTCATGTTTATGTTGAAGTTAAACTGTATAAAGAATTACATCACGCTTCCAGAATCAAAAGAGAATTAAGTAAATAGATCAGCAGCACAATAATGTACACATGAAGAACTGAAAATGAGTAGTGAGAACAACAGGTCAGGAAAAAAGGTAGAAGAAAGACACCTGTGAAGGAGACGTCCGTGGAAGAGCCACTTAAGTAAATATATCAGCAGCACAATAATATATATCCATTTGAGATATACATTTTCGAGATTGTTGAAGGAATGTGACTAACGATTTAGTTATGTGATGATGCATTACGGAACGAGTAAAGAGACTTGGCAGTAACGAGATTAAACTAGGTATGAAGATACTGATGATCAAATCTCGGGCAAGTAACATACCGATGACAATGGGAACAACGTATGTTGTTATGTGTTTTGACCGATAAAGATCTTCGTAGAATATGTAGGAACCAATATGAGCATCCAGGTGGTTATTGATCGGAGATGTGTCTCGATCATGTCTACATAGTTCTCGACCCCATACGGTCTGCACGCTTAACATTCGATGACGATTTGTATTATGAGTTATGTGTTTTGGTGACCAAAGTTTGTTCGGAGTCTTGGATGAGATCACGGACATGACGAGGAGTCTCGAAATGGTCGATAGGTAAAGATTGATATATTGAAAGGTTACATTCGGACACCGAAGTGGTTTCGGGAAGTTTCGGTTAAGTTTCGGAGTATTGGGAGGTTACCGGAACCCCCGGGAGAGTAATGGGCCAACATGGGCCTTAGTGGAGGAGAGAGGGCCGGCCATAGGAGGTGGCGCGCGCCCACCTTGCCAATCCGAATTGGACAAGGGGTGGGGGCGCCCCCCCCCCTTTTCCTTCTCCTACTCCCTCTCCATTCCCCCTTTTCTACTCCGAAAAAAAGGAAAAAGTGTGTGTGTGAGGGGGAATCCTACTAGGAGTGTAGTCCTCGTAGGACTCACCCGTCCATGGCGCGCCCCCTGGTGGCTGGCGTCCTCCCTCCTCCTTTATGTACAGGGGGAGGGGGCACCCCAAAGGCATAACATTGTCTTAGCCGTGTGCGATGACCCCTCCACCATTTACTCCTCCGATAGTATCATCGTAGTGCTTAGGCGAAGCCCTGCGCGGATCACATCGTCAACACCTTCGTCATGCCATCATGCTGACGAAACTCTCCCTCGACCCTCTGCTGGATCAAGAGTTCGAGGGACGTCATCGAGCTGAATGTGTGCTGAACTCGGAGGTGCCGTATGTTCGTTGCTAGATCGGTTGGATCATGAAGATGTTCGACTACATCAACCGCATTAACATAATGCTTCCACTTTCGATCTACGAGGGTACGTGGGTACACTCTCCCCTCTCGTTGTTATGCATCTCCTAGATAGATCTTGCGTGATCATAGAATTTTTTTTGAATTTGCATGCTACGTTGCACAACAATTGTTTAGGACATTTCACTAGTAGCAAAGATTTTTTTAAATAATATAAAATTAGATGCCATACCAAAGGAGATAGATATCAACATGTCCAGGAAGAAAAGAACGGCTCTCAGTTCATATGTTTCAGGTATTAGGCATAAACGTGTATCTCATATACATGTAAAACAAAACAATATGTACAAAGAAATTTCTCTTTGGGCTAGTTAAAATAATCACTTTAGTTCTTAAGTAAAAAGAAATGAAAAATATCATTTTCATTTAGTGCAAACTATGATTCTATCTTTCTTCTTTTTCCAACAAAAATGTTAATATTCAAGGTTAGAGTGGTCCGGCGGCAATGAGAAAGCTGAATTCCACCTGCATCAATAGGAAGCTTTATTCTAGTTCCATCCTCTCAACCAATTTACATGTATTCCGCAGATCACAAATCAAGAATCCAACTATCCAAAATTGCATCCATTCATCATCGAGTATTAAGTGAGAAGCAGGCCAGACCTTCTGGATCTGACCAAACACATCTAAATTCATCCTTGGATGTCCTCCTGAAGTGGTAGAGGTAGGAGACACCTTGGCCACCTAGACGCGTGTGCACCTGTGTGAACAAACGCAACAGCAGCATGAGGCGAGGGGAGGGGCCAAGAGCAAATCAAAATGGGGGTACCTTGACCAGCAGCCGCAACGCTAGGGTTAGGGTTGGAGCAGGGGGAGGGCTGCGTCTCGAACAGAACATGGCATGGGCGCGAAGCAGGCAGTCTGTACTGTCATGCTGCCAAGTGGAAGCACTCAGAGGCTATGGTCAGACGACGGCACCAGAGGATTTGGGAGCGCCATATAATACACCCACGCACATGTAATACACCCACGCACATGTAGGGTTGTTTCGGGAAATTTTGAGAACTTCTAAATACAAAATGTTGGAACGACTTGAACTGTGGAGACGACTATTAGTCCTATTACCACATAGTATGTGTGGTAAGCACCTTGCTGAGATTACGAAGTCATGCGGTAAGGATTAAGTTCCATATGGTCCTATCTTTGGAGATACTTCTAATAACTTGGAAAGGACACTTATTCGGCCTAACACAACAATGTCACATCTCACAACCAAGGATCTTGAGATTGACCAAGATGTGATTTTACCGTCGCGGAGATGACATGTTCAATGGTAAGACTACAGTTTTTTTTATGATTTAAGATCAACTTGCATGCATATCTTGACGTCCGGCCTTGCAAACACCTTCAGTATATACATTTTTGTGCTAGCAATGGGTGATTACTTTATTCATAAAATATAGATAAATCCAATAGTTCAAATGAAGATTGAAAATATATTTACGGGGTTGACCAACATTATTATTATGTGATGACCATACAGGACATGCATGTACACCCTAATAATTTAGCAATAGATGCAAGTTGGTCAAGTATTTCTTGATTTTCTTGATTGGGTTATGAGCCTGACATGTCTTTCTTCATGCAGAAACGAAAATGATTCTTATGGCAAAGCACCATCTGGTTCAAGCGATGATGAAAAGTGGTCTGGGAAGAGCACCGTCAAAGAAGATAATGATGATCGAAATGAAGTGAATTCACTTGCACACAAAAGCTCAAGGTGAACGTGACTAGTGCATGCAGACGGTTTCCTGGTTTATTAAATGATAACATGCAAGGGGCTTACCTCACATCTTGAAGTGGACCGATATGTTGTTTTACCAGTTTCAGCGAGACAGCAGGTTCAGTCTCAAGAAAGCAAAAAACTGTATGTTATAAGCCCCCAACTTGCTTCTATGCATATTTTAGCACCTATTCTGATAATTGTTTTTGTCCTTCATGAAAGCTTTTGGTATGTATGTTTGCCTTGCTGGAAGAATTATTACTTTATTCAAAAAATTAAAAAGCCATCACGGGAATGCTCAAAATGATTGGAGTATGTGTTTAGACTACTCATAGTGGGAGTAACATAAGTGGTAGCATCACACATATCTAGCCAAAATAGATGATGTGACAAATAATTAATGAGAAAAGAGAGGCATGTGGTACCATAGTATGTTACTCACACTATGAGTAACATCACACATACCAACACAAGATGAGTCTAGAACCTAACAATTGAAGTGTTGCATGACACTACACATATGTTACTCCCCACTATAGAGGTAGTAACATAGACTAATAACATATGCACGTTACTAGTCTAAGTTAGGCCCAACTATGGGTAGTTCTAAAGCATGTCTAATAGTAAAACCAACTTCTGGCTATATAATGTTCCCATGTCATCTATAGCTATAATTCATAATCACCAATGTAGTATAGTTGCCTATAAGATTAGTACCTTTTCCACCTTCTCTCTCTTTCTCTGTCATCATATTTATTGTATTTTCCCAAGTGCATGTGTACATGCGGGCTCTTTCATGAGAGCATACTTCCCTTACTTTTCATGCCCCTCCCCTCCACATAGGCAAAATTACCATGCAAGCAGGCTATAAGCCTGCTAGTATCCTTGCTCTACGACATACACGGATAGCATGAAAATATAGTACCGCATACGTTGCTTGGCTCCTCTGTCTTGAATTTAGTTATTTCATTTAGCATTTGAGCTGATACTAAACGATTTCCCTCAATTTTCAACTAAGTACTTCCTCTGCCTCAAGTATTATGTACAATTTGGTTATTATGTGCGCATACATGTGTATTTCACTCACTAATAAACTTGAAATATTTCATCTTTATGTTGAAACCGAAAGCAGGCTTATGGGAAAGCACCATCTTATTCAAGTTACAGTGAAGATTTTTCTAAACAAAGCCACACATAAACTTAATTCACTCCGCAAAGGTCTCAACCAAGTTTGCACGGTTTGGTGAATGGGCAAGATGCAGAAGTTCTGCTTACCCCTAACGGAAGCAATACTACAGGCCCGAAGAAACAATATGGGCCATGAATTAATCAGGTACCATGGCATTCATTTTCCTATATCGTTACTTGTATAGTTTAATAGAACATGCTGAGCATGCTTAACCAGTAAGATTTCTATCATAAGTTTGATTTATTCACAAGAAATTCATTTTATTTTTTTGCAGAGATTACATGAGCGATTTAAAATAGATCAATATCCTAGCCGTGCTGATAAAGAAAGCTTGGCACAAGAACTAGATGTGACGTTCTGTCAGGTTTGTACCTCGATCTATTTCATGAATTTCCAATTGCATGTACAAATGTCTTGGCATTGAGCAAAACCCTCACGAAGGCTTATGCTAACAGGTTGAGAAATGGTTTGAATATAGACGGCGTCACATAAAAATAGCATCCAATAAAATCAGCACTCGTCTAGACCATAGCACCAAGGAGACGATGGTGGAAAATCCTAATGTATGCACAAGTGATGCTCTGAATGAGGATACTATATGGGCTACGTGCCATGCAACAATTCCAAGTGAAGTATACAAAAAACTAAATTTCAGAGTTAGTTTTATATATTGAACTTAAAAATGCAAGTATAATAAAATATGAACGAAAATTTATTTATTTTTAGGTTTTTCTATGTTTTAGTGAGGTCCAAAATATTTAGGGTTAATTATCCTTTTGCCCTTAGTGGTGTCCATCTGCTCAGTTTTGCCCTTAGATGCGAATTGTCCTCAGTTTTGCCCCTAGTCCGAGCACAACAACTACGACGAGGCCAAACGGCCATATTTGAGTCCATTCCGTCCGCCGGCGTTAGTAGTTGTGGGTCCGGAGCTTACACGTGGGACCGCGTGGACGTGGGTCCGGAGCTGACATGTAGGCCCATGCAACTAAATCCCCAAATCATTTGTAGCTCATCCGCCCGGCCGGCTGTCCTGCGCCGCCGCCGCCGCCACTCAAGCGCCAGAGCCAGCACCTGCCCGCCACCAGCTGCACGGCTGCTCCGCCGCTACCTCCTCGCGCCTATGCTCCACGGCTACTGTGACGCCCACCACCTTCTGCGACGCCACGGGTGGGCGCCCGCCACTGCTTTCGATCATGGCGGCGCTGCCTCATTCCGTGCGCACGACCGGAGCGCTCAAAGGTGGGGGGCTGCTGGAGCTATTTGAACTAGGAGGAAGAACCCTAGGGGGAAATGGTGAGCAGCGGCGACCCCGGAGTATTTGGCGAGGCAGGCATCGGGCCGGAGATCCGCCGTGTCCACGACTGGGTTCCCGAGGGCTAAGTCTCGCCTCTTGTTTAGATTGAGCTTAGTTGTTCATTTGAAGACTCGATTCGAGTAGGTTTGCCCAATTAGTGTGCTGATTGTGTCTCTGTTTTTCGCCGGTTAGGATGGAGTTGCGGTTTGCTTTCATGGTGCACATTAGAAGGGACCGGTAGATGTTCGATGCAAAGGATAAGAAGAAATACCAAGGAGGTTTTGATTATCGGTTGCCAATGGCTAGTAATTGGAGTTTCAGACAATTTGGGGAGGTAATTTGTAGCCAATATCCTTGGGGTTTGCTTGATGAAGTGGTATACAAATACTATGATGGGGAAAAGAATTGGGTGACAGTTAGTAATGATGAAGAGCTAGCTACCATGTTTGTTAGGCATAAAGAGAAAGATAATTTTCATGTGAGGCTGCAAGTTGATGTGCTTGAGCAGGCATTTGGACCTACGATGGCGGGTGCAACATCTCGGGGAGAACCAAGTCGTCGTAATGGCATCTCTAGCCAGAACAGTTTGGTGCACAGCGACGTGGTGGCTCGACAAGTGTGGGCAACAGCAGTAGGGTCCCCCTTGAGGTGGAGCCCGATGGCTACAATTCTGGGGTTGATGAAGAGAAGCTATATTCTGATGTTATTCGGAATTTACGACGGGCACCTCGGACTGAAAACCAAGATGAGGCTCACAATGCAGTCCGTGTGGATGATGACGCGATGGGTGAGGACGAAGACCTTATAGCTGTTGAATGGAACCCTTTGAACCCTCAAATGGAAGAAGGTACAGTTTTTGCATCCATGAATGAGTGTAGAAATGCACTTGTGACATACTGCATCAAGGTAGAACGTACTTTCAAAGTTGACAAGAGCGATCAAGTACGTTCTGAGTGCATTTGTCCGACTGAGGGTTGTCCATGGAGGCTGCTTGCATCTAAAATGCGGAATAGCACTAATGTTCAGGTCAAAGTGAACCCTTTTAAGCACACATGCTAGGAATCAACCCTTATGAAGGATACAATCAGTAGAGCCAAGTCAAGATGGGTGGCAGAAGAAGTAAAAAAGTGGGTGAAAGAAAACCAGCAAGTGGGTCCAAAGGAATTGCAGAAGAACATCAAAGATAAGTTCAAGATAGATTTACCATACATGAGGTTATTCAATGGTAAACAACATGCTATGGATTCTATTTATGGTAACTGGCAGGAAAGTTTTCAATTGTTGTATTCATTCAAAGGTGAAGTGGAGAGGACAAGCCTAGGTAGTATTGTAGATATTGATCACCACACCGTGGAGTACACATTCAGGGGAGTGACAAAGACCAAGGAATGCTTTAGAAGGGTTTTTGTCTGCTTTGAGGCTTGTCGCCGGGGTTTTTTGGCAGGGCTGCAGGCCTTATTTAGCTATTGATGCCACTTTTCTCACAGGGAGGTTTAAAGGACAGTTAGTAGCAGCTTGTGCAGTTGATGCACATAGTTTTGTATTTCGATTGCCTATGGTGTCTTTGAGGCAGTCTGAGGAGAGCTGGACTTGGTTTTTGCATAATCTCCGTCGGGCTATTGCACATCCCAATGGGTTGGTCATTCATACAGATGCCTGCAAAGGTTTAGAAGTGGCCGTGGACAATGTGTTCCCTGGAGTAGAGCATAGGGAATGCATGCGTCACCTTGCTGCAAATTTCATGAAGAAATTCAAAGGAAAGGTGTATACCGACAATTTATAGCCAGCATCTTTGACATGCAGTGTGAAGAAGCACAACTACCACTTGAGGCAGTTATACATGAATTCCAAAGTGAAAGAATACTTGGAAACACACCACTCCAAGTTATGGGCCAGAAGCCAATTCAGTGAAGTGAGCAAAGTTGACTTTGTGCATAATAATCTAGCAGAGTCTATCAACTCAACTATCCGGAAACTAAAGGGTCATTATGTGGTGGATTTGCTTGACAGGATAAGGATAGAATACATGCAGAAATTTCATTATCGTGCAGGAATAGCCGAGGCAAAATTCATGGGCCACATTATCATCCCTGCCGTGATGAATAAACTGAAGCAGAAGACAACAGGCTTGGAAATGAACATGACGCTTTGCTCGGGTACCACAACAGAGATATCATATTTGGATAAAGAGAAGAGGGAATGGAGATATCCAGTGGATTTAGAAGCTAGAACTTGCAGTTGTAGGCAATGGCAGATAACTGGGTTGCCATGCATTCATGCCTTGTTTTTCATCACTTCTCTCCCGGTGTCCAAAGCAGAAACATACAACAGTATGTGCATGATTACTACTCTGTTGCAAGGTTCAAAGCCACATATGCTTATGCCTTGCCTGCTATGGAGGGAAAACAACAATGGGACATGGTGGACCCAAGATTCAAGCTTTGCGCTCTAGTTCTGAAGAGAGCAGCCGGTAGACCAAGGAAGAGTCGAATCAGACCTCGCAGCGAAGGAGCTGGACTTGGAGCGAGGAGGCGTAGGTGCACAAGGTGTGGTGGGTCTGGTCATTTTGATAACACAGTAGATCCAGCGTTCGGAGAGTGTTTCGATGAAGGCTTCGATGAAAATGTTGGTCAGCAGCCGGTTGCCTCAACAGATGATGAAAATGATGGTCAACAGCCGGTTGCATCAGATGAGGATTTTGACGAGGTTCCAAATGATGATGGTCAACAGCCGCATGATTTTGACGATGATCCAAAATATCCTCCAAATAATGATTCAAGTGAGGCTCCAAATGGTGATCCAAGTGAGGCTCTAAATGGTGATCATGGTGATCCAAGTGAGGCTCCAAATGATGATCCTAGTGAGGCTCCAAATGGTGACCAACCTGCTGTGTTGTTGTGAGTTCTGCTAGGTATGTAAATTTTGCAAGGGTCAAATACTACGGTACATCTATCACTTGACACGATCTCATTACCGTTTATGTTTTGCACAGCTCTATGGTAGGTTTGAAGAAGATGCGCAAGGTACCGACAACCAAGAGAAGAAGAGAAGAAACAATGAGCACAAGGTGCACGAGGAGCAAAGTGATGGCAAGAAGCTCAAGGAATGCATGAAGCCCCAACGCTATCTATGAACAATTATGAAACATTATGAATAAGGAATGATGTTGTATTATGAAACATTTATCACTTGACATGTTGTATTTCTGTTGGATGATGTTGGACCTATGTTAGAAGTATGTTTGACATGATGTTTAAATATCTGTTGGATGATGTTTGAATGAGCACATTGTTTTTCCTTTTTTTTGATTTTTTTGAATTTTGTTTTGCTCATTTAAATTTTGGTCAAACCTAACTTTGACCAAGATTTAAACAAGTCTAAAACATCAAAAATGAAAAACTAAGCCTGGATACTTCTTAGTCAATCCAAAATAAAGTTGTGGTGAGGTTTTTGAAATTTTCATGAAAAATGTGCTAAAAAGAGGGGTCCAAAGGTAGGGTAAACGGCCTCATTTCTAAGCAAGGTTTTTTTCGACCTTATCTAAATCAGCCAAATAACTTTCCTACACATATATTCTATATGTACAGACTATGTGCTCTGGTTTTTCCATTTTTTGATTTTTTTTCAAATTTGTTTTGCTCATTTGAATTCTGGTCAAACTTAACTTTGACCAAGATTTAAACAAGTGTAAAACATCAAAATGAAAAACTAAGCATGGATCCTTCTTAGTCACTCCAAAATGAAGCTGTGGTGAGTTTTTTGAAATTTTCATGTTCATTTCCCCAAAACACATCTCTTCACTTCATACAAGAGAGTTTGAGATACTCGAGATATCATACAATACACATGAACTTATCATTTAAATGTATGTAAAGCTTGTTTATCAACTTAAATCGTTAGTATATGACATAAGAAGACTATGTGCGCAGGTTTTTCATTTTTCTAATTTTTATTTAATTTATTATGCTCATTTGAAATCTGGTCAAACATAGCTTTGATCGCTCCAAACCCTCCCAAACCCTCTAACCCTAGCGCTGAATAAGGACCGTTCATCTAACCCTAGCGGCGATCAAGGGCCGTTGATCTAACCCTTCTAGAAGGAATCTGCGGGAGGGGGGGGGGCGATCCGCGAGATGCAATCTAATTGGCTGGGAGATTGTTTTTTAACAAATATCGGGCGCGCTGGATGGACCGTTGGGCCGTCGCGTTGTCTGGGCCTGAGTCCGCAGTAAATAGCCCGTCTCAGCCTTTCCAGGCCTTGCATGCATGGAGGCAGCTACGTGGGTTTGCGCATGGGTGGGAGGCGGCGACGTGCATGCATGCGAGCGAGGCGCGCCAGGCGAGCTAGGCTAGCGAGGCAAGCTAGGTGGTTCAGGGCGACAGTGGTTCAGGGCAGCGATTCAAATGCACTGCCCGGTCAAAGATGCATCATTTTCGTGCAAACATTTAAGTGTGCAAAACGTAACGGATACACACACGCGTCCGGATTCACACACGCACCGTTCTCATCCTTTCTCTCTTCCTCTCCCACCCACAGGCCTATAAATGGGGTGCCTCTCTTCCTCTCCCACCCACAAGCCAGATCCGATCCTCTCCAACTTCAAACACCCAAGCGACCGAGCCCTCCCCAAGCGAGACCAAGTGAAGAAGATGCAGTTCAACGGGCCGACCTTCACCGTCCGCTTTGGGTGCCGGAGCTGCGCTACCCACCGGGCGTGCTCGTGGAGAGGGAGCTCCGTGTGTGGGCTATGTCAAGGTGGAGGGGTCCCGTCGAACTCACCCGCGCCTTCCTCCGAGCCAGCTATGCCCACCTCCCACAGGGCTCGCCAAGGATGTTCACCCTCAATGAGGCTCGTGACCGCGGCGGCATCCTCCTACTGCTCACGGTCACCTTCACCAACCCATTTGACGCGCGCGAGCTCCTCGGCCAAGTCTTTTGGTGCGGCTGCGAGGCCATCTTCTTCACCATCTACAACATCTACACCAACTACGAGCGCATCTTCCCCGCTCCAGGCCAGATGCACTCCCTTCCCTACGATGACGAGGAGGAGGCGTGAAGATGAAGACGGTGTTGAAGGGGCGCGCGCGGCCAAGGTGGAAGAAGGAGGTCAAGATGAAGATGTTCAAGCCCGGAGTCAAGCTCGTCATGTTTGGTTTTTTATTTTGTTGCTTTTCTATGTCGGGTCGTGTCGTGTCATGTTTCGTCATGTGTCCGTGAACTGTCCGTGAACTTATCTAAGTTATTGTAATGGTACGGTGTGTTCCATCTTATTATGTGTGTTAGAAAATGTCCGTGCCCAAACTTATCATTTCTTCCCTAAACAAGTCATGAAGTTCGAGAATTTGTGGTTTTTGGAGGGGGTGAGAAGCCCTCTGTTTCATTCAAACAAAAAGTCATGAACTAACATGCAAATTTATTCCCTTTAAATCCTAAACCAAGTGCCACTCTAACCCTAAACCAAGTGCCACTCTGACCAAAATCATGTGGTAGTGCAACATACATTTTCAACCTTCCAACCCTCCAAAATTTAAGTGCAAAACAAAGGAAAACCACTCTCACGCATGTGCAAACATTCACGGTCTCACTATTTTTTTTAAAAAAATTTCACAGTCTCACTATGTATAACTTCCTTCCCTACCCATGTCAAAGTCTTGCCATCTGTTCTAGTGGTTACCAGCGCAGCCCTAAACACCACAAACCCACGCGGTCCTGGGTTCGAGTCCCCAGCCGCACCAATTTTTTGTGCTTTTCCACCCTCATTTTTTTAGACATA
Source organism: Aegilops speltoides (assembly GCA_021437245.1). NCBI lineage: Eukaryota > Viridiplantae > Streptophyta > Magnoliopsida > Poales > Poaceae > Aegilops > Aegilops speltoides. The sequence continues at coordinate 409,183,676 of CM038145.1, read as the reverse complement.
TTATGTTTTTCTCAATGTAATGCCCTTAAAAAATGTTCATTTATTTTGGCACCTGGCGTAAACCTCTACCAGAGCTGAGGCACATTTTCCATGACATTTTGGTCTTTGATTTAAATCACGGTGTATTTGAATTGGATTAATTAACAGCTCCAAAAAATTTCTAACCTTAATTGTTTGGCTCCGAATAATTCAATTAGCTTCCACAAAAAGTTTCAGCATTATGATTTACTACCTAAATTAAATCAGAAAAGAAAACAGAAAATACGCAAGAAAACCCTGAATGGGCCTAATTGGATGCAGTTGGCCCATTAGTCTAGCCTGCACTTGGCTCTACGCTCTGAATTTGGCCCAAGAGCAACCTTTTTTTGGACAGAAAGGCAGAGCAGAGAGCTGCATTTCATTGATCAAAAGTTTATGAATTCCTAATTTCTTCTCTTTTTTTTCCAACATATTTAAATGTTGGTCACTTCTTCTCTTTTTGTTTCAACATTTAAACAACTTTAACCAACATTTAAACTAGGTGAATTTCTCAAACAATTTCAAGATTACAAATTCCTTCATAATTCATGCCTTTCCATACATTTTCAACATTACAACCAGTGCGATTACCATACCTACAAATGCCGAAAAGTATTTGCAAATGGGTATTGGTATAGTGCTTGATCTTCAAGCTTCCTAACCTTCTTCTGCAACATCCTAAGCTCAAGAGCTAGCTCTCTGTCAGTGCGTGCTTCGCCATCCATCTCTTCTTCCGGAGCTCGTGGTGTGGCCACTACCGTTCGTGGCAGCATGCGCAACCATTCTTCATGCTCTTCTTGCAGTTCATTCATCAGAGTCTTGGCCAGAGCATCGATCCAAAGAAAGAAGCATGTCACCTGCATGAACACCAAACAGATCAACCCATTGCTCAAACATCCCGACGATAAAAATGGTGCAATTGCCCCGATTCTTACCCCATTCTCGCTGCACACGTAGAACGGACGATTCTGGTTCCTCGGTGTATGAGAAACCCTTCGATCAACGCCCGCCCGGCACCGCGGACAGACGAAGACAGGCATGTCCACACGCGCCCGGCTCTGCATCCGCGAGGTGGCGCCGGAGCTTGAGGAAGACATGGAGCTTGGAGCCGAAAGGAATCTCAATGCCGCCGCGCCCTCCACTGCTAGCTTCCCACCGCCACGCCCTCCACAGTTAGCTTCCCGCCGCCGTGCTCTCTCTCTCTCGCCGTGGTCACCGCCGTGCTCTCTGTCGCCGTGGTCACCACCGCTGTCGCCCGCTTATATAGCACACCCGCCAACGGCTCTCTGCTCAACGGCTCTTTGCTGGGTCCCACAAGCCACGCGTGCAACGGCTCAACGGCTCTCTGAATAAAATTGGCCGTTTCTGCCGCCTGGTCCCACCTGTAAGGGCCGAGTCAAAAGGTTGACCTGACGGAGACGGCAGAGTTCACGGAACGAGTCGGTGCGCACGGACTAGGGGCAAAACTGAGCACAATTTGCATCTGAGGGCAAAACTGAGCAGATGGACACCACTAAGGGCAAAAGGATAATTAACCCAAATATTTATGTGACAAGAATGGTGGTTCTTGGTGCAGCTAGCAGTTTTCATACTCACGCAATTGACTTTTTTCTTAAAAGTGTAAGTAACAATTTTCACTAAACTAATCTGATGCTCTACGGAAATAAATTAAATACCAGAAAATATTATTTGTATTTTCTAATCCTACTTCTCAAATCATTCATATTTTCGTATGTCTAAGTCAATTCTAGAAAAGTGGAACTTGCACTTTTTCCGCAAAGAGTGGGATTTCATGTGCCAAGGTTGGGTGCCTCCTATGATCGGGTATAGTAGTTTCCACCTCTATCCACTCTGACACCGGGTTGTAACCGACGGTGGTCACATGACCATAGCCATCTCCACACGGTCGACCGAGTCACGCAGCGGGAGCTTCAGGCCGACGTGATGCACGAGGTTGCACACCAGATTCGTGATGCACTTGCAAACTCGCTTGGAGCACCGGAAGCGCCCCATAACACTTTTTATTCAGTAAATTCACTTAATTATTCTATACAACAAATCTGAGTTGTACTCCACCCCGAACCAAACACCGAGTCCCCACCCCTGCCGAACTACGTAAACCAGGGGAAAAATCTCGCTCCCCATCCCACCTCCCACTACTCTTCCCCATGATCCACCCCCACCTTAACCCCAACCAACCCCACGATCCCCGCCCATGTTCTTCCTTCCCAGCATAATCTACCCCATGATCCAGCAGCTGCGTAGCCCATGTCTACCTCCCACCACGCCTCCCCCTCGTGTGCCTCCCCGTCATCGGATCCGCAGGCCGCGGGCCCAAAGTCTTCCTTCGACGCAGACTTCACACGACACCACGCGAGAAACACTGCCTCGCCACTGCATGAGCACCCGAGCCGCGCACGCCACCCCATGCTACTTCTTGAGCTTGCGCTGGTTTTTTCCTTGAAGAGGAAAGGGTGACGCAGCAAGGTAGAGATAAGTACTTCCCTCAGTTAGAGAACAAAGGTATCAATCCAGTAGGTGACAGCACACAAATCACCAATACCTGCACAAACAATCAAACAACTTGAATCCTGAATCTTTCCATGGAAAGGCTGGAACTCGCACGTCCCATTGGCGACGTCAATGATCGTTAACTCTTAACTTATTACGGTACACGCTATAGTCCATGCAGTAGATGGAATTCTCCTTGAATCCGGAGACGCTTGCTGCTCCTTCACTGTCGCCCTTCGTGAAATTAGTCGACACGAACAGTGTCACTCCTGGGGCGTTCTTCACCCTGATCCACTTCGGCCTCCTAGACCCGGCAGAGGTTGGTGCAGCCCGACACTTTGGATGCGACGAGGTACAGCTCGCCATTCACTTGCATATACCTGCAGGCCCAATCCGATTTCTTTTTGGGAGCTGCATGCAAAGATCGAATCCACGTCGCCGTAGGAGCTGCGCCGGCAATGTTGTAGATGGAGATCGCTCCCAGTACCGGCGCTTCCGGGGAGACAACCTGCCGCTATGTCCGTTGAAGATCGCCGGGAACCACGGACGTGACGCAGCTTTTTGGCCCGTTGGTGTCGAGCAATGTCCATGCAACGTCGAAGCCCACACGGCAGAACGCGACAGTGTCACAGTGCTCGAGTCCGCCAGCGCCGCCATCGGCACGCAGTCCCCGGAGCAGGGCGAGGACGAGGAGAGCACGATCTCGCGGAAGATCTCAATCTTCTAGCCCGACCCACTCGTGTTGGCCGCGGCGGGCAGGAAAGATGACCCAGTTGCCGTCCGGAAACGTGTAGTGTGCCTACAAGAGGCCGCCAGGACGTGCTCGTCGGCTGGAGGGAGCCTGACCGTGGCGCCGGTCAGCGGGTTGAGCAGTGTCACGCACCCGGCCTCGTCGACAAGCGCCAACCACCTACGCGATGAGCCGCACAGTATCTTGCCTCGCAGCGACGGGAGGTTCCTCATCAAGGTCGTCTCCCCATCGTCTGCCGCTGTGAAGAAGGTGACGGCGATGTCCGGTGAGTTGGGGCAGAAGGGCAGCATCATCAGCATTGGCGCCAAGTACTTGGTGAACGGCAACGCGGCGCACCATCCCGGGCACATGGACCGGAAGTTGAAGGCGTCCCGCCGCGAGTGGAGCATCTTGCCGATGTGCTCCAGGAGCTCCTCCGGCAGACTGCTCCAGTCCCGATACTCGTCCAGAAGAACAGGTCTGCGGCTTGGCAGACGAGCCATGGTCGTCGTCACTGTCGCCGTCGAGAGGAGTCGGCACGTCATATGGATGGAGATGGAGTTGATCGGGAGCAAGAGTAGATTTCAACGTATGGACATCAGATTGGCAGATGGATCGATCATGGAGGAGCTGATGATAAAATATATTGGCAAGAAGTTGGCAGCAAATTGGAAAGTTTTCACGGGCAAGAAGTTGGCTCGCATTTTCTTCTTCCTATAAATTTGAGTCGTGTGTTTCTTACCTTTCTTACGGTTTTTTGCCCGTTCTTTTTTTCTCAGCCGACCTAGATATGTCTAAATTAAATAGATTCTTGAAAATACAATTTCCATCATTTCCTGCAAAGTCCACTTTTCACTTAATGGGTGTTGCATTTTTACAAATTTACTGCTTGGATATGATTTTTAGGACTAGCACAACAATCGTTTTAAACACAGATGTTTCCACGAGAATAATGTCTCGATCGTGCGTGTAAGAAGTTTTTGACTAAACTTTGGTGGGTTCTATATTAGTAAGTTGCCTGAAATTGCAGCATGTGTTAAGTCTTATTTCATTTGAGAATGAACAGGATTCCAGGCGCAACACCACGCCAGATACGACAACGAGCAGCAATGAGGTGTCGCGACCACGGTGAGGCCAAGGCAGGACCTTGCTGGAGATAGGGCATCATCGGTGGAGGCGAGGAAGCAGGTAAACCATAAAGGTAGGTGTGGGCGGGGGGCTTTAGCTCTGCCGCCACTCGGATTAGTTAGCTTCCTCGCCGGAGGCAGGGGCGCCGTGGCAAGCGACAACGAGGAGCTGTGTCGCGACTTGAGGAGAGATAAGGAAGTGTGCCAGAGGAAGCAGTTGGAACAGGAAGACGTTTCTCCGATCCGGATGGGGATTAGGGCTAGAGAAAGAAGATGAAGGAGAGCCGATGGATTACGATCCAGGCTTAGAAAATCAACTTACTTCAAAAAAGTTAGACGACCGTTAAATTCTTTGGGGTTGCAACAAACATCCTTACATGGTGACGGTGATGTTATTTTTCCATAAAAGGCATCCGGTACCAATCTCATTTCGGTGCTGCTTGTTTGGGCGTGTCTTCATAAGATAAGCATCAACCGTTGACTTCTCGGACAGTCCTTTATTTTAAGGCTTTGCGGAGAGTGAGTTCCAGCATGCTACTGACTCACTTGTGCTACATGAGGGAAACCCAACATTACGCACACATTTCCTAGCCCTACCTTTTCTGATCGAGATCAAGGTTCCCAGGCCATGGCCGGCCGCCGCAAGAATTCCCAAAGGGGATCCTCACAGGTGGCCGAGATTGACGTCCTCCAGGACGAGCTTCTCGAGCTGTTGTTCCTGCGCCTCCCCTTGCCCACCCACCTCGTCCACGCCGCGAGCACCTGCAAGCGCTGGCGCCGTGTAATCGCGGGTGACGGCAACAGCTTCCTCCGCCGGTTTGGATCTCTCCATGGCGTATCCGACCATGTCGTTGGCCACTACTACGTCGAGGACGGCTACGGCTCCCCGCGCCTGCCTAGCCTTAACCCCGTCTTCATCTCCTCCTCCTGCAGACACCATCGCCGACCGAAATCTATTGCTCGACTTCCTCCCGCTGGGGGAATTTGGCGATTGCCGCTGGGAGCTCGCCGATCCTGGGTGCAGCTTACACTTTTTCACGCAGTTGCATTTTTCTTAAAAGTGCCCATCACATTTTTCAGTTAACTAATCTAATGCTCTTCTGAAAGCAACTTAATTAGATATAAGAAAATATCACTTTTATTTTCCGTTGTTCATATTCTCTTTTGTCTAATACAATGTTCGAGAAGTGGAACATGCACTTTTCACGAAGAGTGGACATTTACTGCCCCTGGGTGAGGTGCATGACATACCTGATGGACCATCCTTCCAAATAACAATACACACATTATAACAAAACCATCCCGATGTAACCATTTGGTTGAATTACACTTTGATCGCTGGGTACATCAACCGATCACATCTTTGAATCGCAGGAAAATATGATTGAGCACAGCTAAAGTAAAGCCAAGCAAATACAGAATTCAGATAACTTAACAGAACAACTTAAACATTTAGGTGACCCCAAATTAATCCAAGCCTTAAACCTAAAGCTTCAAAGTGAGATCAATCCCGTCAGCAGTAGTCTCTTCCTGATTCACTTCACGCACCCCTTGTTGGCGTGCCAGGTGACCTCCATCTCCGGTCCCGGGGTAGCCGCCGGTCGCCGGTGCCAACACTGCAGACGATGGTTGAGCCGGTGCAAGGCTTGTGCCAGTTTGCCATGGCAACGAAGTCGACATGAAGCGGGGCCTGGGGTAGTAGTGGGCGGCAAACAGGTTGGCATGCAGGCGAGCGTTGTGCAAGTAGGTGGCGTACGACGGCGCCCAGGTCATGCGCGGCAGGGACCAAACGGGACGATGCTCCATATGCGGCTTGTGGTTGTGCACCTTCTGGTGGCTGGCCCGCCCCCGTACGGTCTTGAAAGTGCATGGGCAAAACCTGCACTTAAACGTGCCCACCTGAACCTCCTTGGTGGAAGACGATGATGAGTCGGCTGGGAGGGTGAACTCAGTGGAGCCAGAGGAGGATACCATCTTTCTGGATTTGTTCTAGATGTGTACGTAAGTACTGTTCGTTTTGTGTGATTGCTTGTAGTCTATGGTGGGGATTTTATAGCAGTGGAGCGGGGTGAGGGATGGGTCATGTGACTGCTAGCTAAGAATGGAAGTAAACACTTTTTTTTGGATAAACATGCATGGTAGCGTTATTTGTAGGAGGGAAATCATTTTCACAATTCTCCATACAATTACTCACTAATACCTCCTAACTATATGTATTTCCTCTCAGTGATGTCATAAATTCAGTTTGCATCTATTAAAATTACTCTTTCTCATTCTTGAAAAATGTTTTTCTTTCTCATTAAGAAAACTATATTAGACTAGGATTGTGCTAACCACCAGTCGACTGGTGGTTAGCAACAGATCCGCACGACCTTCGATTTGAACACAGGTCTATGTAATACATATCAAGCCTAATAACCAACTAAGCCACCTTTTGTTGTTGTCTATTGTAGAATGACAATGTTATTTGAACCTTTCTTATTTCTGCCATATCGAAAGAAAAAATAAAGTTTGGCTTGGTAACTTTGGCAATGACTAGCGTGATAACTATGGTCTGAGTAACATGATAACTATACCATGATAAGGCTGGTAACTACAGTACGGGAAGGTTAAAAGCATGGGAAAGTCGGAGTCGACTAACTTCCAGTCGTTCTATTTTTAGGATCAGATCCGAACTATTCCCTCGTTCCTGTGACCCGCTTCTCCCGATCCTTTGCACGATAATTATCCGCTTCCCGCCGATTGACTTTTCAGAGGGTAACAAAAAACAATGCAAATTGAGAGAAATAAGCCTACATGGGATTTGAGCTTGGGTCAAGTGGAAAAGACAACGCCTTACCAAGGCCAGCTACCAATACACCATGCCTACATTGTTGCTCAATAGATGAAAAATAAACCTTCTAAAACAGTTTGTTTACTACAGTCTAAGTACATACAGAAGTATTTTTCTGTTTTTTTTCAACTGAAGATGTAGTGTGTGAGTAAGAATCTATAGAGGGAATTCCGTATGACTTTTTCGTGTTAGGGTTCTTTAGGACATGTGGCTTTACGGAGTGTGTGCTTACGTGTATGTGTGTTGTACTTTGTCGCATCAAGTTTGAACGAGTTATATCATGGTGTTTTTTGTTGTGCCGCAAGTTTTGTACGTAAGTTAACATGTCGGTAGTGTGCAAAATACCATGCTATTTACGCAGAAGGTTTCGGCGGTACGTTTTAACAACTTTTTTCTTCTGGGTCCAAGTTACCATGGAGTTTGTACATATGTTATCATGTCTTCAGCGCAAAAAATACCATGATATTGACACGGAATTTACTGAGGTTTGTTACAATGACTTCTCCCATGGGTAAAAGTTACCAGGTGTTTATTCCGTAAGTTATCAGGTCTACTATGCATAAATTATCATGAAATTTAAGCTGAACTTAGCACGGGATGTTTCAATGACTTTTTCCTCCCCATCAAATTTTCCATGATGTTTGGATGCAAGTTATCAGGGATGCAGTGCGTAAAATCATCATAAAATTTACACATAAGTTATCGGGGTACGTTTCAGCAACTTATCACCCCCTCCTCCACCATAAAAGTTTTCACATAAGTTATCGGGGTATGTTTCAACAACTTCCCCCTCCCACCCTTGGGTAAGGGTTAGCACGGTGTTGATTATGTAAATTATCATGTCCGTGATGCGTAAATTATCATGCTATTTGCACAAAAGCTAATACGGATATTTTGACAACTTTTTCCCTTAGGTCAAAAGTTTTCATGATATTTGTACTTGAGTTATCAGGTATGCGGTGCATAAATCACCATGAAGTTTACACGGAAGTTACCGGGGTTTGTCCCAAAAACTTTTCCCCCGGGACAAAATTACCATGTCAAGGGTACCTAAGTTATCAGGTCTGTGGTTTGTAAATTAGAGTGCTAATTACACATAATTTACCGTTGTATGTTTCAACAAACTCTGCTCCCCATCAAAGTTACCAGACCCAAGGATACATATGTTATCAGGTATGTGACGTGTAAATTACCATGTTATTCACACAGAAGTTATTGGGGTATGTTTCATCAACTTCTTTTCTCATCAAAAATGGTTACTGTGGTGTTGGCGCGTAAGTTATCAGGTCTACGATGCCTAAATTACCATGCTATTCACGAAGTAGTTATCGGGGGTAGGTTTTATTCAGAAAAATCTAGGTTAAAAGTTATCGAGGTGTTTGCACGTAAGCTATCAGGTCTGCGGTGCGTAAATTATCATGTTATTCACACATAAGGTACCTGGGCTATACTTTATCAAAAAGAAAGTTCTAGGATCAAAAGTTTCGGTGATGTTTGCACGTAATTTATCAGGTCTATGGTACTTAAATTATCACATTCTTCACATGTAAGTTATCAGCGGTATGTTTCAAAAACTTTTTTCGTCTCGAGCCAAAGTTATCATGATGTTTGTACGTAAAGCAATCATGCTTGCGGTGTGTAAAATCCCATCCTTTCGAGATGACCTGCCACCTATCCTTCGCGAACATCTGCTATCTCTTGGACAACATATCATGTAGAAGCCTCATTGATTGCATCACAAACATTGTCGTCATCATCATCTAAGCATTGGCAGATATGCCACTTCCGTGATGAAGTGAAACCATAACGGTGCACTAGAGAAAAACTCATGATAAAAATCGACAAACGTAAACGGCGAATCATCTAATATTTGTTGGCAAGGTCCTCGGCATAGCCTAGAGCAAGTTGAGCACCCACCAAAAAATATCTCGGTTTATACCGAAAACTTGGCATAGAAAGGAAAAAGAAACACTCGGCTTACACTAGAGGCTCGCCAAAGTACCTGCCACGTGGGACCTATCCATGGGAAGCCCCGACCGGCCTGCCCGGCCCGAAAAAGCCCGACCCGGCCCGGCCCGACGCTGCCCCCGACCGGGCTCGGGCCTAGATTTTGAGCCCGAAGGCCGGGCCGGGCCGGGCCTGGGCCCATCGTTTTTTCATTTCTCTGAAGGTCGGGCCGGGCCTGCCTGGAGTCCGACAGGCTTTTACGTGTTCTGGCCGGGCTCGGTACCAGAAAACAGGCCCGATGGCCGGGCCTGGCCGGGCTCGGGCCTGGGTTTTTTTGTCGGGCTTGGCTAGGCCCGACCCGAAGCCCAGCCCGGCCCGAGGTATGGCCAGGTATACACGTGGCCATCCTCACCGCACTTGCCAGCTCCATGACAACAACAATTGCTACAAGCCGAGTACCAGCTAACGGCACACTCCATTTATGTATTTCCTTTTCTTTTTAAATATGCCCTAATGTAAGCCAAGTGCTTGATAAAAAACACTCGACTTACACTTGTGATTTTGTTTCCATGCATTTTTTCATTAGATAATACACAAAGTATATTTTCATTTTAGTTTTCTTTTATTGTATTGTCTTTCTTCCCCGTCTCTTTCCCGCTCATTCTCTCCCGCCAATTTTCAGCCGCCTATTATATTCCCTCTACTTCTCTCGCTCTTTCTATTGTAACCGCCACTTTTCCATTTCAAAGTTGTCTGTTGACTTTTTCCTCAGTACACAACCCTAGTGTACCAATGCAAGGTCTCCATGCGAACGGAGGAGTGGTTCTGACACATCCTCATTACGAGGAGTGGCTCTAACAATCCGAGTAAATATGTCCATGCAGTGGGTGGTAGCAGAGAGGGATCTCCACTGGGGATCTCGTGTGTCGGGATTCATATCTGAAGAAGCTCATTATGAGGAAACATTTAGAGTTCACTTCAGATTACTTCCAAGCCCACTGAAATTTTCTAACGCGCAAGTCGGTTTTGAAAGTGGTTTTTCATTTTAGAGAAAGTGCAACTCAGATTTCAAAATTATTTCAAAATTTTGGTTGGTACCGAAACTTTTGCAGCCTAAGTGTTTCGGATAAGTTTCAAACTAATTTCAAATAAGATTTAAATTATGTAGAAAATTAAAATACAAAGAATTTTGATAGAATTAAATCCGAAATAATTTTGAATTTTCTCAAATTATGATATTTGCAGTTGCAAGCCCGAACCCCAACCCCATGTGAGCAAGTCTTTCTCCTTCCCTTTTCATAGCATGGGTTTTTTTTTCCTTTCTGACAAGAACTTTCAAGCAGCCTAGCGCTGGAGGGCTGAGGCCTAGTGTGGCCACCTGGCCCATGCGCAGAGCGAGAACACGTACGAATAAAAAAATTACCAATGTACGAACAAAATATTGACTCGGGAAAAATGATGAAAATCTGGTGTTGACGTATGAATATCTGGGAGGAAGAATATTTCCTCCTTTTAATGTAGACTAGCAAACCTACCCGTGAGTTGCAACGGTGGATAAAAAAGTTACATGCTGGCCAAATAAGTATGACTCAATACTTCGACATATGAGCGTCCTCTATTTTAACACGGTGGCTCATATTTTGACACTTGTCTTTCTTCCGACCCGCGTTGATGATGGACTCGATGTCCACGTGCTCGCAATGCATTCGACATGTTAAATCCCAAGGCAATGAGCTTGCCACCGCATGACACACTTGTCATTGTGTAACGCAAGGAAATTTATAAAACTTTAAAAATAAATCTCATCTACCACGAACAACTCCCGACACATAGACATATAAAGACTTTCCAAAAAAATAATCAAAACCTAGACATAAAAGACTTTTGAAACGACGAATAGTTTTTTGAATCGACAAACATTTAAAATTCACAAACGTTTGTTTTGTTTAGCCAAACATTTATTGAGTACATGAATAGTTTTCGAAATCATGAAAAAATTGAATCAATGATTTTTTTAATTAGGACAAAAAATATAAATTCACAAAATAGTTTCATTTTTTTGAGTATTTTCAAAAACTACATGGACATTATTTTAGAATCACAAATATGTTTTGAATACATGCTCATTTTTTCAAAATCAAGAACATGATTTTATTTCCCAAAAAATTTTAAAATTGCGATTTGGCTTATAATTTGCAAACATTTTTTAAAATAACCAACATTTTTTGAAACCATGAAATGTTTATGATTTTTCAAACATTTTTAAATTCACAAACATTTTATGATTTCTCAAACATTTTTTTCAAAAGTCGCAACTTTTTGAAATTTGAACATTTTTGTCAAATCGCCAACATAATTTGAAACCATATAAAATGATTTATTGAACATTTTTAAAATTCATAAACATTTTATGATTTCTCTAACATTTTTTTTTCAAAACTCGCAAATTTTTGAAATTTGTTTAAAGAAGAAATAAAAAACAGAAAAAGATGAACGAAAAGACAAAAACCAAATGGAAAAAACAGGGGCACCATGCCCCGCGGGCCGGCCCATAAGCATGTACTTGGGGGAGGAGTGTTGGGGAACGTAGTAATTTCAAAAAATTTCCTACGCACACGCAAGATCATGGTGATGCATAGCAACAAGAGGGGAGAGTGTTGTCTCGCACCCTCGTGAGACCCGGCGAAGCGATCACAACGTAGAGGAAGTAGTCGACGTTCTCCTCGCGATCCGACCGATCCCGCGCCGTTACTCCGGCGCCCGAGTTCTTGACACACGTACAGCTCGATGACGTCCCTCGACTCGATCCAGCCGAGTGTCGAGGGAGAGTTCCACAAGACGACGGCGTGGTGACGATCTTGATGTTTCACTGCAGGGCTTCGCCTAAGCTTTGCGACGGTATGACCGAGGTGGAATATGGTGGAGGGGGCACCGCTGCGGCTAAGGAACGATCCGTAGATCAATACTTGTGTGTTCTAGGGTGCCCCCTGCCCCGTATATAAAGGAGGGAGGGGGAGGCCGCCCGCCCCTATGGGCGCTGCCAAGGAGGGGGAGTCCACCTCCTAGTTGAGTAGGACTCCCTTTCCTAGTCCAACTAGGAAGGAGAAGGGGAAGGAAAGAGAGGGAGAGGGAAGGGGGCCCCCCCCTCCTTGTCCTATTCGGACTCCCACAGGCGCCACCTCTGGTGCGGCCCTCTCTCTCCCTCTTGGCCCACTAAGGCCCATACTTCCCCGGGGTTCCGTAACCCTCCGGCACTCCGTTTTCTCCGAAACTTCCGAACCTTTCCGTGTCCGAATATAGCCGTCCAATATATCAATCTTTATGTCTCGACCATTCCGAGACTCCTCGTCATGTCCGTGATCACATCCGGGACTCAACTTCTTCGGTACATCAAAATACATAAACTCATAATAACCGCCATCGAAACCTTAAGCGTGCGGACCCTACGGTTCGAGAACAATGTAGACATGACCTAGAACTATTCTCGGTCAATAACCAATAGCGGACCTGGATGCCCATATTGGTTCCTACATATTCTATGAAGATCTTTATCGGTCGATCCGCATAACAACATACGTTGTTCCTTTGTCATTGGTATGTTACTTGCCCGAGATTCGATCGTCGGTATCCAATACCTAGTTCAATCTCGTTACGGCAAGTCTCTTTACTCGTTCCGTAATACATCATCTCACAGCTAACTCATTAGTTGTAATGCTTGCAAGGCTTCAATGATGTGTATTACCGAGAGGGCCCAGAGATACCTCTCCGACAATCGGAGTGACAAAACCTAATCTCAAATACGCCAACCCAACATCTACCTTTGGAGACACCTGTAGTACTCCTTTATAATCACCCGATTCGTTGTGACGCTTGGTAGCACCAAAGTGTTCCTCCGTAAACGGAGTTGCATAATCTCATAGTTATAGGAACATGTATAAGTCATGGATAAAAGCAGTAGCAACATACTAAACGATCGTGTGCTAAGCTAATGGGATGGGTCATGTCAATCAGATCATTCTACTAATGATGTGACCTCGTTAATCAAATAACAACTCTTTGTTCATGGTTAGGAAACATAACCATCTTTGATTAACAAGCTAGTCTAGTAGAGGCATACTAGTGACATGTTGTTTGTTTATGCATTCACACATGTATCATGTTTCCGGTTAATACAATTCTAGCATGAATGATAAACATTTATCATGAAATAAGGAAATAAATAATAACTTTATTATTGCCTCTAGGGCATATTTCCTTCAGTCTCCCACTTGCACTAGAGTCAATAATCTAGATTACATTGTAATGATTCTAACACCCATGGAGTCTTGGTGCTGATCATGTTTTGCTCGTGGAAGAGGCTTAGTCAACGGGTCTGCAACATTCAGATCCGTATGTATCTTGCAAATCTCTATGTCTCCCACCTGGACTAAGTCCCGGATGGAATTGAAGCGTCTCTTGATGTGCTTGGTCCTCTTGTGAAATCTGGATTCCTTCGCTAAGGCAATTGCTCCAAGATTGTCACGAAGATTTTCATTGGACCCGATGCACTAGGTATGACACCTAGATCGGATATGGACTCCTTCATCCGACTCCTTCATTAGCTGCTTCGAAGCTGCTATGTACTCCGCTTCACATGTAGATCCCGCCACGACGCTTTGTTTAGAACTGCACCAACCGACAGCTCCTCCGCTTAGTGTAAATACATATCCGGTCTGCGATTTAGAATCGTCCGGATCGGTGTCAAAGCTTGCATCAACGTAACTGCCACGATGAGCTCTTTGTCACCTCCATATACGAGAAACATATCCTTAGTCCTTTTCGGTATTTCAGATGTTCTTGACCGCTGTCCAATGATCCACTCTGGATTACTTTGGTATCTCCTGCTAGGCTTATAGCAAGGCACACATCAGTCTGGTACACAGATTGCATACATGATAGAGCCTATGGCTGAAGCATAGGAACATCTTTCATTTTCTCTCTATCTTCTGCAGTGGTCGGGCATTGAGTCTTACTCAACTTCACACCTTGTAACACAGGCAAGAACCCTTTCTTTGCTTGATCCATTTTGAACTTCTTCAAAATTTTGTCAAGGTATGTGCTTTGTGAAAGTCCAATTAAGCGTCTTGATCTATCTCTATAGATCTTGATGCCCAATATGTAAGCAGCTTCACCGAGGTCTTTCATTGAAAAACTCTTATTCAAGTATCCCTTTATGCTATCCAGAAATTCTATATCATTTCCGATCAGCAATATGTCATCTACATATAATATCAGAAATGCTACAGAGCTCCCACTCACTTTCTTGTAAATACAGGCTTCTCCAAAAGTCTGTACAAACCCAAATGCTTTGATCACACTATCAAAGCGTTTATTCCAACTCCGAGATGCTTGCACCAGTCCATAGATGGATCGCTGGAGCTTGCATACTTTGTTAGCTCCTTTTGGATCGACAAAACCTTCTGGTTGCATCATATACAACTCTTCTTCCAGAAATCCATTCAGGAATGCAGTCTTTACATCCATTTGCCAAATTTCATAATCATAAAATGCGGCAATTGCTAACATGATTCGGACAGACTTAAGCATCGCTACGGGTGAGAAGGTCTCATCGTAGTCAATCCCTTGAACTTGTCGAAAACCCTTTGCGACAAGTCGAGCTTTGTAGACGATAACATTACCGTCGGCGTCGGTCTTCTTCTTGAAGATCCACTTGTTTTCTATTGCTTGCCTACCCTCGGGCAAGTCAACCAAAGTCCATACTTTGTTTTCATACATGGATCCCATCTCGATTTCATGGCCTCAAGCCATTTTGCGGAATCTGGGCTCACCATCGCTTCTTCATAGTTCGTAGGTTCATCATGATCTAGTAGCATGATTTCCGAACAGGATTACCGCACCACTCAGTGCGGATCTTACTCGTTGATCTACGAGGTTCTCAGTAGTAACTTGATCTGAAGTTTCATGATCAACATCATCAACTTCCTCACTACTTGGTGTAGATGTCTCGAAAACCAGTTTCTGCGATTTAACTACTTTCAAGTAAGGGAGAAGGTACTATTACCTCATCAAGTTCTACTTTCCTCCCACTCACTTCTTTCGAGAGAAACTCCTTCTCTAGAAAGGATCCATTCTTAGCAACGAATGTCTTGCCTTCGGATCTGTGATAGAAGGTGTACCCAACTGTCTCCTTTGGGTATCCTATGAAGACACATTTCTCGATTTGGGTTCGAGCTTATCAGGTTGAAGCTTTTTCACATAAGCATCGCATCCCCAAACTTTAAGAAACGACAACTTTGGTTTCTTGCCAAACCACAGTTCATAAGGTGTCGTCTCAACGGATTTCGACGGTGTTCTATTCAGTGTGAATGCGGCCGTCTCTAGAGCATAACCCCAAAACGATAGCGGTAAATCTGTGAGAGACATCATAGATCGCACCATATCTGGCAAAGTGCGACATCTGACGTTCGGACACACCATTACGCTGTGGTGTTCCGGTGGCGTGAGTTGCGAAACTATTCCGCATTGTTTCAAATGTAGACCAAACTCGTAACTCAAATATTCACCTCCACGATCGATCGTAGAAATTTAATTTTCTTGTTACGATGATTTTCAACTTCACTCTGAAATTTTTGAACTTTTCAAATGTTTCAGACTTATGTTTCATTAAGTAGATATACCCATATCTGCTTAAGTCATCTGTGAAGGTGAGAAAATAACGATATCCGCCACGAGCCTCAACATTCATCGGACCCCATACATCTCAGTATGTATGATTTCCAACAAATCTGTTGCTCTCTCCATAGTACCGAGAACGGTGTTCTAGTCATCTTGCCCATGAGGCACGGTTCGCAAGTGCCAAGTGATTCATAATCAAGTGACTCCAAAAGTCCATCAAGATGGAGTTTCTTCATGCGCTTTACACCGATATGACCTAAACGGCAAGTGCCACAAATAAGTTGCACTATCATTATCAACTCTGCATCTTTTGGCTTCAACATTATGAATATGTGTATCACTACTATCGAGATTCATCAAAAATAGACCACTCCTCAAGGGTGCATGACCATAAAAGATATTACTCATATAAATAGAACAACCATTATTCTCTGATTTAAATGAATAACCGTCTCGCATCAAACAAGATCCAGATATAATGTTCATGCTCAACGCAGGCACCAAATAACAATTATTTAGGTCTAAAACTAATCCCGAAGGTAGATGTAGAGGTAGCATGCCGACCGCGATCACATCGACTTTGGAACCATTTCCCACGCGCATCGTCACCTCGTCCTTTGCCAGTGTTCGCTTAATCCGTAGTCCCTGTTTCGAGTTGCAAATATTAGCAATGTAACCAAGATCAAATACCAGTGCTCTGCGAGCTCTAGTAAGGTACACATCAATAACATGTATATCACATATACCTTTGTTCACCTTGCCATCCTTCTTATCCGCCAAATACTTGGGGCAGTTCCGCTTCCAAAGGACCACCGCTTGCAATAGAAGCACTCGGTTTCAGCTTAGGTCCGAGACTTGGGTTTCTTCTCTTGAGCAGCAACTTGCTTGCTGTTCTTCTTGAAGTTCCTTCTTCTTCCCTTTGCCTTTCTTCTTGAAACTAGTGGTCTTATTGACCATCAACACTTGATGCTCCTTCTTGATTTCTACCTCCGCAGCCTTTAGCATTGCGAAGAGCTCGGTATAGTCTTTACTAACCCTTGCATATTATAGTTCATCACGAAGCCTTTGTAGCTTGGTGGCGTGATTGAAGAATTCATCAATGACACAATCATCCGGAAGATTAACTCCCAATTGCGTCAAGTGATTGTAATACCCGACATTCGAGTATGTGCTCACTAATGTAACTATTCTCCTCCATCTTGCAGCTATAGAACTTATTGGAGACTTCATATCTCTCAATCCGGGCATTCTGTTGGAATATTAACTTCAACTCCTGGAACATCTCATATGCTCCATGACGCTCAAAACGTCGTTGAAGTCCCGGTTCTAAGCCGTAAAGCATGGCACACTCGAACTATAGAGTAGTCATCAGCTTTGCTCGCCAGACGCTCACAACATCCGGCGTTGCTCCAAAGAAGAGCTCTGTCACCTAGCGGTGCATCCAGACGTAACTCTTACGTGCAGCAATGAGGATGATCCTCAAATTACGGACCCAGTCCGTGTAATTGCTACCATCATCTTTCAACTTTGCTTTCTCAAGGAACGCATTAAAATTCAACGGAACAACAAAGACGAGCCATCTATCTACAATCAAACATAAACAAGCAAGATACTATCGGTACTAAGTTCATGATAAATTTAAGTTCATTTAATCATATTACTTAAGAACTCCCACTTAGAAAAACATCCTCCAGTTATCTAAGTGATCACGTGATCCAAATCAACTAAACCATAACCGATCATCACGTGAAATGGAGTAGTTTTCAATGGTGAACATCTTATGTTGATCATATCTACTATATGATTCACGCCGACCTTTCGGTCTCCGTGTTCCGAGGCCATATCTGCATATGCTAGGCTCGTCAAGTATAACCCGAGTATTCTGCGTGTGCAAAACTGGCTTGCACCCGTTGTAGATGGACGAGAGCTTATCACACCCGATCATCACGTGGTGTCCGGGCACGACGAACTTTGGCAACGGTGCATACTCGGGAGAACACTTCTTGATAATTTAGTGAGAGATCATCTTATAATGCTACCGTCAATCAAAGCAAGATAAGATGCATAAAGGATAAACATCACATGCAAATCAATATAAGTGATATGATATGGTCATCATCATCTTGTGCTTCGTGATCTTCATCTCCGCAGCACCACCATGATCACCATCGTCACCGGCGCGACACCTTGATCTCCATCGTAGCATCGTTGTCGTCTCGCCAATCTTATGCTTCTACGACTATCGCTACCGCTTAGTGATAAAGTAAAGCATTACAGGGCGATTGCATTGCATACAATAAAGCGACAACCATATGGCTCCAGCCAGTTGCCGATAACTTCGGTTACAAAACATGATCATCTCATACAATAAAATATAGCATCATGTCTTGACCATATCACATCACAACATGCCCTGCAAAAACAAGTTAGACGTCCTCTACTTTGTTGTTGCAAATTTTACGTGGCTGCTACGGGCTTAAGCAAGAACCAGTCTCACCTACGCATCAAAACCACAACGATACTTCGTCAAATAGACTCCGTTTTAACCTTCTCAAGGACCGGGCGTAGCCACACTCGGTTCAACTAAAGTGAGAGAGACAGGCACCCACCAGTCACCTTTAAGCAACGAGTGCTCGTAGCGGTGAAACCAGTCTCGCGTAAGCGTACGCGTAATGTCGGTCAGGCCGCTTCATCCCACAATACCGCTGAACCAAAGTATGACATGCTGGTAGGTAGTATGACTTGTATCGCCCACAACTCACTTGTGTTCTACTCGTGCAAAACATCAAACCATAAAAACCTGGCTCGGATGCCACCGTTGGGGAACGAGTAATTTCAAAAATTTCCTACGCACACGCAAGATCATGGTGATGCATAGCAACGAGAGGGAGAGTGTTGTCTCGCACCCTCGAGACCCGGCGAAGCGATCACAACGTAGAGGAAGTAGTCGACGTTCTCCTCGCGATCCGACCGATCCGGCGCCGTTACTCGGCGCCCCGAGTTCTTGACACACGTACAGCTCGATGACGTCCCTCGACTCGATCCAGCCGAGTGTCGAGGAGAGTTCCACAAGACGACGGCGTGGTGACGATCTTGATGTTTCACCGGCGCAGGGCTTCGCTTAAGCTTCACGGTATGACCGAGGTGGAATATGGTGGAGGGGGCACCGCACACGGCTAAGGAACGATCCGTAGATCAATACTTGTGTGTTCTAGGGTGCCCCCTGCCCCGTATATAAAGGAGGGAGGGGAGGCCGGCCGCCCCTATGGGCGCGCCAAGGAGGGGGAGTCCACCTCCTAGTTGAGTAGGACTCCCTTTCCTAGTCCAACTAGGAAGGAGAAGGGGAAGGAAAGAGAGGAGAGAGAGAGAAGGGGCCGCCCCCTCCTTGTCCTATTCGGACTCCCACAGGGGGCGCCACCTCCTGGTGTGGCCCTCTCTCTCCCTCTTGGCCCACTAAGGCCCATACTTCCCCGGGGTTCCGGTAACCCCTCCGCACTCCGTTTTCTCCGAAACTTCCGAACCTTTCCGGTGTCCGAATATAGCCGTCCAATATATCAATCTTTATGTCTCGACCATTCCGAGACTCCTCGTCATGTCCGTGATCACATCCGGGACTCAACTTCTTCGGTACATCAAAATACATAAACTCATAATAACCGCCATCGAAACCTTAAGCGTGCGGACCCTACGGTTCGAGAACAATGTAGACATGACCTAGAACTATTCTCGGTCAATAACCAATAGCGGGACCTGGATGCCCATATTGGTTCCTACATATTCTACGAAGATCTTTATCGGTCGACCGCATAACAACATACGTTGTTCCTTTGTCATTGGTATGTTACTTGCCCGAGATTCGATCGTCGGTATCCAATACCTAGTTCAATCTCGTTACGCAAGTCTCTTTACTCGTTCCGTAATACATCATCTCACAGCTAACTCATTAGTTGTAATGCTTGCAAGGCTTCATGATGTGTATTACCGAGAGGGCCCAGAGATACCTCTCCGACAATCGGAGTGACAAAACCTAATCTCAAATACGCCAACCCAACATCTACCTTTGGAGACACCTGTAGTACTCCTTTATAATCACCCGATTCGTTGTGACGCTTGGTAGCACCAAAGTGTTCCTCCGTAAACGGAGTTGCATAATCTCATAGTTACGAGAACATGTATAAGTCATGGATAAAAGCAGTAGCAACATACTAAACGATCGTGTGCTAAGCTAATGGGATGGGTCATGTCAATCAGATCATTCTACTAATGATGTGACCTCGTTAATCAAATAACAACTCTTTGTTCATGGTTAGGAAACATAACCATCTTTGATTAACAAGCTAGTCTAGTAGAGGCATACTAGTGACATGTTGTTTGTTTATGCATTCACACATGTATCATGTTTCCGGTTAATACAATTCTAGCATGAATGATAAACATTTATCATGAAATAAGGAAATAAATAATAACTTTATTATTGCCTCTAGGGCATATTTCCTTCAAGGAGGTGCCTAAGAAAAGGGTGTGTGAAAAACATTGGAATCTGGGGTTCGAACTCTAGTCTTCTGGGTGGGAGAATTCGGCCACAACAACTATGTCGCTAGTATGTGCGCGCTATATATTGGGTATCATACCTTTAAAAGAACTAAGCGCGACGGGTACTTTGAAAAACAAACTAATCATTTTCTTCACTTATGGGGGTGGCACAACAGGTAATATATAGCAATTTTGAGGGTAATTTTTAGATGGACGACCAGAAGCAATACTCGCTTTACTATTAGGTAAGAGATATAGATAAGGCATAGTCTTCTAATATATTGTGACCATTAAATATTAAATCTAATGGCTAAATTAATCTTGTGGATGTGGATTAACGTGGAGTAGTATAAGATGATGATCTCGTTCACAAATATAAGGTTGTAAGAAAAGTTCTCATAGCCATGCCTATACTTATTATAAGTGTTTTCTGATTCAACTTGATTTTGGTCAGGTCAAAAGTTGGAATAAATAGTCTTTCAAAAGCTTGGTAGAAACCCCTGACTTTAAGGTGCTTTCCTCTGATGGGTTCAATAAACTCAGGGTCACCTATGGGGAAAAGGCGAGAATCCTTTCAGCTCCTTTATCGGGCCACTAAAGGGACTAATTAGTCGTGCAGCAGTTCGTGCCCTTTGCCGCTTATGCTGGAGCCCCCATTGCCTGGCCAGATCTTGGATCTCGCCAGGGCGAGGCTACTAGAGTCCGTTCCGGACGAGGGCCACGTGTCCTGCCATGATCCCTCCAAGAAGAAGAAGGAGGTCGAGTGCCTTTTGAAGAGGAGGCGAGCATGGCTGTTGCGACTCCCAAAGAGGAGGGGCAATAATGGTTGCGAGGAGGAGATAGGTGATGATGTCGGGGAGGAGGACAATGAGTCCTTCAAGGAGGAAGAGCTGTAGGCGAGGAAGACACCACCACTATTTCACCCTGGGGATCCTGAATAGGGGCGGAGCGGTGCTACGTCTTGAGCTTGCGTTGGTTTTTCTTGAAGAGGAAAGGGTGATGCAGCAATAGTAGCGTAAGTATTTCCCTCAGTTTTTGAGAACCAAGGTATCAATCCTGTAGGAAGCTCCTCAAAAGTCCCACGCACCTAGACAATAAACAAAGAACTCGCAACCAACGCAATAAAGGGGTTGTCAATCCCTTCACGGCCACTTGCGAAAGTGAGATCTGATAGAGATAGTATGATAAGATAAATATATTTTTGGTATTTTATAATATAGATGCGAAAAGTAAAGATGCAAATAAAAGTAGATTGAAAGCTTATATGATAAAAGATAGACCCGGGGGCCATAGGTTTCACTAGTGGCTTATCTCAAGATAGCATAAGTATTACGGTGGGTGAACAAATTACTGTCGAGAAATTGATAGAAAAGCGAATAATTATGAGATTATCTAGGCATGATCATGTATATAGGCATCACGTCCATGACAACTAGACCGACTCCTGCCTGCATCTACTACTATTACTCCACACATCGACCGCTATCCAGCATGCATCTAGAGTATTAAGTTCATAAGAACAGAGTAACGCATTAAGAAAGATGACATGATGTAGAGGGATAAACTCAAGCAATATGATATAAACCCCATCTTTTTATCCTCGATGGCAACAATACAATACGTGCCTTGCAATCCTTTCTGTCACTGGGTAAGGACACCGCAAGATTGAATCCAAAGCTAAGCACTTCTCCCATGGCAAGAAAGATTAATCTAGTAGGCCAAACCAAACTGATAATTCGAAGAGACTTGCAACGATAACTCAATCATAAATAAAAGAATTCAGAGGAGATTCAAATATTTCTCATAGATAAACTTGATCATAAACCCACAATTCATCGGATCTCGACAAACACACTACAAAAAGAGTTACATAAAATAGATCTCCAGAAGAGAGGGGGAGAACATGGTATTGAGATCCAAAAAGAGAGAAGAAGACATCTAGCTAATAACTATGAACCCGAAGGTCTGTGGTAAACTACTCACAACTCATCGGAAGGGCTATGGTGTTGATGTAGAAGCCCTCTGTGGTCGATTCCCCCTCCGGCGGAGCGCCGACGAAGGCTCCAAGATGGGATCTCGCGGATACAGAAGTTTACGGTGCTGGAAATTGTTTTTCGTTGGCTCCCTGGATGTTTTAGGGGTACATGGGTATATATAGGAGGAAGAAGTACGTCGGTAGCCGCCTGAGGTGCCCAGAAGACAGGGGGCGCGCCCAGAGGGGGTGGGCGCGCCCTCCTATCTCCTGGCCGCCTCGATTGCTTCTTGACTTGCACTCCAAGTCCTCTGGATCACGTTCGTACCAAAAATCATGCTCCCAAAGGTTTCATTCCGTTTGGACTCCGTTTGATATTCATTTTCTTCAAAATACTAAAATAGGCAAAAAAACAGCAATACAGGCTGGGCCTCCGGTTAGTAGGTTAGTCCCAAAAATGATATAAATGTGTAAAATAAAGCCCCCATAAACATCCAAAAGGGTTAATATAATAGCATGGAACAATAAAAAATTATAGATATGTTGGAGACGTATCAAGCATCCCCAAGCTTAATTCCTGCTCGTCCTCGAGTAGGTAAATGATAAAAACAGAATTTTTGATGTGGAATGCTACCTAGCATAATTCTCAATGTAATTCTCTTTATTGTGGCATGAATGTTCAGATCCAAATGATTCAAAATAAAAGTTCATATTGACAAAAGAAATAGTAATACTTCAAGCATACTAATCAAAGCAATCATGTCTTCTCAAAATAACATGGCTAAAGAAAGTTCATCACTACAAAATCATATAGTTAGGCTATGCTTCATTTTCGTCACACAAAAATGTTCCGAAATTCTACACCCCCCGATGACAAGCCAAGCAATTGTTTCGTACTTAAATAATCTCAAACTTTTTCAACCTTCACGCAATACATGAGCGTAAGCCATGGATATAGCACTATAGGTGGAATAGAATATGATGATGGGGATTGTGTGGAGAAGACAAAAAGGAGAAAGTCTCACATTGACGAGGATAATCAACGGGCTATGAAGATGCCCATCAATTGATGTCAACATGAGGAGTAGGGATTGCCATGCAACCAATGCACTAGAGCTATAAATGAATGAAAGCTCAACAAAATAAAACTAGTGGGTGCGCATCCAACTTGCTTGCTCATGAAGACCTAGGGCATTTGAGGAAGTCCATCGTAGGAATATACATATGAAAAAAATCCAACTAGTTTATGAAAGTGACAACATATGAGACTCACTATATGAAAAACATGGTGCTACTTTGAAGCAAAATATATGAGACTCACTATATGAAGGACATGGTGCTACTTTGAAGCACAAGTGTGGAAAAAGAGATAGTAACATTGCCCCTTTTTATTTATTTTCTTTTTTTCCTTTTTTTTTTTTTTTTTTTTTTTTTTTTTTTGGGACTTTCCTTTTTTTTCTTTTGGCCTTTCTTTTTTTTTCTTTTTTTCTTTGGGACAATGCTCTAATAATGATGATCATCACACTTTTATTGATTACAACAGATGAATTACAACTCGAAACTAGAACAAGATATGACTCTATATGAATGCCTCCGGCGGTGTACCAGGATGGTGCAATGAATCAAGAGTGACATGTATAAAAAATTATGCATGGTGGCTTTGCCACAAATACGGCGTCAACTACATGATCATGCAATGGCAATATGACAAAAGTAATGTATGCCATGATGATGAACGGAACGGTGGAAAGTTGCATGGCAATATATCTCGGAATGGCTATGGAAATGCCATAATAGGTAGGTATTGTGGCTGTTTTGAGGAGGATATAAGGAGGTTTATGTGTGATAGAGTGTATCGTATCACGGGGTTTGGATGCACCGGCGAAGTTTGCACCAACTCTCAAGGTGAGAAAGGGCAATGCACGGTGCCGAAGAGGCTAGCAATGGTGGAAAGGTAAAAGTGCGTATAATCCATGGACTCAACATTAGTCAAAAGAACTCATATACTTATTGCAAAAATTTAGAAGTCATCAAAAACCAAGCACTACGCGCATGCTCCTAGATGGATAGATTGGTAGGAAAAGACCATCGCTCGTCCCCGACCGCCACTCATAAAGATGCACAATCCAAGTACACTTCATGTTTCAAATTTGTTACACAACTTTAACCATACGTGCATGCTACGGGACTTGCTAACTTAAACAGAAGCATTCTTTAAATTCGTAATCACCCAACTATCATGACTTTAATATTACTACCTCCATATCTCAAAACAATTATCAAGTATCAAATTGATCATAGCATCCAATTCACTTCCTATGATAGTTTTTATTATACACAACATGGATGCCTACCATTCTAGGACCAATTTATAACCATAGCAAATACCATGATGTTCTAAAAGACTCTCAAAATAATATAAGTGAAGCATGAAAGACAAGCAATTTCTACAAAATTAAGCCACCGCCGTGCTCTAAAAGATATAAGTGAAGCACTAGAGCAAAAACTATCTAGCTCAAAAGATATAAGTGAAGCACATAGAGTATTCTAACAAATTTCAATCAAGTAGGCTTCTCCCAAAAGGTTTGTACAGAAAGGATGATTGTGGTAAACTAAAAAGAAAATACTAATATAATACACGACGCTCCAAGCAAAACACATATCATGTGGTGAATAAAAATATAGCTCCAAGTAAAGTTACCAATGAACGAAGATGAAAGAGGGGATGCCTTCCCGGGGCATCCCCAAGCTAAGGCTTTTGGCTATTCTTGAATATGTTGGGGTGCCATGGGCATCCCCAAGCTTAGGCTTTTGCCACTCCTTATTCCATAGTCCATCAAATCTTTACCCAAAACTTGAAAACTTCACAACACAAAACTCAACAGGAAATCTCATAAGCTCTGTTAGTGAAAGAAAACAAAACCACCACATAAGGTACTGTAATGAACTCATTCTTTATTTATTTTGGTGTTAAACCTACTTTATTCCAAGTTCTCTATGGTTCATACCACTTAATACTATCCATAGATGCATCACAATAAGCAAACAACACACGAAAAACAGAATCTGTCAAAAACAGAACAGTATGTAGCAATCTGTAACTAACACAAACTTATGGAACTTTAAAAATCCTACCAAAATAGGAAGTCCTGGACAATTTGTCCATTGATCAAAAAAGAATCAACGCACAAGCACGTTTATGTGATTTAACAAAACTAAATTCGTGCGCGCAAAGTTTCTGTTTTTCAGCAGAATCACATCAACTATCATCATAGGTTATCCTATAGGTTCTACTTGGCACAAACACTAATTAAAAGATAAAAACACATCTAAACAGAAGGTAGATGCAAGATTTATTACTAAACAGGAACAAAAACAAAAAACACAAAGAAAATTGGGTTGCCTCCCAACTAGCGCTATCGTTTAACGCCCCTAGCTAGGCATAAAAGGGAAGATAGATCTAACGAGTGCCATCTTTGGCACTAAATTCATAAGTAGCCCGCATGATTGATTCATAAGGTAATTTGACTTTCTTTCTTGGAAACTGCTCCATGCCTTTCCTTAATAGAAATTGGAATCTAATATTCCCTTCCTTCATATCAATAATCGCGCCAATCGTTCTAAGGGAAGGTCTACCAAGAATAATAGGGCAAGAAAGATTGCAATCAATATCAAGAACGATAAAATCTACGGGCACCAAATTTCTATTTGCAACAATGAGAACATCATTGATCCTTCCCATTGGCTTTTTAATGGTGGAATCCGCGAGGTGCAAATTCAAAGAGAAATCATCAAGATCATGGAAACCTAGAATATCACATAAAGTTTTCGAATCGTGGAAACACTAGCACCCAAATCACACAAAGCAAAACACTCATGATCTTTAATTTTAATCTTTATAGTAGGTTCCCACTCATCATTAAGTTTTCTAGGTATAGAAACTTCCAAATTAAATTTTTCATCATAAGATTGCATCAAGGCATCAACGATATGTTTGGTAAAAGCTTTAGTTTGACTATAAGCATGAGGAGAATTAACAACGGATTGCAACAAGGAAATACAACCTTCTAAAGAACAATTATAATAATAAAATTTCTTGAAATCCGAGATAGTGGGTTCAATGCTATTTAAAGTCATGACCTCTCCAATCCCAGTTTTACCAAATTTAGCATCAAGATCTAAAAACTCCGAATTGTTGGGACGCCTTCTAACTAAGGTTGACTCATCTCCAGTCCCATTATTATCAAGATTCATATTGCAAAACAAAGATCTAATAGGAGACACATCAATAACTTTAAGATCTTCATCATTATTTTCATGGAAACTAGAAGAACACGCCTTTACAAAGCAATCTTTCTTAGCACGCAATATAGCGGTTATTTCCTTGCACTCATCAATGGAAATTCTCATGGCTTTGAGAGACTCATTGATATCATGCTTAGGAGGAGGAGATCTAAGTTTAAGAGAATCAACATCAAGCGAAAGTCTATCAACGTTCCCAACCAAATCATCAACTTTGAGCAATTTTTCTTCAAGCAAAGCATTAAAATTCTTTTGAGAAATCATAAATTCTTTCACACTATTCTCAAAATCAGAGGGTATCTTATTGAAATTACCATAAGTATTATTGTAAGAATTTCCATAATTATTAGAGGAATTACTAGGGAACGGTCTAAAATTAAAGTTTCCTCTATAAGCATTGTTTCCAAAAAAAATTCCTACCAAAGAAATTCACATCCATAGATTCATTATTATTCTCAATCAAAGTAGAGAAAGGCATATCATTGGGATCAAGAAGAGTATTTTTAGTAGCAAACAACTTCATAAGTTCATCCATATTTCCACTCAAAACATTGATTTCTTCTATAGCATGCACTTTTTTACTAGAAATAATTAGCCATAATATTATCAAGAAGTTTTGTAGCATCTCCTAACGTGATTTCCATAAACGTGCCTCCCACGGCCGAATCTAAAAGATTTCATAAGCAAAGTTCAAACCGGCATAAATTTTTGCATGATCATCCATAAATTCAAACCATGAGTAGGGCAATTGCGAATCATCAATTTCATTCTTTCCCAAGATTGGGCAAAATGCTCATGATCAAGTTGTTTAAAATTCATAATATCGTTCCTAAGAGTGATAATCTTAGCGGGTGGAAAATACTTAGAGATAAAAGCATCTTTGCACTTGTTCCAAGAATCAATAAAATTTTTAGGCAAAGACGAAAACAAAACTTTAGCACAATCTCTAAGTGAAAACGGAAATAACTTCAATTTAACAATATCATTATCAGTATCTTTCTTCTTTTGCATATCACACAAATCAACAAATTTGTTTAGATGAGTAGCGGCATCTTCACTAGGAAGGCCGGCGAATTGATCTTTCATAATAAGATTCAGCAAAGCAGTATTGATTTCACAAGACTCAACATCATTAAGAGGAGCAATCGGAGTACTAAGGAAATCATTATTATTGGTATTGGAGAAATCACAATTTGGTATTATCTTGCGCCATGGCAACAATTAATCCAACACACAAGCAAACAGAAAAAGGCAACCGAAAAAGAGAGGAGGAGATTGGGAAAGAGAGGCAAATAAAACGGCAAGGGTGAAGTGGGGGAGAGGAAAACGAGAGGCAAATGGCAAATAATGTAAATGCGAAGGAGATGAGTTTGTGATGGGTACTTGGTATGTCTTGACTTGAGCGAAGACCTCCCCGGCAACGGT
This sequence comes from Aegilops speltoides, assembly GCA_021437245.1. Classification (NCBI taxonomy): domain Eukaryota; kingdom Viridiplantae; phylum Streptophyta; class Magnoliopsida; order Poales; family Poaceae; genus Aegilops; species Aegilops speltoides. Next base: position 409,155,603 of record CM038145.1, on the reverse strand, counting down.
GCCAGAAATCCTTCTTGCTACGTATTGAGCTTGCATTGGTTTTCCTTGAAGAGGAAAGGGTGATGCAGCAACAGTAGCGTAAGTATTTCCCTCAGTTTTTGAGAACCAAGGTATCAATCCAGAAGGAGGCTCCTCAAAAGTCCCACGCACCTACACAAACAAATAAAGAACTCACAACCAACGCAATAAAGGGGTTGTCAATCCCTTCACGGCCACTTGCGAAAGTGAGATCTGATAGAGATAGTATGATAAGATAAATATATTTTTGGTATTTTATAATATAGATGCGAAAAGTAAAGATGCAAATAAAAGCAGATTGAAAGCTTATATGATAAAAGATAGACCCGGGGGCCATAGGTTTTACTAGTGGTTTCTCTCAAGATAGCATAAGTATTACGGTGGGTGAACAAATTACTGTCGAGCAATTGATAGAAAAGCGAATAATTATGAGATTATCTAGGCATGATCATGTATATAGGCATCACGTCCGTGACAAGTAGACCGACTCCAGCTTGCATCTACTACTATTACTCCACACATCGACCGCTATCCTGCATGCATCTAGAGTATTAAGTTCATAAGAACAGAGTAACGCATTAAGAAAGATGACATGATGTAGAGGGATTAACTCAAGCAATATGATATAAACCCCATCTTTTTATCCTCGATGGCAACAGTACAATACGTGCCTTGCAACCCTTTCTGTCACTGGATAAGGACACCGCAAGATTGAACCCAAAGCTAAGCACTTCTCCCATGGCAAGAAAGATCAATCTAGTAGGCCAAACCAAACTGATAATTCAAAGAGACTTGCGAAGATAACTCAATCATACATAAAAGAATTCAGAGGAGATTCGAATATTTCTCAAAGATAAACTTGATCATAAACCCACAATTCATCGGATCTCGACAAACACACCGCAAAAAGAGTTACATCAAATAGATCTCCACAAGAGAGGGGGAGAACATGGTATTGAGATCCAAAAAGAGAGAAGAAGCCATCTAGCTAATAACTATGGACCCGGAGGTCTGTGGTAAACTACTCACAACTCATCGGATGGGCTATGTTGTTGATGTAGAAGTCCTCCATGGTCGATTCCCCCTCCGGTGGAGTGCCGGCGAAGGCTCCAAGATGGGATCTCGTGGATACAGAAGGTTACGGTGGTGAAAATTGTTTTTCGTTGGCTCCCTGGATGTTTTAGGGGTACATGGGTATATATAGGAGGAAGAAGTACGTCGGTGGCCGCCCGAGGGGCCCAGGAGATAGGAGGCGCGCCCAGAGGAGGTGGGCGCGCCCTCCTATCTCCTGGCCGCCTCAATTGCTTCTTGACTTGCACTCCAAGTCCTCTAGATCCCGTTCGTTCCAAAAATCACGCTCCCGAAGGTTTCATTCCGTTTGGACTACGTTTGATATTCCTTTTCTTTGAAATACTGAAATAGCCAAAAAAACAGCAATACGGGCTAGGCCTCCGGTTAGTAGGTTAGTCCCAAAAATGATATAAATGTGTAAAATAAAGCCCATAAACATCCAAAAGGGGTAATATAATAGCATGGAACAATCAAAAATTATAGATACGTTGGAGACGTATCAAGCGGCTTCCTCAAGCGCGGCAGGAGCTGAAGAGCAACAACAAGGCTCGCCGAGAATCGATGAGCCTATTGGGGATCTGGGTGCCTCTAGTGCAGGCGGTCTGTCACGGTGGTGAAGCCGTTGCAGAAGCGTAACGTCCATAGGCTAGTAAGTCCTCTTCCTACGTCTTTGACATTGCTTCTTGATGATACTATCTATGTTCCCACCAAAGTCTCACCCCTTCAGGCCTACCCGGTCAATTAAGGAGCTTGGCATGGCTTGAAGTTCTGTCGGTGGTGCCTGAAGGTCCCACGTCTAGCGATCGTGATACCGCACGGAATGATTGGCAGTAGTTGTTGGAGACTGCGGCGACCAAAGGGGGTAAGGGCATTGTCATTATCTTTTCCATTTTGAGGAGGATGAGAGATAATCTTAGTTCTATCTCCTCGCAATCTGCAATTTCTTCCTCTTCTCTTACTATTTAGGATCCCATGGTTGTAATCGGGCCCAAGCAATAGGTCACATACTTTCTTACTGCCACCGAGGTGGGGCGGGGAAGTCCCAGGCTGATGTTTCTAAGGCGAGGCAGCCACCGTCACTATCAAGGAAGTCATGTCTAGCGCTCTTCATACGGTGGTGTCTCCTGTGGTGTCACCGGTAGAGCCTGCACCCATGGTCACGCTCCCGCTTATGCCTCCTCCGAGGCCTGCCACCCATGCCTCGAAGTCCGAGGACACATACCTGGACATGAGGCAGATGAAGGAGAGACGGGTGGTGATGGGCTGGGTTGTGGTGTTGTTGGCCTCTCTCTCCCAAAGGGAGCAAGTAGGGGTCAGACATGCCTGAGGGATCACGGTCGTCATGGACAAAGCCATCGAGGAGATGAAGCTCTTCTCATCCACTATCCGGACACTAGGCTTGTTAGTGACCCTGGTTCACAGTAAGTATTTCTGATTTTTGCTAGATGTTTATAGTAGTCGTAGCCCCTAGGACTGAGTGTGGTATCGGCCTGGTATCGGGCTTAGTCTTTGTTGAACTATGCATGCTTCTTTGTAGCCCCGGGTTTATTGAATATATATGTCTTCATATTGCAGGAACTGGAAGACTAGAACCACGAGCTGGCCTCCGAGAATTCAGAGCTACCACTACTGCAGGAATGCCTAGCAGTAGCGGTTGGGAAAAGGCCAGCACTGGCGGGCCAGGCTCCCAAGGCCGCCCGCCACCGATCTCCTACCGGTGCTATAACCGCATCAGTAGCGGGCGACAGTTCCTAGCCGCCACAAAAACCATTGTGGCAGTGGCGGCTCTCCCATAGCGTCCGCCACTAGAGAGATAGCCTACAATATACCAATTTCGGCATTGCGGGTTGACACACATTACTCCAAAAGGCGTAGTCATATGATTTTGGAAACAAACAACCAAATAATTAAGTACCACTTGAAATTTATTTGACTCAAGAAACAAACATCAATGTATCGACCACATCCATCTTAACATACTAATTAACTAATAGTCCAGCTACTAATATATTCATAACTTAGACCCTATTTCTAAACATGATCGATGACAACCATCATTTGAAAGTTGTTGCGGTTGCTCTTCCTTATGGTGATTATCACAGGGATGTCCAACCTTAGTTCTCTCTTTCCTGTCAAGAACTCCTGCCAGCCGGACTCAAACAAGGATATGCGTCCGTTCGATTATGTCTTGTACTGAGCGCTAGTGACATGCCCTGTTGGTCCACGGCATACTCTAGCGATGCCGACTATGGGGGTGTCGACTCTGGAAAACATCTTCATAGGTAACTTCTGAACTCCCCATCATTAAGAGCAAATAGAGAGCACGCAATGTTAGACATCTCACCATACTTGGTTATGAACGAAAAAAGATGAAAGAATACAAAACATCTCACTATGACTTTTTTTATGATGTTGGTTTTTGTTAAACGGTGCACAAAGGGCTTCCCTACGAAGGCCACACTTGATGGTAACATCACTGTAATATTCAGGGTATCATCCCGAATAAGCTTCCTCATTATTTGAGAGAAAATTGCTGAACTGAATGGACAATCGTCAACATCTTCCTCGTCGTCATCATCTTGCTCATCCTCGTCATTCTGGCTGTCATCTTCATCCGATCTGTCCTCATCTTCATGACTGCCCTCGTCATCTTGGTTATCTGCATCATCCCGGTGATCCTGGTCATCATCATCGTCATCACTGCAGAAATACATTGTCCTTAACTTGTTGACCTCTCTATTTAGGGAAAAGGATATGTAATCTCCTCTGATGAAATTATTTTGTGCAATGTACTGCTCCCATCTATCGCCATATATGATGGTTCTATCCTTTCATTTATGCACATCTAGTTCGAATGTGCGTCCCATATCATCGTCAAAGTACATAATTAACGTTACCGCATAAATTATTGAAGTCAACCCTTAAGTTGCATGGGATACACTATGCAGCAGTTCATCATTGACAATGAAGTCAATACAATAATTATTCAAATGGTTTGAATAGAATATTAGTTGAGGTTAGAGACTGTTACCACTGATATTTTTAAATCCGTTCGTCAAGAAGAGGCCGAATCTACTGCTGTCTCCACACTGTCCATACATGGACATTTGCAGATATGGCAGATCTTATGCCTCATGATCCCTAATAATCATTATGAAGTAATTATTCATTGTAATTTTGAGTGGAGGAAGTGACTAAGAAGGGTTCGAGAAAATTTGGCATGACCTTTGCTGAATATTCAACATATTTTGAGTACCAGAAAATTGATGAAACATAAGTTAATCAATGTTTCATCAAAACGTTGGCACTCATTTTCAAAACTCACTTGTCATATGTAAGCGAATTAAACAATGTTGTCATAGCAAATGAAATTTGGCATGAACTTTGCTTACAAAGTTGACGTATGGAGTGACCGAAATTTCGCCAAACGGAAATGAATCAACGTTTCGCAAAAACTTTGTCACTCTTTTTTAAATCCCTGTGAATAACATGAAGCCCATGCACTTTTCATATGTAAGAAATTCAAACATCATTGCCACTTGTTATATTTAGCAATGTTGATACTAAACCCATGCACTTGTTATATGTAAGCAAATTAAACAATATTTTCATAACAAATGAAATTTGGCATGAACTTTGCCTACAAAATTGGCGTATGGAATGACAGAAATTTGGCGAAATGGAAAAGAGTCAATGTTTCGCAAAAACTTTGTCACTCTTTGTCAAATCCCTGTGAATAACATGAAGCCCATGCACTTCTCATATGTAAGAAAATTCAAACACCATTGCCACTTATCATATTTAGCAATGTTCCAAATATTACGGCACCTACCGATATGAAAAAGAGTTATTTCAATTATCTAGTACTACTCCTACCGTTGTGTTGCTCACTCTCTTATTGATGTACAAATAGTTAATCTAGAAATTAGTAAGATGCAATTTCTAAACCCTAGAGTGTAATTTATTCATGGAGATATAGTATACCGTTGGTCGCTCTTCCGGCTGCGGACGTGACGACGGTTGAGGCGAAGGACGGCAGCAACGGTCGAGGGCGGCGGTCAAGGCGGCGGTCGAAGCGGAGGATGGCATCGGCGGTCGAGGCGTAGGATGGGGGTTGTGCGTGGTCGAGGCGGAGAACGGCGTGGAGCGCGAAGGGCAAAACGGCGAGCAGATCCGGCGGTGCTCACAGCATCGGAAGCGTGGAAGGCGCCACCGGCTAGTCGGAGGGACAGCGGCGGCGGTCAAGGCGCAGGACGGCGTGGAAGGGGGTGAGGGAGAGGAAATGGCAAAGAGAAAGACGAAACCGATGGAAATGAAAATTTTGTGCAGGGTTGGTGGGCGGGCGCGGAAGGGGAACTGTCCATCGATAGCAGCGGCGGGCCAGCACAAACACCCGCCCAGCAAACATTTTCAACATTTTCATTTATTTGGCGCGCTTACCAAAATATAGTTGTGGCGGCCGCCTAGCAACGCCCACCACTGCTTACCCATAAGCCAGTTGCGGCCACTAAGTCGACGCCCGCCACTATAGTTTCCATCGAGCGGGCATATTTGGAAGAGCCTAGATGTAGCGGGTGCTGGCCAGCGCCCGCCAGAGGCATGCCCGTAACTGTAACGGGCACAACCAGGTACCCTCCACTGCTCTTTGAGAAGAGTAGCAGCGGCGGGTGACATGCCCTTTCTGCCACTATTTATAGTTCACCTATAGGGCTTCTTCCAGTAGTGTATGCAAACAAGTTGAGGGCCGGTGGCGCGCTAATGAGAACTTGGAGCGTTCATGTGCCAATGCTATTCATAAGTTCTTGTCTTCCTAGTCCATATTGTCCCTTGGTTAGTATTGTTCTGTCTTGAGCTTCGAATTCGGATTGCCCCACAGCCCCCGAGGAGGTGGCCCAGCTCCGGCAAGCTTGAAGGATGCCAACCGCGTGCACGATGAGGCCAAGGATGTCGTGCGTGCTGACGAGGAGGTCAGTGGTCTGAATAAAGCCATATGTGGCTTATTTTGACAAAGATTACCCCATTTAAAAGAAATTCTTTCGTCTTAATCAAATTTAACCACAAATGTGTTGGGTTTTATTCCTTTTTTATTTCATTTTTGAACTTCCTACCAAGATGGTCCCATATGCCACTCGACATTTTCCCCATCCAGACAGACATGTTTACGTGTAGGTGCATATGAATGTGACATATGTGGCTATAATTGTGTTCAATACACATATTTCAATATGTGGTATGTACACATTTTTTCTTGTGGGTAATATGTGGTACATACACAAAAGGGATAAATATGTGGACCTAAAAATAGCCTACTATTTGATATTTCAAATACATAAATGTGTACTTCTTGTATTGCTCATATGTTGTAGCACTTTTGTTTGCAGGGATCCGAGGACTGTTTGTTAATGAAACATTACACATTACATAGAATACACAACCGCGCATGTAGAATAGTTACATAAAATTATGAGAACCTCTAAATGCGAAGTTTTGGAATGACTCGAATTGTGCAGTCGAGCACTATGCCTTTTACCACACGAGATGTGTGGTAAGTACCTTTCGAGTTGAACCTAAGATATGATGATATAAGTCGAGATTAAAAAATTTCTAGAAAAAGAGTACTAGGCCCTATTCAATGCTCACTATGATAAGTAGTGCGAGTGATACACTGGAGCCTCCACGATGCGCTGCTGGGAGATCGGCGGGGCGCCAGTGAACATGTTGAGCAACATCATGGAGGCAGCCCGCAGACTCGTCCACCTATGTCAGCCAACCCCGGTGACAAGCCATGCATCGCCTTGGCCATCGTCTATCACCTATTAAAAGTTGGCAGCACGACGCTTCAGCAACAACACGTGTCACGAAAAGTAGGGTTCAACATAAAAAATAGAATCACTAATTTCGTAAGTATATGTAACCTTAAATTTTTGGACCAGATTCAAACCAAATTTAAGTTAGATAAAATTATTAAAATGCCATAAATTGTGATAGGTCAAAATCCAAAAGAAATTTTTAATCTTATGAAATTGGATATTTTAGTGAGATCTAGATTTTTTTTGTGTTAGCACAATGTCAAACCTCGGTGCAACTTGCACTTTGTTATTAAGTTGTAATTTCGTAAAAGAAAGTGTAATTTACATTTTTCAATAAAGCTAAACTATCACGGATCTGCCGTGCGAGATCCTATGGTGCATCGCCCATAGGCTCCCGTCAAGCCGAGACGTCGCCAGCTTCCGACTGACGGGCAGGCCCGTGTTCCGGCACGTCTGCGGATGTTTAGGGGGATGGATTTGCTATATCCGACTGTAGATGCTTCGAGAGATGCAACATGGAATAGAGATGCAGCGCGCCACACTGCTAGACTACATGACGTCTGTCTTGCAAGTGCTAATCCAACGTGAGAGAGGGAACGTGGAGAAGGCCAAAAATTGCCAGTAATTACAAACGCATTCAATGCATTTCAACTATATACTCCTATATCCCACACGTAACAAATTTTCTTTGGCTTCAGCAATTAAAAACCAAATATTTTCCTCCACCACCACCACAGCTTCGCGTCCCTTCAACAGGTTCTCTGCCACCAGATCCGCTCCATCACCTCCTCACAATGGCCGTTGCCGTGCTCAGGGCCCAACTAAACACCCATGTCACATCCATGTTCGCCTCGGTGAGTCCATCCCCTCGGTGTCCCTCCCATCTAGACCCCGGCCGTGTGGTTGTTCCGGCGGGCTGGCTGCCTAGTTTATCTTTGCCTTCTTTTGATGTGATCCATCTAGGGCATGCTGGACTAGAATTTCCAGCAACTGCAGTCCATGAAGGAGGATGGCAGCCCAGACCCGAGCAACATCGCTAACATCATCAACCTCTTCATCAACAACACCAACAGGATCCTCAACGACATCACCGCCCTGTTGTCCGCCCTACTCTCTTCCTCTGCTTTGTTATATCGTCTCGATGGGGTACTCATCGATCTTGTCTGCTCTGCTTTCCGGCCCCGGGAACCAGCCCGTGGTGAACTTTGACATGGTGGACGTCCTCGTGCGTCAGGTCAAGGGATGTAGCTACAGGTATAATGATGATAAACCCTTTCTTTCCCTCCCCATTTTTAACTGCATATATGATTGTTTCTGTGTTGCATCCATATCGTGTGATTCTCGTGTGTTTCTCATGGGCATGCCGTTCATGATGTATGCGTTGTCATGTAGCCAAAAGTAGAATTGCAGAATCTAGTTGTGTTTCGTGTAACGGAAGTACCGGTATTTTCCTGGATATGCTTTGGATGCAGCAATTAAAAACCAAATATTTTCTACTCCCTTCATTACTAAATATAAGCCTTTTTAGCACCGGCGAGGTCGCAAAACATTTCAAAGTAATCTGAAACTTTGTGGGAATGATTATGAACAGAAGTAATAGGTCCTTGCAAAGTTTGGTGGTAAATGCTATTGGAGGAGCTATGTACAAAAAGAAACAAAATTACTCAAAATGTATGTGCACTGTTCGAGCGGAATTGTAAAAAAATTGTCTTTTTATAGAGCTCCTCGAACGTCATTTGACGACAGAACTTTGCAAGCGTCTATAACATTTGTTCATAATCATTCCCACAAAGTTGTAGATTCTTCTGACTATGTTTTCTCGCGTGGGTGTAGCGTGGTCAAATGATATTCGAGGTCGGTAGTGCACTATTACGGCAGCACATTCCTGGCGATCGGTGAAGCCACCGGGGTCTTCGTCTGCGACCTCGCTGGTGCTACTCCGAGTGTGAGGGCACTGTGGAGATGCTTCAGTCTGCCGGAATGGATCTACCCCTGCAGCTACCTACAAGTGGAAGGCAAGCTTCACCTCGTTGGCACTGTGCTTGAGAATAACACCCGCCACACCTGAGTCTACATGTGCAATGTCTTCGCCGGGAAACGGACGTGGTCTAGAGTGATGGATGTTGGTCATTGGACATTGTTCGTGTCAAATATCTTCATGTCAGGCCTGGTAGAGCAAGCATTGCGGGGCTCATGATGAATTATGTATAGTTCTCCGAGCATCTGGATGCCGTCAAGAGGATCCAGATCATAAGTTGGAGATAGTCAACATAGGCAGGCCGGAGTTGTTATCATATAAGAAAAAGGTCCAGGGGTTTTTGGAGGCTCTTTGCTGGATTCAGCCGAAACCAAATCTATGGACACAAGGCACGTACATCTCTGTCTTGTTAATTATTTGATGTTTTTTTGTCATATTTCCATCGGTGGGGCTATTATATTCTAGATATCAGACTGACTGTCTCACTATTCCATGTCAGTTTTCCTTGAAACTAGCTAGGATATTCTGATAATCATGATGCATGTGTTTGGTTCATTATTGTTAAGGGGGGCGAAAACATATTAGATGCCATACCTAGTAGATAGATCGTAGTCCATCAATGGTCAAAGTGACGAAAGAATTAAGATGCCATATATAATGATTTTGCAACCTCTAGATAGGGTTTATAGATTATGAAAACCTCAGCATGTCATGTTCATGATAACGGGTAGCGACAAGCGGAAAATATGTCATATTCAGAGCTTATGATTGCCGTCACGAGGATCCATACCATAAGTTAGAGATATTCTACATAGCCAATGGCATGTCGGAATTGTTCTCATATAAGAAAAAGGTCCAGGGTTCTTCGGGCACTTTACTGGATTCAGCAGAAACCAAATCTATGATGACAAGATACGTACATATCTATCTTGTTATTATTTGATGTTGTTTTTTGTTCTATCTTTATCTGTGGCGCTATTAGATTCTAGAAATCAGACTGTCTATCTCACTATTCCATGTCAGGTTTCGTTGTAACTATGATTTACATATTCTGCAAAATATTGATGTGCGTGTTTGCCACAAATATTATATGTCATATTTTGTGGATCGACCACTAGTCGATCAATGGTCAATGTGAGGACAAAATTAAGACCCTGCAACCTCTAGAAAGGGTTTATAGCTTATGAAAGAAAACCAACATATATCATTTTCATGATGACGGGTAGCGACAAAAAGGGTAGAAATTTCATACTAAGTGGTTATGTCGTTTCCCAACTTTCAACAATAGTGGTAGTTAGTCCACTGAATTTTAGAAATAACGGTATTTGTCTAGTTACCAAATCAATCGTTTTCCTAGTTCAAGCTATGGTTTTCATGCTCTGCTAGAAATTTCAACCCTCTTGGTTGGCAAGAACGACAATCATGTATGGGAAGTTGGGAAACACATTTAAACCCATCATTATTCCGTTTCGAAATTTAGATTACAAATCATATGTGAACACTTGCTCTATTCATGTTGTCTATGTGTCATCTTGATTTTAAATGGCATAGGAATCAAAAATATCAAGTTTATGATCATATATGGGTAACGACAATAGATTAGATATGTATCATCTGTTGCATAGACCGTTATATGCTTTGCAACGATACTTACTTACATATTTTTATTTCTCTGGTTCTAGCTATATCTAGGGCTTGCCTGGTTCGCTAGGTATCTCAATAATTTTAGGTTCATCATCACAAGTGACATCTGAAAAGTTAGGTATGTGATGTCTGTGGGAAACCCATTATTTTAGTCAAACAAGGATGGAAGGATCTTGCCCCGTACCCTTGAGGATGTAGCGTACCTACAATATAGATAAGAAAATGATGAAAGAAAAGATTGAAGCATGAGACCGAGGACATTTAAGTGGGCAGTTTAGAAAGTGGCAGCATTGCGCCTCAGCTGACAAGATTTCAAATATTTGGATTCACTCTGCGTGCATAACTAATTACTTTAGAAGTGCAAGCTATAGATCTTACCCAATTTACAATATAATTAAGTTCCATGTGCCCTTGTTAAGAATCTAATCTTGCTAAGACATGACCTAAGATTAATTTCTTGGAAGATTGTAGTGTTCCCATCAAAATCGCAATGACATCACTGTTGTTTTGCTAATATAAAGTTCTAGCATTTTTTTCTTTTTCATGTACACTCTTACTTGTGTATCTTACTATAACATATTGGACATGAAACTATAGTTTCCCCGATTTAGTTACTTTAAATCTAAATTTGAATGGTTTCATATCCTATATCTTAATTTTACTTTTTCTCAACTATTTAGTTCTCTCTAAGCTGTTAACAACAATTTTTGTGTGAAAATTCTGGTCATGTACTAGTTATTCAAATTACATATTTTATTTTACAACCTTCCACATATTGTCAAGATGTTCACCAATGTTGTTGCGGAGTTCCATTTAAAGGTGCATACATACAGATTTTTATGCATAAGTTTTGCCTAGAAAAGAAGTGTTTGTGCCTGCAATCTGTTCACAACACTTCCAATTTTTTGGCCAATAGAGGATGGGTTCATGGAACCGATTGTAAGAAAATATCAAAAATTTATACTGTATCCTTTTTTACATGCATGGGTGCCGCAATCTGTTCACAACACTTCCAATTTTTTTGGCTAATAGAGGACAGGTTCATGGAGCCGATTGTAAGAAAATACCAAAAATTTATACTATATCCTTTTTTACGTGCAAATGCATATGAACATGGCATATGTGCACATAAATTTATTTAATACACATATTTTAATATGTGGTACATACACTTTTTTCTTGTGGTATAGTATGTCGTACATACACAAAATGGGTAAATATGTGGATCTAAAAACAGTGCGGTATTTGATACTACAAATACACAAATTGTCCTTTTTTGGCTCAGATGCTAAAATTCTATTTCTAAATAAACATTGCACATAAGTATAATACAACGCACACGTGTAGAATTGTTCCAGAAAAAAGTTTTAAACTTCAACAAAGAGTTACTCCGTGTTTTACCCAATGTTTTGTTATTTTTGAAAAAGATTCCCCCATTTAAGGGAAATTCTTTCATCTTATCCAATTTAACTACAAGTTTGCCAGGTTTTACATATTTTATATTTTATTGCATGTTACCAAGATGGTCCCAGATGCCACTCGGCTTTTTTTCCCAGTTAGTCAGACTTATTTGCATATAGATGCATACGAGTGTGATATATGTTCCTATATAATTGTATTGAATACACGTATTTCAATATGTGGTATATGTTCTTTTGTTTCTTTTTTTTTGCATCGAATACAGTTTTGTTTCTTGCCGGTAATGTGTGGTGCATACACAAAAAGGATAAATATGTTGATCTAAAAATAGCGTGCTATTTGATATCTCAAATACACAAATATGTGTTTTTTGTATTGCTTGATGAAGTACTATTTGTTGATAAAACATTACACATTACATGGAATACAGCTGCGCACATGTAGAATTGTTTGTGGAAATTTTGAGAACTTCTAAAGACGGGATTTTAGAACGACTCGAACCGTGGAGTCGAGTACTAGTCCTATTACCACACAGTATGTGTGGTAAGCACTTTGTGAATTTAAATTAAGTTATGATCATTTAAGTCGAGATAAAAAATCAGAAACAGGGTACTAGGGGTATCGGTGTGCCAACTTTTGACTTTTCCCCCTTTTAAAGAAGCATATATATTTTTTCCCTGAGAAGCAAAGTTGTACTTCTCCTAAAGAGACAAAATATGTGATTCCACAATAATCATAGATTTGGTTCCTGTGCTTCTAGGAAAAAAAATATGCCTCTTAAAAAGGGGAAAAGGTGAAAAACCAAAAGTGTGCTTCCGGACTCTGGATTTTTTGTTGGTATTTGTTCTTTTCTAACTTTTTTCTGTCTTTTGGTTTTTCCTTAAAAAAATCATTGAACCTTGTTAAAATGGGATCTAGTTTCAAAGTTTTGACGTGACAAACCCAAGAGTAAAACGGGTCGGAATTTAGATGCACGATTCAAGAGATAAACCATTCTGAATAAATGAAACGATGTAAAAAGGGGGGAAGATGTTGCGACATGTCTCATGCCTACAATGCATCATTCGTAAGCGCCCAAGAAAGTGGGAAATGATTTATGCAAGGAATAACCCTTGCTAATAAATTCGCCCTTTCATTGCAGGCCTGAATACGTGTGTTTTTTCCTTTATTATTTTTTATTTGATTTTCTCAAAAACTTTTGTTTTTTATTTTGAAAACTGTTCATGTTTGAATGTTAACAAATTCGGGCTTTTTAAAAAATGAAAAAAAAGTGGCAGTAAATTAAAATCACTATTAAAAATTTCGAAAAAATGAAAATTAGAAACTTTTGTCCATGAGTTCAAAAAATGATCATAAATTTAAAGAAATACCAAGTTCAGAATATGTTATCAAATTTAAAATGTACACAGCTTTAAAAAAAGTTCACTGCATTCAAAAAATATTTACAAATTTCGAAAATGTTCACAGCTTTCAAAAAATGTTTACAAATTTTAAGAATGTTCATGACGTTCAAAAAATGTTTGTGATTTCAAATTCACTAACTCTCAAATAATCATATTTTATAAAGAAATTCACAAATTTCAAAGAAATTCATGAATTTAAAAAATGTTCATGAAGTTATAGAACTGGTCATGATTTCTAAATAAATGTAAATTTGAAAAATATCTATAAATTCCAATAAATGTTAACGAATATCAAAGTTTTCCTAAGTTTGAAAAATATTTACGACTTTCCAAATAGATCATGAAGTTCATAAAATGTTCTTGCGTTTTAAAAATGTTCACGAATTTGAAGAACATATTCATGGGTACGAAAAACGTTCACTGTTCTAAATAAAATTGAAGACTTTAAAAAGGTGCACGAATTTCAGTAGAATTCGAAAATTATCACGAGTTTTAAAAAATCAAGAATTTCAAAACTTATTTTCAAATTCGAAAAAAAAGTCAACAAGTTTCCAAAGATGTTTTTGAATTTAAAATCTATATTTTGAAAAAAAAAGTTTCCAAAGATGTTTGTGAATTCCAAAAAATTCATGATTATAGAAAAGTGTATGCATTTAATAAAAATGTGAATATGAAAAATTATTCTAGATTTTAAAAAGATCTCATGTATTCCAAAAAATATCATGATTTCAAAAAAGTGTATACATTTTTTAAAAAAGTTTGTGAATTAGAAAAATAAAAAATGGAAAATTAAAAACATAAAATAAGAAAAGGAAAAGGAAAAGTAAAAAAGGGTAAATAAAAAAATACAAGTCAAAACGCAAAGACAAATTCCTGCAGGCGAGGATATGTGTTTGGTCGCTATCCCCCGATCTCGATGGGGATAGGATCTGCCCGCTTTGACGCTGAAAGCATCACATAGGAAGTCCCATTTCGTTGGCAATTTGTGCACTATGTGGCCTATCATGAGCAGGCTGCTCTATGCGGCGAGCTTGCAGCCATTAGCTCAATAAACAACACAACCGTTGATATGTCTTCAACATATTCATAATTTTTTATTGTTTCATACTATTATAGTATCAATTTTGGATGTTTTATATGCAATTATATATCATTTTTTGGACTAAACTATTAATTTTGTGCTAAGTGTCAGTTGCTATTTTCTGTCTGTTTTTGGTTTTGCAGGAAATGAGTGCCAAACAAAGTCCAAACGCTACGAAATTTTTTGACGATTTTTTTGCAGTGGCCAAGGGACACTAGAAGCTTCACGAGGAAGTGACAAGATGAAGGGGGTGGCCACGAACCACCAGGGTGCATCCAGGGGGCACTACAACAGGACAAAGCTTTGGTAACACTGTGTTGTGTTACTTAGGCCTAAAACAGTGTTACTAGACCGCATAGTAACACATTTTGAAATGTGTTCCATTAGACCGTGTTACTAAGTCGTGTCCGCTGTCACATATAGTAATTGTTACCATATATTAAAAATTGTGTTACAATTATGTTATAGTAACATGCATATTATGTGTTACCAAACGTGTTGGTAACACATTTTGATTAGTATAGTAACACCAATAGTAACATATTTTGTAGACGTAGAACATTGTGGTAACATGTTTTTGTAACTATAGTAACACAAGTTGTAACAGAATATCCAAATATCATAACACAACACTTGTATCACATTTTGTAACTATAGTAACACCATCAGTAACACTACTACATTAGTATGGCAACATAACTAATGCATTTATTAATTATTAACCACAAAAGTAGATAGGCATTTTCTGTAATATATATTTATTTAATAAAATCACTGCAGCTGCTCAAATAGTTAATTATTTTATTATGATGCTTGGCAACATTAAAATGATAGAGAAATTGAAGCACAACACATACACAAACTGAAAATATCAAGGTATTTATTATGAATATACAAGAGTGTGGGATACCACTGTTACTGATTGAAAAACATATCATTCATATCAGTTTTACAATAAAGAACACATCTATGGAGAATATTACACCATAGCATTTACATCAATTTAACCAAAGAAAAAGATCTTCTAAATGCTATTACATTTTTCTATCTATCAATGTAAACTACAGTTATTTGCTTTTTCATCCAACCAAAGAATTCAGCTGCAACTCAATTATGCTTCTTTTGAATCTGCAAGAAATAAATGCACCTTATGATTATGTGATTAAATGTATACAAATATAATTTTGTAATATGGAAGAAAAGACTCCAACTTACAAAAGCTGAAGGTCGGGCAATTAAGTATCCTGAAGTAAAAGTGTCATCGATTCTCTTGCAATCAGAAACTTACCTTACTAACTCATTATCGAGAATTGGTTCATCTCTGCACACAAGTGAAAATTCAGCACCTAACTAAATATCACCAACCATAGTTTCTAGACCAGTACTTCGAATAGTAGCAGATGCAACATTCCGCTGGTTTGGATATGTAGTCTTTAAAACTACTTTGGATGCAACCTATATTATGATCAATGTTATTCAACGACAAGGATAACAGAATTTGCATGAACAATATTTCAATGGATATGCACGACCATTCACTTACTTAGGGATACACATTCAGGCTGCAAGTTGGACTAATAGAGGAATGCCCACACCAGCACGCATGTGTTATGCGGGTGTTTGTGGGCAGCCCACAATCAACCATGTTGTGTCTGCTTGCCCAGATAATCCCATTTAATCCCACATAGTAGTAAACTACTGCGCTATTGTATTAAGAGTTTCGACAGTCACCAAGTGGATGATGTGTGGTAAGCAACCACACAAAAAAGAGTTGAGACACTTCTACTTAGCTCTTGTACAAATGAAGACTAACTTGTTGTATCTGGACATTAGTTGAACACAGCAGCACAAACACCTATCAATCAGGTCAGTACATGAGCAAGCACATGCAAAGTGGCCCCCGGTGCAAAGGCATCATCATACTATTGAGAAATCAGGAGCAGAGCATCTATGTTTTGCTTGTGTTGTGTTGTATGTGTGTGCTTGTTGTTGTGTTGGGCATGTGTGTGTGTGTGCCTTCTAGTACCTAACCAATGTACCCGCAAGATGTTTTATAACAGTACACATTCCATGGTAAAGTTATAAAGAATATAAACATTCCTTATGAATTGTCAAGGAGTGCGTCCATATGACTGCATCAGGGGCGGAGCTCTGTAGGGGCAGAACAGGGCCATGGCCCGCCCAGGAATTTGACAAAAAAATTAACTATGTGTCATCTTAGCCCAGCCCACTGAGCCTACGCATGCACAGGCGCACTCAGGAACAACTCGTCTCCTCGTCTCAGGCACGCAGGACGCTGCGCTTCCCCAATTCCCCGTCCTCTCTGTCTCAAGCTCATGTAGCCACCGCCGCCCACCATGGAGCAACCAGAGCGCGCCGCCCTCCATCTCGCGCAGCAACGGCCGCGTAGACGTCCGTCGGCATCGGGATCTCGCCTCGCCCCTGCTCTACTCCCTCCCGTAGCGGTCGCGCCCATCATTCACCGGCCACCAGTGCGTCGTGCATCTGCCGGTCGTCCATTCCTGCGGTTATTCTTCTCCAACTCGAAGTCTCCAAGGCTGGCGCAAGACCTGAGCGAACCCCCAGGACTTAGCCCCCTGCAGGCCTGCCTCCTGCCGCATCACACACAGCTACATGTGCAATTTGATAAGCAATGGCAGATTCTTTGACTTAGAGATTTTGTTCAGTTCCACACATCCAGTGATCAGTCCCTACGAGTGAAGTAGTGACAAATACTACTCTAGCAGTCTAGCTTGGTGATATGATCTTATGCAAATTGCAATATAGATAGTCATGAGCTAGGAAAATCAAGACTCAAAGAAGAATTGATTTGGTCTTTAAAAGGAAAAGAGATGACATAACTGAAGTAGAGGAAGACCATTGCCCTTACTTGAATTGGAACAACAACATAACCAAGATGGAGGACTCGATCTTGTGACATGTCCTTGTGATTCGTTATTTGGAAAGAAAAAAAAGTGCTCTTCTTTAGTCTGGCCCGCCCAACTTTTTCTTTCAAGCTCCGCCACTGGACTGCATAAACATATACCTGGAAACCAGAAGCCATGATTACCGTGGCTTTAAGCAGCATGGAATTGATATGCATAAGCCCTTGAGGCATCGACACTAACCGAGCTTCTCGCAAACATTCTGTAAGAGTAGAATGATAAATAACTTGATAAGGAAACAGATGTACAGCCAAAAGCTAGACTATAAACACGCAGTAAAACCACATATTCAACAAATATGGAATTACAGCTAGAACCTATTTTGCACATAATGTAACCAGGATGGATACATGGTAAAAGGTGGCGGTATCTTACATTTACCTAAATAAAAAGTAACCAGGATGGGTACTTGGTACAAGGTGATGCTATCACCCATTCGATTATATCAAACTAGCATATGAGATTGAGATGCGAGATATATAAAAATTAAAAGTGGAAATGAATAGAAAAGCTTCTGCTGTATTTTCATAGTGATTATTGGGATATACTACACTAAAACAATCATACATCTACTAGAACCCTTACCATGAAAAGCACTATGTATTACACACATTCCCTGTCAGTAAAGTAGATGTCCGTGTTGCTCTTCACAATCTCTACTGTACTTAGTTTGCCAAGTGCAACACTAGGCAAAGGGGGGCAAGCCTTTGCCGAAGTTGACACTCGGTAGACCTATTTAGCTGAATTAAAAAAATCGCACAGGTATTCGCGTATGTATGTGTACGTGCTAGTTTGAGAGTATT
Organism: Aegilops speltoides; assembly: GCA_021437245.1. Taxonomy (NCBI): domain Eukaryota; kingdom Viridiplantae; phylum Streptophyta; class Magnoliopsida; order Poales; family Poaceae; genus Aegilops; species Aegilops speltoides. The sequence continues at coordinate 409,137,431 of CM038145.1, read as the reverse complement.
GAAGTACGGATATGTGATGAGTATTCAGGTATGTACATCTCCACCACGGGAGGAACAACAAGTACTACTATTATTACCAGGAGAATAAATTAGCAGCGGGCATGTACCCTCGACGCCGGCCACGCATCTTGCTCCCGTTTCCTCTAGTACACATACAAGCAAGCAGCCTGCTGATGGATTATTGTGGAAGCTAGCTTACATATGGACGATGGATCGATTCCTCGTGGATGCTAGCAGATGACGAGGACCGGTGGCTCCTATCGCGGGAGGTGCGCACCGTCCATGCGCTCGTGCTACTCAAGACTCTTCAATTCTTCATGATCGCCGAAGGGAGGGATGGCTGCCGACGGCGCCGGATGGATCTGCCCATGGTTCTGGCGGCTGCGCGCTCCTCATGGCCGCCTCCTCGGGCCTAGTGGGGAGGACGGAACATCCCCGAGGCGCACGGTTAGGTCAGCGACCTACAAAGAAAGGGGCGAGCGGCGGCGGCATGAGGCCCTCAGGCTAGCGACGGTGACTTGCGGCGTGGCATGCGGCGGCTTCGATCGCCAGGCGAGCGTGTGAAAGGATAAGGAGAGAGAGGGAAGATAAAGGATAGGGCACCCGCAGGACCGCAGCCGTTCGATCAACGACGAATCCAATGGTTACAACGTGTGATTCATGAGAGGGCTACCCTGACCAATAAGAATGCGTAGTATTTTTTAGTGCAATATAAATATTTTCAGGCTCGACAATTATAATAATATTTATTTTTCTTTTTCTTTTCCTTTTAAGTACTTTCTTTCCTTCTCCTTTTCTTTCTTCTGTTCTGTTTTTGAATAAGGCCTATGCAGTGATTAAAAGATATAAATATGATTTGTTAACCCAAAAATTTCCTAACATTTTATACACTTCAATTTAAATTTGAATTATATGCACTAAACGTACAAAAGTAGTTAGAAATCTCTAAAATCTATGATATGTGGGAACTGTCCTTCAAATATGGTCTACTTTCTGTGAAAACTGGAGTGGTGCTATTTTACACCCACATTTTGTACTTGATTAAAAAAATACCCATTTTTACACAGAAAAAATATAAAAGATTATTTCATACAAAAAAATTAGAAACTCTAGTTTTCAACATTGTTTGTAATAGCAAGATGCACCTACGTGCCCAATTTGGACACATTATCATAAAATATGCAATGAATATGACCATCAACTTGAAAAGTCATGATATTCATACATGACACCTCATTTTGTGAAGGATTTTGCCCAGAATTATCATATGCAAGTTTTGTATTTTTCCTCATGACTTGTACACGTAAAAGGACTCAATGCGAAAGGATTGCATTGATTGAATTTGTATTCTTCTTCTTTCTTTTTTCTTCAAAATGGTGCCATCAAAGCGGGGGGCTCGGAGGGGATAATGATGGATGTGCTATGTGAGAGATTCATCGATTGTAATACAGGAAACGGGTTGTCCGGAGCACTCTATAATTGTGTGCCCTAGCATGCAATTGATCAAACCATAAATTTAACTATGATGTGGTACGACCAATGTGAATTTACTATAAACTGGTCCACCTATGTCAGCCAACCCAAGTGACAAGCCATGCATCGCCTTGCCACACACTGTCATGAGTTCATTCTATAAGATCTCCCCGTCGTCTATCACCTGTTACAAGTTGGCAGCAAGACGCTTCAGCAATGACACGTGTCACTAAACGTGGGATTCAACATAAAAAATAGAATCAATAATTCACATCGTCATATCTTTGGACCAGGTTCATGCCAAATTTATGTTACATAGAATTATTAAAATGCCATGAATTATGATAAATCCAAGTCATGAAGATTTTTTTTTTCATATTATGACATTTGGATATTTTAGTGAGGTACAGATTTTTTGTGTTAGCAAAATTTCATACCTGTGTGCAACTTGCACCTTTTCTTTAAGTTGCAGATTTGTAAAAGAAAGTGCAATTTGCATTTTTCATTAAGCTAAACTAGCACTCCCGGCCCCTCTCCATGTCCTGGGTCATGATCCATCACCGGATCGCCTCCCCTTTGGCCAGCTACCGGACACCTAATTCGTAGCCAGCAATCCATTCACTCTCTTTTCCACAAGACCATGGCGTAGCCCTCGTCTCTTCATAAAGTCCGAGATTGGAGGCCAAGCAGCTGGGCCGCATCACAGATCTGTCGTGCGAGCTCCTATGGTGCATCGCCCAAAGGCTCTCATCAAGCCGAGACATTGTTAGCTTCCGGCTGACGAGCAGGCCAACGTTGAACACGTCTGCAGATGTTTAGGGGGCTGGATTTGATATATCTGGCTGTAGATGTTGAAGTGATGCAATGTGGAAGGGAGATGCAGAGAGGCCAGACTGTTAGACTACATGATGTCTTTTGTGTAAGTTCTCGTTCAATGTGAGAGAGGGAACACGGAGAAGGCCAGTTGATGTGCTTAGCAACCCCAGAAAATCGCCAGTAATTACGAGTGTATTCAATGCATTCCATGGAAGTATAAAACTACAATACCCTGAATGTGCTTTTGGCTGCAAAAGAACTAAATAAACCAATTAAAGCACATTAAAAACCAACTATTTTTCAGTTGAAGCAAATATTTTTCATTTCATGTATACACAGACCCATCCCGCTAATGCTAGTCAAATCTCCATCTCGCACCTCCCGCCCATGCTCCAACGCCGCCATTCACCACACCAATTAATTGCTTTGCCGTAGCCAATCCGTCCTTGCCTCACACGAGATCGCCATTGAAGTAGCCGCAGGGAGTGCCAATTTCGATGGGGAGGAGGAGCGGGAGCGGAGCGATGGAGTGAACGAAGATAACACCAGCGCCGGGATTCTTCGTGTCCGCGGTCGACCGTCATGGATTCACTACGCAGGTTCGCTCGCCTCCCCCCTTGCCTTTCCTGCTCCCGGTTGACCAGCAAATAATTCGTCCTTGCTTTGATCTGCCAAAAGACCGATTGGGGACTAGCAACCCCTCCAGGGCGACAGGGGGGCGGAGACCATGCCGCCATTGCAACCGGGCATGCCTAGAAGAGGTGTTATGTCAAGGTTTTGGGTACCACCTGGAAAATTTGGATACCGGGCGGCATCCGCGTTAGTGCACTCGAACCAACTACCTATCGATGCGTGGAATAGATGGTAACCACCACATCGTAACATGGCATATTGTCTTATATGAGAGGCTAAGTTATTTGAGTATACATTGAGAATACACAAACCCATCCCACTTCAGCTCGTCAAATCTCCGTCTCTCTCCTCCCGCCCACGCTCCAGCGCCGCCATTCACCACATCAATTAACTGCTCCGCCGTTGCCAATCATTCCCTGCCCCGCATGAGATCGCCATTGAAGCAGCCACTGGGCGTGACAATTTCGATGGGGAGCGGGAGCGGAGTAGTGGAGTGGACGGAGATAACAACGCCACCGGGATTCGCCGCGGCTGGCGGGTGGCTGTCATGGATTCACTGTGCAGGTTCGCTCACCTCCCCCTTCCCTTTTTGCTCCCGGCTGACCAAAAAATAATTCATCATTGCTTCCATTCGCCAAACGACCGATTGGGGGACTACCAACCCCTCCGGGAAATAGGGGACCCGAGACCATACCGCCGTCGCAGCCGGGCATGCCCAGAAGAGGTGTTTAGGATTACAAACTCCTCTCCCGCCATATCAAATGCGTATTCAATTGGTTCCAGAAAACTATCCGGCCTACCTTGCTGCCAGTATCCTATATCTAACTTTGGGTGGCACCTCGGATGGATCTCCTCCAATCTAGTACGCAGACTCTCGCTCCATCTCCCCATCCTCCAACACCTCGGGCGGGTGATCCTGCAGCAGCGCTGCATCATCGATCTGATGTGTGATCATCTGCGGTGCATCGCCCAGAGGCTCTTGTCCGGCCAAGACGTCGTCAGTTTTCGGCCCACGAGCAGACCCTGGAGCAACATGGTGCCGCTCGGGAGCTTTGCTCCCACTAGTAGAAAAAGGGGCAAATCTGAGACACATTAGTGCCGGTTTGATTTTCAGCCGGCACTAATGTGTCCATTAGTGCCGATTCCAACGGCTAGCCGGCCGCTCTCATTAGTACCGGTTCGTGGCGAACCTTTAGCACCGTTTCGTGCCACGAACCGGTACTAAAGAGAGTGGTGGCAGGATGTCGTCAGTCTGGGGCCCATCCAACACCTTTAGTACCGGTTCGTGGCACGAACCGGTACTAAAGGTCGACGTACATAAACCATTCGTCCACCCGAGCCGCTCTATTCTTCCCCTTTCCCCTCACTTCCTCTGTCCTTTGGAAGAGTGTCAACTTTAGATCCCACATTTCTGAAGTATGTTCAATCTTATTATATTTTTGATAAAAGTGGGTTCGGAAAGGTCATGACTCTAGCTAATGTTAATCCACTATCTTGGAAGAGTGTCAACTTTGCATGCATGTGGATCGTGTTGAGAATATGTTATGTGATAGCTATTTTGTTGAATTTGCTTATGATCCTACATGTAATTATTATGAGAGAGGAAAATATGGTTGTAGAAATTTTCATGTTACATAATTACCTCTCGTCATGTTGAGATTGCTATCGTCTCTTTCTTATTCCTTGCATATGCTAGTTTTTGTTTGCCTTGCAAATTTGTTTTCTTATAATATGCCTATGCATAGGAAGTATGTTAGACTTAGAGGTGTTTGTCACGGGTTTCATGATGCTCTCTTTGCGCTTCAATTCTGGTCTTTCTTGTGAGCATCATTAAAATTATCAATGCCTAGCTAGGGGCATTAAACGATAGCGCTTGTTGGGAGGCAACCCAATTTTATTTTGTGTTTTTTGTTTTTGATTCTGTTTAGGAATAAATAATCCATCTAACTTCTGTTTGGATGTGGTTTTATGTTTTAATTAGTGATTGTGCCAAGTAGAACCTATAGGATAACCTACGGTGACAGTTGATTTGATTCTGCTGAAAAACAGAAACTTTGCGCGCACGAATATAATTTTGTTAAATCACAGGAACGTGCTTTTGCATCGATTCTTTTTGCTGCTGTTCAATAAACAAATTTTACAGAACTTCCTATTTTGGTATAAATTTTTGGGTACAGAAGTTTGCGTTAGTTACAGATTGCTATAGACTGTTCTGTTTTTGACAGATTCTGTTTTACGTGTGTTGTTTGCTTATTTTGATGAATCTATGGCTAGTAAAATAGTTTATAAACCATAGTGAAGTTGGAATACAGTAGGTTTAACACCAATATAAATAAATAACTAGTTCATTACAGTATCTTGAAGTAGTCTTTTGTTTTCTTTCTCTAACGGAGCTCATGAGATTTCTGTTGAGTTTTGTGTTGTGAAGTTTTCAAGTTTTGGGTGAATTCTTTTGATGGATTATGGAACAAGGAGTGGCAAGAGGCTAAGATTGGGGATGCCCATGGCACCCCCAAGATAATCCAAGGACACCAAAAATTCAAAGCTTGGGGATGCCCTGGAAGGCATCCCCTCTTTCGTCCACTTCCATCGGTAATTTACTTGGAGCTATATTTTTATTCACCACATGATATGTGTTTTGCTTGGAGCGTCTTGTATTATTTGTGTCTTTGCTTGTTAGTTTACCACAATCATCCTTGCTGTACACACCTTTTGAGAGAGCCATACATGAATTGGAATTTGTTAGAATACTCTATGTGCTTCACTTATATCTTTTGAGCTTGATAGTTTTTGCTCATAGTGCTTCACTTATATCTTTTGAGCGTGATAATTTTTGGTCTAGTGCTTCACTTATAAGTTTTAGAGCACGGTGGTGGATTTGTTTTAAAGAAACTATTGATCTCTCATGCTTCACTTAGATTATTTTGAGAGTCGTTAATAGCATGGTAATTCGCTTAATGTTAATATACTTGGTGTTCAAGATATGTGAAACTTTCTTTTGAGTGCGTTGAATACTAAGATAAGTTTGATTCTTGACAATTGTTTTGAGATTTGAAGATGGTGATATTAGATTCATGCTAGTTAAGTAGTTATGAATTCAAAGAATACTTGTGTTGAAGTTTGTGATTCCCGTAGCATGCACATATGGTGAACCGTTATGTGATGAACTCGGAGCATGATTTATTTATTGATTGTCTTCTTTATGAGTGGCGGTCGGGGACGAGCGATGTTCTTTTCCTACCAATCTATCCCCCTAGGAGCATGTGTGTAATACTTTGCTTTGATAACTTATAGATTTTTGCAACAAGTATATGAGTTCTTTATGACTAATGTTGAGTCCATGGATTATACACACTTTTTCCCATCCTTCCACCTTTGCTAGCCTCTCTAATACCGCGCACTTTTCGCCGGTATCATACACCCACCATATACCTTCCTCAAAACAGCCACCATACCTACCTATCATGGCATTTCCATAGCCATTCCGAGATATATTGCCATGCAACTTTCCACCGTTCCGTTTATTATGACACGCTCCATCATTGTCATATTGCTAGCATGATCATGTAGTTGACATCGTATTTGTGGCAAAGCCACCGTTCATAATTATTTCATACATGTCACTCATGATTCATTGCATATCCCGGTACACCACCAGAGGAATTCATATAGAGTCATACTTTGTTCTAAGTATCGAGTTGTAATTGTTGAGTTGTAAGAAAAATAAAAGTGTGATTATTATCATTATTAGAGCATTGTCCCAAGTGAGGAAAGAATGATGGAGAGTATGATTCCTCCATAAGTCGGGATGAGACTCCAGACAAAAAAAAGAGGCCATAAAAAAGAAGAAGAGAAAGGCCCAAATAAAAAAATAAAAAAATGAGAGAAAAAGAGAGAAGGGACAATGCTACTATCCTTTTGCCACACTTGTGCTTCAAAGTAGCACAAGATCTTCATGATAGAGAGTCTCTCATTTTGTCACTTTCATATACTAGTGGGAATTTTTCATTATAGAACTTGGCTTGTATATTCCAATGATGGGCTTTCTCAAAATGCCCTAGGTCTTCGTGAGCAAGCAAGTTGGATGCACACCCACTTAGTTTCTTTTGTAGAGCTTTCATATACTTATAGCTCTAGTGCATCCGTTGCATGGCAATCCCTACTCACTCACATTGATATCTATTGATGGGCATCTCCATAGCCCATTGATACGCCTAGTTGATGTGAGACTATCTTCCCTCTTTTTGTCTTCTCCACAACCACCCTTCTATTCCACCTATAAGTGCTATATCCATGGCTCACGCTCATGTATTGCGTGAAGATTGAAAAAGTTTTGAGAATGTCATAAGTATGAAACAATTGCTTGGCTTGCCATCGGGGTTGTGCATGATTGAAATATTTTGTGTGGGGAAGATGGAGCATAGCCAGACTATATGATTTTGTAGGGATGAAATTTCTTTTGCCATGTTATTTTGAGAAGACATGATTGCTTTGATTAGTATGCTTGAAGTATTATTATTTTTGTGTCAATATGAACTTTTGTCTTGAATCTTTCGGATCTGAATATTCATATCACAATTAAGAATATTTACATTGAAATTATGCCAAAGTATCACTCCGCATCAAAAATTCTTTTTTATCATTTACCTACTCGAGGACGAGCAGGAATTAAGCTTGGGGATGCCTGATACGTCTCGAACGTATCTATAATTTTTGATTGCTCCATGCTACTTTATCTACTGTTTTGGACTATATTGGGCTTTATTTTCCACTTTTATATTATTTTTGGGACTAACCTATTAACCTGAGGCCCAGCCCAGAATTGCTGTTTTTTTTGCCTATTTCAGTGTTTCGAAGAAACGGAATATCAAACGGTGTCCAAACGGAATGAAACCTTCGGAAACGTAATTTTCCAACTGAACGTGATCCAGGAGACTTGAAACCTACTCCAAGAAGTGCCAGAGGCGGTCACGAGGATGGAGGGCGCGCCCCCCTGACGCTCCACCGATGTACTCCTTCCTCCTATATATACCTATGTATCCCCAAACGATCAGAAGGGGAGCCAAAAACCTAATTCCACCGCCGCAACCTTCTGTATCCACGAGATCCCATCTCGGGGCCTGTTCCGGAGCTCCGCCGGAGGGGGCATCCACCACGGAGGGCTTCTACATCATCGCCATAGCCCCTCCGTTGAAGTGTGAGTAGTTTACTTCAGACCTTCGGGTCCATAGCTAGTAGCTAGATGGCTTCTTCTCTCTTTTTGCATCTCAATACAATGTTCTCCCCCTCTCTTGTGGAGATCTATCCGATGTAATCTTCTTTTTGCGGTGTGTTTGTTGAGACCGATGAATTGTGGGTTTATGATCCAGTATTATCTATGGAAAATATTTGATTCTTCTCTGAATTTTTTTGTATGATTGAGTTATCTTTGCAAGTCTCTTCGAATTATCCTTTTTGGTTTGGCCAACTAGATTGGTAGTTCTTGCAATGGGAGAAGTGCTTAGCTTTGGGTTCAATCTTGCGGTGTCCTTACCCGAGGATGTAAAGGATTGCAAGGCACGTATTGTATTGTTGCCATCGAGGATAACAAGATGGGGTTTTTATCATATTGCATGAATTTATCCCTCTACATCATGTCATCTTGCTTAAGGCGTTACTCTGTTTTTAACTTAATACTCTAGATGCATGCTGGATAGCGGTCGATGAGTGGAGTAATAGTAGTAGATGCAGAATCGTTTCGATCTACTTGTTTTGGATGTGATGCCTATATACATGATCATTGCCTGGATATACTCATAACTATGCCCAATTCTGTCAATTGCTCAATAGTAATTTGTTCACCCACCGTAGAATATCTATGCTCTTGAGAGAAGCCACTAGTGAAACCTATGGCCCCCGGGTCTATTCTCATCATATCAATCTCTATCGCTTTATTTACTTGCTTTGCTTTTACTTTGCCTTTTACTTTTTACTTTGCATCTATCTGTCAAAAATACCAAAAATATTATTTATCATCTCTATCAGATCTCACCCTCGTAAGTGACCGTGAAGGGATTGACAACCCCTAATCGCGTTGGTTGCGAGTAGCTATCGTTTGTGTAGGTACGGGGGACTTGTGCGTGGTATCCTACTGGATTGATACCTTGGTTCTCAAAAACTGAGGGAAATACTTACGCTAGTTTGCTGCATCATCCTCTCCTCTTCGGGGAAATCCAACGCAGTGCTCAAGAGGTAGCAATACGTCTCCAACGTATCTACTTTTCCAAACACTTTTGCCCTTGTTTTGGACTCTAAATTGCACGATTTGAATGAAACTAACCCGGACTGACGCTGTTTTCAGGAGAACTGCCATGATGTTGTTTTATGTGTAGAAAACAAAAGTTCTCAGAATGTCCTGAAAATCCACGGAGGCACTTTTCGGAAAATATAAAAAATATTGGCGAAAGAATCAGGACCGGGGGGCCCACACCCTGTCCACGAGGGTGGGGGGCGCGCCCACCCCCCTGTCTCATGGGCCCCCTGAGGCTCCGCCGACTTCAACTCCAACTCCATATATTCCTTCTCGCGGAGAAAAAAATCAGAGAGAAAGTTTCATCGCGTTTTACGATACGGAGGCGTCGCCAAGCCCTAATCTCTCTCGGGAGGGCTGATCTGGAGTCCGTTCGGGGCTCTGGAGAGGGGGATTCGCCGCCGTCATCATCATTAACCATCCTCCATCACCAATTTCATGATGCTCACCGCCGTGCGTGAGTAATTCCATCGTAGGCTTGCTGGACGGTGATGGGTTGGATGAGATTTACCATGCAATCAAGTTAGTTTTGTTAGGGTTTGGTCCCTAGTATCCACTATCTTCTGAGATTGAGGTTGCTATGACTTTGCTATGCTTAATGCTTGTCACTAGGGCCCAAGTGCCATGATTTCAGATCTGAACCTATTATGTTTTCATGAATATATGTGTGTTCTTGATACTATCTTGCAAGTCTATAGTCGCCTATTATGTGTTATGATCCGACAACCCCGAAGTGACAATAATCGGGATACTTCTCGGTGATGACCGTAGTTTGAGGAGTTCATGTATTCACTATGTGCTAATGCTTTGTTCCAGTTCTCTATTAAAAGGAGGCCTTAATATCCCTTAGTTTCCGCTAGGACCCCGCTGCCACGGGAGGGTAGGACAAAAGATGTCATGCAAGTTCTTTTCCATAAGCACGTATGACTATTTACGGAATACATGCCTACATTACATTGATGAATTGGAGCTAGTTCTGTGTCACCCTATGTTATAGCTATTACATGAGGAATCGCATCCGACATAATTATTCATCACTGATCCATTGCCTATGAGCTTTTCACATCTTGTGTTTCGCTTATTTACTTTCACGTTGCTATTGTTACAACCACTACAAAACCAAAAAATATTACTTTTGCTACCGTTACCTTTATTATTATATTACTTTGCTACTAAATACTTTGCTGCAGATACTAAGTTATCCAGGTGTGGCTGAATTGACAACTCAACTGCTAATACTCAATAATATTCTTTGGCTCCCCTTGTGTCGAATCAATAAATTTGGGTTGAATACTTTACCCTCGAAAGCTGTTGCGATCCCCTATACACTTGTGGGTTATCAACATGCATATCATCATACTGGATTTCTTGGCCTTTACTCCAGCATGTGCTAGGATATACAAGACTTGGAAATAAAAATTAAATTGATAGCAAAGTTATTAAACTCAGATGGTTAGTGTGTATTATTAAGTGCAGTTGTGTTGCTTCTGTCATGATTAGTGTTGTACACATGGATACCTCACTTGGTATCTTGTGCTAGTGTTGCTCCCTGTGATAGAGTAGAATGATACTTCATGGCGATTTCATTGATTTTATGTTCTACGTAGAAGTATCGATCTTTTCAGCACTGTCATGATTCTTTTGTCATCACATTTTGCTCAGAATTATCACTTCATGTCTTCTGCTACTGTCTCTGTAGGGTCATGAGGGAAGATATTTAGATATATTATAACTGAGCACCTTTCCTACCCTCTCAAGCCATTAGCATTCGTATCCGTTGGATCATCACTTAAGGACATTTTCAGCCATCTGATTGTCTCTTAATCCCACTCCGAGTTGCTTCGTTCGATCCTAACGAGCGGTAACCCTTCTTGGGCCGCTACTCTGGTGGCATTTTTCAGCTTCTCAGATTAAATTGGGCCTACTGGGCCTGTAACAGCCTCCAGACGTGCAATCCAAAAGAAGGGAAAAATACTCTTTTCGTGCCTCGCGTGAGGCTGGCGAGACTCTCTCACGTGCGACCTAACCTCGCCGCCGCCGCCATGTTCTCTGATCTCGCGCAGCCCCTATCGTGGTGGACTGGTCGGACACCACTGCAAATCACCAACTCTCCCGCGACCTCAATTGCGTCTTATTTGACCTCGACTCCCTGCATCCCTCCTCGTGACTTTGTCTCGCCGCCCTCGGCCTCACCATCATCTGATGCAGGTGAGCGACACCCACGTCCATCCCCCCTTCCCCTGCCTCTAAACGCCAAGCAGAAACTCCTCTCTTCCCCTGTCCCGTGGTGTAAGTGCATCTAGTGCCCCTTAGTGATTTTGGTGTATTGAAGACTTATAGGTTAAGGGACTAATGCGTTTGTGAGTGTACACAGGTCTATAAGTCTATGAGGAGTTTGATATTTACAGAAAAAGTCGACCCCTAAAAATGAAGTTCTTCGATCAAGACTTTGATATTCAAGACTTTCAAGACTTTGAAAGTGAAGAAATTGGTGTGACCTTGAAGACTTGGTATTCATTCGAGGAACATGAAGCGAAGAATTTTGTTTTCGTAGTTTCATTTTCTCTTTCTTGAGTCATAGGAAACACCGTCTTTGTTAAAGGGGTCGAGGAAATACTAAGGAAAAATTTCCATGTGATGCTCAACTCAAAATCCTACACCTACCAATCCCTTCGAGTGAAGCCATTGAAATCTCATACAGCTTCATCAATTTCTTGATGGATGAGACGCAGTTCTTCCAGTCACCGATGACTTTGTTCTCGATCGAGGAGTTAGGAATTCGCCAGTGCGAATTGCCTACACAGTGAGGAACATGATAGCCCTGAGGAATTTGAGAGTCAACTTTCCGACCATTGCTGTGCTGCGCGCCAGCTGTCCTAAAATATCTTATCCACCTAACGGTCATATCATTGAAGGGCATTTATGTCTTATCATGTCGGGCTGCTCCCTAGGCTATAAATAGCCGCCCCCCTACAACCACTAGTTGGTTGGCTTCTCCGAGAGATCTTGACACTTGTCATATGAGAGCAACCCATCCTCCGAGGACTTTGAGCGAAAATCATCAAGTGAGGAAAATCCCAAAACCAAACCCCCACGAACCCCAAAGTGATTGAGCATCACTGAAGAAATTGATCCCGCGTGGATCCGACGCTTGTTACCTTTGAAGTCTGTGCTTCTTGCAAACGGTTAGGCGTCAAGGTCTAGAGCATCCAAGAGGAATTGTGGATCACCGAGTGACCAAGTCTGTGAAGGTTTGGAAGTCACCTGAAGACTTACCACAAGTGATTGGACAAGGCCTGCGTGGTCTTAGTTCAAGGAGAATACGGTGAGGACTGGGTGCCCTGAGTTGCGGCTCAGTGACTGGGTGTCCGGGACTGCGTGTCCTCGAGTTTAAATACTCAGCCGCTCCAACCAGACGTACAACTGAGACAACAGTTGGAACTGGTTTACCAAATCATTGTCTGCACCAACTAACTGGTTCTATCTCCTCAACCCTTTCATTTCCTCATTACTGTGTTGAATGTTTGTTCATATCTGTGCTTGAAGACTTTGACTGAAGACTTTCACAAATTCCTCGCCAAGTTCTTGATCTGTTTGTCTTCGTCTTGTGTTATCCTGTGATTACGCTTTCTGTACTCTGTGCTTGTCTTCATTTCATCATGATGACCATGCTAGTATCCTGTTATGTTTACTTCTGAGTACTTATTCCGCTGCAAGTAGTTCTTCGCTAAGGAATTTCCTCACCAGCAAATTCCTTAGTGAAGAATTCATAAAAATCGCCTATTCACCCCCCCTCTAGTCGATATAACACACTTTCAATTGGTATCAAAGCAAGGTACTCCCTTGTTCTGTGTGATTTTGGTTTAACCGCCTGGAGTTTTAGTTATGTCGACCGCAGGTATGAAGAAAGTGACATGCCCGATCTTTGACGGTCACAACTATCCCAAGTGGAAGGCCATGATGAGGAAACGCCTCATGGCAAGGAACAGCGAGCTGTGGACCGTCACTGAGATTGGTCTTACTGATCTATGCAAGATGGTGAATGCTGATGATATTCGCAAGTACACTCGACTTGACATCATAGCGAAGGATATCATCTGCTCCTGCCTATCCAGAGATCAATTCGGGCGAATTATGCATCTTGGCAATTCGAAGCTCATCTGGGACCGAATCTCTGATGTTTATGAAGGTCATCGAACTCGTCATGATCCCTGGTTTGAGGACTTCAAGGAATCTCTCAAAACGATGACTTTCGAGCCAGAATCATCATCTTCTGCTTCATGTCTCATGGCAAACGGTGCTGAGGTAACCGAATGCTCCTCATCCGAGTCTGGGGATGATGAATCTGATAATGATGAATCTGATGATGATATTGAATCTTGTTATACCAAACTTGTTTGCATTGCCACTAAACAACAAACAGCTTTAGAACAAGTTCAAGATATGCTAGACAAAAGTGATGATATGTTGTGTAAAGAAATGGATCAGTCAAAAGCATTGGGTGAATGTCTTCAGAGAATTCACTCCAAGTTTGACGTCCTTCAAGATCAACATAATACCCTCTTGACTGATCATGAGAAGCTTTCCTCTGAATCTCTTCAAAGAAAGGAAGATCTTGAAAAGCTAAGAGTGTGTTATGAAGATCTTCCGAAGGAGCGCGATTCATTACTAGCTCAACAAATCAGCGCTTCTCAGGAAGAATTTGTTCCTCCATGCTTAAAGTTCATTGAACGTGAATCTGCTAATTCTTCACCTGAATGTTCAAATGCTTCAACTGTTACAAATTCTTCATCTGCCTCTGCTATCACTAATTCCTCATCTGAGGACATTGCTAGTATCACTGACAATGCAGGGCTGAAGGATTTGTACATGACAGGCATGTATAAAAGCCTCAAAGGGCATCCGACACTTTGTGATGTGCTTAAAAAGCAGATCCTCGACAGAAACCCTAGGAAAGAGGGTATTTCTTTTGAGAGGAAACTCAATGCTGATGGAACATATTGGAAGCCTGAGCAGTACCCCAAAACCTCATGGGTTGCTGCAAAGGGACCTCCAGTTGATTCATCTAACTTATCTGGCTTTACATGTGAATCTCCTCATTCTTCTGATGAGTCATTTGACTCCAACTATAAACTGTTCAAAAATCAGAATGGTGAAGTATTTGTTAGATATGTTGGCACTAACTGCAGGAACGGTTCCCCTATGAAGAAAATCTGGGTTCCCAAAAGTTATGTTGAAAGTCTTCAGGTGAATGTCCTCATGACACCACCTGTGAAGAACAGGAACCCCAGATCAAATTCTTCATATGGACCAAACTCTTTATATGGATCCAAGTCCTCATATGGACCAAATTCCTCACATGGATCAAATTCCTCAAAAGGATCAAAGTCCTCATATGATTATCATCGTGCTAACAACTCTGTCTCGCAGGGTAGAGCTAAGGGCTATGAATATGTGCATTATTCTTCAAATCATTATGTTCATAAGTCCTCGAAGAATTACTCTGCTTATTCATATACTTACCCTAACCCCTCTTATGTGAAACGAAATGGTTTGGCATCTTTGCCACCTTTCTCATATGGTGCTCGCAGAATGATGAATTCTTTGCCACCCCTCCAGATGTGGGTGGTGAAGAAAAAGAACTAATCTCTTCTGCAGGGTCAGGTCTCCAGACGTACTTTAACGTCTGAAGAATTTGTTTGGGACTGGCGAAATTGCTCGAAAGGACGCAGCGAATCATGATGAAATGAACTTTCATTTCACACGCCCTCATCTTGCTATATCTGTTTCGCTTGATGAAATTCATCTGATGAACTTGATATCATATTCTTCACTGATGAAGCATATGAGATTGTAAGCTACACTAATTCATCTGCAGGATGATCAACCCAAAACTACTGAATGGGTCCTCGATAGTGGATGTACAAATCACATGACTGGTGACAATAATCTATTGATGGATGCTCCCTTATCACCGTCACCTCTGAAGCATAGCATCTTTGCTGACAAAGGCAAAAGTCAGGTATTGGGTCTTGGTAAGGTTGCAATCTCTAAGGATAAACACATGGACAAAGTCATGCTTGTTGAGTCCTTAGGATACAATCTCATGTCAGTCTCAATGCTTTGTGATCTTGATATGGTTGTTGTCTTTGGCAAGTATCACTGTGTTGTGATTATGGAAGTCGACAATTCCAAAGTCTTCAAGGCTTTAGGAGAGGAGATCTGTATATTGTTGATTTCTCTACAGGACCACAACCAGCCGTGTGTCTACTTGCAAAAGCTTCAGAAGGCTGGCTATGGCATCGACTACTTGGTCACGCAGGCATGAGGAATTTGCACACGCTTGCGAAGAAGAAGCATGTCATTGGCATTGAGAATGTCAAATTCCTCAAGGATCACTTATGCGGAGCCTGTGAAGCTGGAAAAATGACCAAGGCCAAGCACCCAGCGAAGACTATCATGACCACTACCCGTCCATTCGAATTGCTTCACATTGACCTCTTCGGACCTAATCATTACTCAGCAGTCACTAATGATGCATCTCTATATGGCTTTGTAATTGTTGATGATTATTCTCGATATACATGGGTACACATTGTTACTTACAAACATGAAGTGCAGGAAGTCTTCAAACGATTTTCCTCGAGGGCTTCAGCCAACTTTGGTGTGAAGATCAAGCATATCAGAAGTGAAAATGGAACTGAGTTCAAGAATTCCGGTCTTGATGCCTATCTTGATGAACTTGGTATTACTCATCAGTTATCTGCTCCCTATACTCCTCAGCAAAATGGCGTCGTGGAGCGCAAGAACAGAACTCTTGTTGAGATGGCTCGCACTATGCTTGATGAATACAAAACGCCTCAGCGTTTTTGGATTGATAAAATTGATACTGCGTGCCACATCATCAACAGAGTATATCTTCACAAATTCTTCAAGAAGACTGCCTATGAACTCCTCACTGACAAGAAACCCAATGTGAGTTATTTCAAAGTCTTCGGTGCTAAATGTTGGATTAGAGATCCTCACCACAACTCTAAATTTGCACCGAAAGCACATGAAGGTTTTATGCTTGGTTACGGAAAGGACTCGCACACCTACAGTCTTCAACATTATTCTTCACAAGATTGTTGACACTATAGATGCGCGGTTCGATGAAACTAATGGCTCGCAAAGAGAGCACCTACCTTCTGTGTTAGATGAACCAGCACCTGAGGATGCTATCAAGCTCAAGGCAACTGAGGATGTCATTCCTACTAAAGAATCTGCTGAAAATTCATTCCTGTTCATGAAGAACGTCGAGCTGATGCACCTGAAGAACATGATGAGGAAAATGGTGCTGAATAAAATGTTGATCAAATTCCTCAGCGACAACCAGCTCATCCTCGCGTTGCAAAAGAAGTGCAAGTGGAGAAGATCATTGATGACATTAGCGCACCAGGTCCTCTCACAAGCTCAAAAGCTTCACATTTATCTAACTTTTGTGGGCACTATGCTTTTGTCTCTATCACAGAGCCCACTAAGGTAGATGAAGCATTTCTGGAGCCGGAGTGGATTCAGGCTATGCAAGAAGAATTACATCAGTTCGAGCTTAACAATGTCTGGGAATTAGTCAATCGCCCAGATCCTCGCAAGCATAATATCATCGGCACAAAGTGGATCTACCGCAACAAGCAAGATGAAAATGGCCTTGTGGTGAGGAATAAGGCACGACTAGTAGCTCAAGGCTACACACAGGTTGAAGGAATTGACTTCGATGAAACTTTTGCACCTGTTGCTAGACTTGAGGCTATTCAGATATTACTTGCTTACGCTAACCATCATGATATCACCTTATATCAAATGGATGTGAAAAGTGCATTCCTCAATGGTAAGCTTGAGGAAGAAGTATATGTTGCTCAACCCCGTGTTTTGAAGATCCAAAGAATCGACAAAGTCTTCGAATCAATAAGGCTCTCTATGGCCTCAAGCAAGCCCCTCGGGCGTGGTATGATACATTGAAGGAATTCTTCGTGAAGAATGGCTTCACACCCGGTTCACTCGACCCTACTCTCTTTACTAAATCTTATGATGGTGAACTATTTGTGTGCCAAATATATGTTGATGATATTATCTTTGGCTGTACTGACCAACGTTATAGTGATGAATTCGCCTATATGATGAGTGAAGAATATCAAATGTCTATGATGGGAGAGTTGAAATTCTTTTTAGGTCTTCAAATCCATCAGCAGCGCAATGGCATATTCATATCTCAAGAGAAATACCTCAAAGATGTACTGAGGAAATTCGGCATGCAAGATTGCAAAGGCATCAAAATTCCTATGCCCACAAATGGCCATCTATGCACTGATGAATCATGCATGCATGTAAACAGAAATTGTGATGTAAATTTTCTAATCTGAATTCTGAATTTGAATCAGAGTTGATTGTTAACTCTGAATCTTTCAGACCTCATGGGTTACTGCCAAGGAAGTGTAAAGCCACAGTATGTGTTTAAAAATCTTATAGGTGCCAAGTTAACTTGAATCAGGGCAGAAAGCTAACAGGAAGCTTACAACAAAGTTTTTTAAATGACACTTGGGAGGTGGTGATCAGGTGAACAACATATCCCTGGAAGACCTCTGGCACAATGGTGGTGTGCAAGCAACGTCCTGTTGCATTCCACTGGTACGGTTTGTCGTCTCGTGTCAGCGTCTCATTATCGTGTACAATCTAAATGAGTAATTCGGAGTCGCTTGTGCTTGATTTCAGTTCATAATTTTGTGATATGCTCTTGATCTTGTTCTGTTCGATACTAGGGAGCTTCTTCTCCTCTCATGTTGTTGTCGATTTGGTACTAGCTAGAATGATTCCTTGAGCTTGATGATGACAGATTGTACACTATCTTGCTCCAGTGTTACATAATTACTATCACAGTACACACATACCTCGTTGTTGTCAATGGATCTTGTTCTCTGCTGCCAGCATTGACTGGTTGTAGTTGTTTCAGCAGATCACATCACATTCACATGGGCGCATGTGTAGCACTAACTGCCTGTACACACATAATGTTGGCTGGTTGTACACACATAATGTTGACTGGTTGTAGTAGTTTTTGATTGGTTGTACAAACATAATGTTGGCTGTTATGTATTGATTTTAGTATCGAAAATGGCTCAAACCTGAAGTACTTAAAATAGATTGTCGTTCCTTTCTTGTTTGTTTTGATACCCATATACCTGCCCTGTATTAGCTCTATCCTTTTATGCATGTTAATTCAGTGTTGTCGATTTGATGTTGATGTTCAGAAAGAAGAGTTTGATGGATGTGTTTATTTCAGTAGGCTAAATAGGCTATCTTCTTGGTTTATTGGTGTGCAGACTATCGTTGAGCTGAGCTTCTTCCAGTAGTGGTAGCGGAAGTGACGCTAGAGTAGTACATGGATCAACAGATCATCATGCCGTTTGGGCAGGGACAAGCTGTGACGGCCCTAATACAGCAACACTACCATACCATTGGTACATTTGTCAGTTCCTAGCAACACCTCTTTTTGCATGTTCTGCTGGTATTTAAGCACACGGATTGGTCTTCATTATTATTATTTATTTACTATTAAATATGTTGTTGGATTTACTTTTATTTTGTGCCTAAACATTTTGTTCTATAACGTGCAGATGTTGGTCTTTCATGTTTCTTCGCGAGCATCAGGACAAAGAAGTCAGAGGAAGCATAGTTCTAGCTCATTGGAGCCCTTTAGGCTGATCCTATTTGTATGTGTGTTATATAATGTAGTAGAACTTGTAAGGCTCATGTGATAGACTCATGTGATATACTGTACACTTTAGAGCTTGTTATCTAATTGTAAACTTGATGCTGATCACATTTGTATGTATGTTATATGATGTAGCTGCTTGCTGTTATTTGAATTATTGTGTCTGTTTTCTGTATTGGCATATTGAAATTGAAGAACATGACCTTGACAGCAGGGTCCCACAAACTAGAACGTCACATTTGGGACCCACTTACCAGAATTTGACAATTGGTGTGCCTTAAAAAAAGAGAAACAAAGGCTACAACCCAAAAATAAAAGGCTACAATGTTGGGCCTGACCCATGTAGCTCACCAAATTAATAGGAAAAAAAATATAAAAGGCTGAATTGTTGGGCTCGGCCCATGTACAACACCAAAATGGACCGGGCTGAATCTTATCAACGACATTTTCAATTGGTCACAATTTTTCCATGTCAGATTGCCACGTTGGATCCGACGTGGCCTGGGCAGACAGCCAGTGACCAAAACAGAAGGTCGTAGGATCCATGACCTTTTGTTTTGGTCGTTGCCTTCAACGACCTTATCCTGAAGAAGGTAGTTAATTTCAGTTCTTAACGGCCAGCTTTTGACCATCTATTTTTGGTCAAAAAAAGGTCGTAAGTGAAAAACAATGACGATTCAGTGACCAATAGTGATGGTCGCAAGTTGACATATTTCTTGTAGTGTTGACCACATCGAGGCCGGCAACACTTCGCGCCTCGAGTACCCGGTGCCCCCGTCCTTCCCTCGCCGCCATGGTAGTTCCTGGATGCCGCGACGAATGGAGACGATGACCTCCTCGTCGCTGGGCTCCGGTTTGCTTTCCTTCGGGTCACCGGCACTTCGCCCCGTCATGCCGGAGCCGCAGGACACCTTGCACCCGCAGTGGCGTCCTCGTCATCAACGAGGGCGGCCGCCCCTCCCCTCGTTCCCTCTGCCTCGTTCGGCTGAATACCGAGCCGGGGCTTCTCCCCATGAGGAAGAAGCACGAGGAGATGGCCGCCGCTGACGAGACCGCCCTCAAGTGGGCGAAGGCGGACTACGTCGGCGAGTAGGTGGAGTGCCAGCACCGGGCCTACAAGGAGATCAAACCTCAGCGCCGCGAACGCAACGAGGGCGGCGTCGTTGTCCTCGACAACGATGACGAATACGCGCCCGGGCCATCCAAGCCCCCGCGCGTCGGCTCCGGCGGGACGAAGGGCGGCGATGATGACGATGACGACGACGACAACGACTAAACCCAGTTCTACAAGCTCCTCGGCATATAGAAGGCGGGCGGCGGCATCGGCGTAGTAGGGCTAGGCGTAGTTGTTTTTAAATCATGTTTTATGTTTTTTTGGTACCAATTTGAATGAAATCGCCGAGTCTGCGCCATGTTTTTTTAGTGTTTGTGCCGATTTGGGGGCAACCTGGGCGGCGACTGGGAACACATTCGCCCGCACACTGAAATTAACGTCGGTTTGGCCTGGGACGGCGTTTTTCCGGCGTCCTGGGGGCCGAACGGCTGGAGATGCTCTAAGTTAGAAGCTAGATGAACAACATGCCACATCGCATTGGTAGACTTATAGAGTAAAAAAATAGGAGTTTGATTGGCTCGTCGGTTTTAAAACACACAAGCTTACAATGCTACCAATTTTGGTGTGCAAGGTTGTCTCTTGTCAAGACTACTCTCCAATTTAAAAACCAAAGGAAAATCTGTATTTTGAACTTCCATAATTTTTTATGCTCCAGGGAATTGAGGACACACTCAATATGCATCATGTTACATGAGTTAAAGAGTCGGTGAAGAAATTTCAAGAAAAGGCGTATGATTCCTATTTTGGGAGAGTGCACGTGATAAAAAATATTGATTTTAGCTGCTCTTTTTTGGGGCTTGTTCAAGTTTATTGTTTGGATTCAGAGGATACTGAGAGGCAGTATATTTATGCCTCAGCCTTTTTATGATGTTTGCTTAAATGACATAATTAAACATCAGCCATCTATATGCTTGTGGACAAATACTTGATGTTTCAAACTTATTAAGATCATACTCCAATTCAGCATAGAATCATAGTCGATCTCTGAGGAATGAGCTCGTTGTTACACGAGGTAGTGGAAGAAGCAGCAACTTCTTCCCCACAACCAAGATAAATGCCCCCAAATCGACCAATTCTCCCTCTCATGAGCATCGCGCATCAAACACAACTTCCTCAGCATCGAGAAGCGACAAATGTTGGGCCTCTAGCAGCAAGAGAAGGGAGCCATGGTGGAAAACATGCCCCATTACATGTGCAGCGTCGAGTACTTCACGGTCCAACACCATGGCGGCAAAGACTATTGAACTCGTATGCAAAACTCCTCCTTTACATCAAATATAGGTGAAGGAAATTACCTTGCATCCCACGGATGTAAACAATTGATAATATGTACGTAACGAGAATATATGTAGATGGTTTCACGCTTGGGACATTTTCTCCTTTTCGAAAAAAGAAGAAGGAAAAAACATGTTCGCATGCTTCAAAACCCCATATGTTTGATAGGGAAAGTGATAGTTGGTTTATGAGACATAAAAGATAGGTAATAAGACATAAGGGCATCATCTTATAAAAGCAACTATATTAATTTGGTTCTTGTCGTTCAATCACAAATCAGGCAAGGGAGATCCATGTTTCTCCTGTCATCTAAACCTGTTCAAGCATTAGTATGTCATCCTTTATACAACCACCATAATTCAGATTAAAAGTGTGATGAGGATATCACGGTGTCATGGAAGAACACATCCATCGTCTTGTATAGCCTGACTCCACTTAGCCTTACAGTAGCATTGGGTCTTCTATGAACATTCTAGTCCCATTTGAAATATGGTAGTGCCTCATTTCTCTCTTAGAGAAAAACTTTTAATTTTCTATGAAATTCATGCTATGCTCACGAAAAAACCCTACTTTCCAAACATACTAGAGAAACTCTTAGGTCCATTGTCCTTGACATGAAGTGGAGGAGAAAGAGAGACCATGCATCTCTTGGACCAATGTAGAGATGTGCCATCCTTTTACTGATGCAGACCTAGCTATTGAAAGTTGGAAAGGATGTGGCAATTTTTGGCAGCTTGACATTTCATAGAAAAGGGAAAATTGCACCCATAGTAAAATAGGCTAGCACGTCAAATGCTACAACTCCGAGCCACACACATACGGCACAATTTTATAACAAAAGTAAAACAATAACTTCCGCAATATTTCGAAGTTGGCATTAGTTTCGCAAGCCATCAAATGAGAAATGACATTATAAATAAATTTGATTCAGGGACATGTAGCCAGAACTGATTCCAGATTGATGCTTAATTTGCATAAAAATAAACTACGATCTGGCCTCGGTCTAACCATCTTGCACCACAGGTTGGTTGCTTGCTTATTTGCTGATCTTTCACGTTTCAACCGTTAGTCTTCAGGTTCCTGCAAATAATCACAAAAGTTCAGTTGAAATTTTACAGCAGTGGACGCTAACTATTGCATGAAAATTATATTGCTAATAAAGTATATGTGAGAGTAGTGTTGATCAGGAACAATGGTGAAACATTGGATCTGGGACACAGATTGGGCAGCGAGCATACTCATGGCCGAAAAAACTCTCAAACTCAAGTACTCACTGTGAATAATATTTGGAAATCTTTTTGTCTAAACCATGTACAAAATACTCAGGATAAAGGCAAGGAACTGACTTATGAATCTTAAATTTGGAGCAAAGTGTGGAGACTGTAACAAAGTAGCCTACAAGCTCGCTCATTTAGCAAAATTATATAGATTGTTATTTTCTGCCTCGAATTGCCTTCATATGTTTTTTGCTACTCTTAATGATCTTAATGATTCTACAATAAAGTTTGTTAACCCTCACACGTGAGGATCGGAAGTCGTCCCATGGCGGTTCGGTTTAATAAACTAATCTGAGCTTAAACTAATATAAAGGAATTGTCAATGTGGCGATCAAGTTTGCATTGCATTTATTTCTATTGTCAATGTGGAGTAGGTGGGATACAACATGAATGATATAATGATATAATCTGTTCATTGTAGCATAACTTAGTTCTTATGTCGTTATCTGGCAAACAAGCCAAAATATCTAGGAGGGCATGCAAACCGTAAATATAGATCACTTGAAAGCACATGGATCGAGTATCTAACCAAATATTTTCAGTCCACAAATTTTGTTCAAAGTACTTATGACCACAATGGTCACAAACTGAATAAACATCAAATAAGAAAATATGACATATTGATGGTAAACCAAACACAGGGAGATTTCTAAAACCAATAAACCCGATGGCAAGATATGTAACACCATGGACCGAGTAACACGAGCATGATGTCGATCCTTAAATACGTAGTACACAAAGGGTAGCAAACTGAATAACGGCCCATCCACGTTTGACCATGAACCAGATATGCAGGATCTCTAGAATCTATCTATAAACCCTATAGGGTAAAAGCATCGCAGAAAAAACAATATGGAATAGCCTGCACACACGTACCTTATGTCCAACAATTCGGTTGGATCCAGCAAAGAGCCCCTGAACCCAAAATCTTCTTTGAACAAGGCTGGAGTTCCGATGTCCCACTCGCGATGTCAATGATCTCCCACTCAAACTGATCACGGTCCGAGCTAAAGGCTAGGCAGTAGGCGGCATTCCTCTTGAACCCAGAGACACTTACAGCTCCACCGTAGCCTGCTGCCGTGATATTACTTGACAAGAGCAATGTCAGATCACCGGCGTTCTCCACCCTGGTCCAACTCGGCGTCGCGGCGAAGACATTGCTCTTGTATACCTGCCAAAGGTAGGTGGAACCCTGAAACATGGTGCCGACGACGTACAGCTCGCCGTTCACCTCCATATAACGGCGGGTATATATCGGAGCCGGAGACAACGGCACCGAGATAGCCGTGGCCATAGAAATGGATTTCGACGAAATTTCCGAAATTTCTCGAAATTTCGCTCATTTCGACGGTCCTCGAAATATTTGTGTTTCGTTTAAATTATTTCGGTATCCATCTAAATCAAGTTCTTCACCATAGCATGGTGGTAGGAAGTTGTTATTCCATCCTTCAGGTCTGTGGTTCGAGTCCCAGATTACTCTCTTTTTATTTTTTTAGTACTTTATTCTTCCAGTGTTACGAAAAGTTTGGCAAAAATATAGCTTAACTGGGATTCGAACCTGGGTCTACAAAGATTGAACTAATGGACGTAACACAACGACACTGAGTTCTTGTGTTAAATACTCCCTCCGTTCGGAATTACTTGTCTCGAAAATGGATGTATCTAGAACTAAAATACGTCTAAATACATCCATTTCCGAGACAAGTAATTCCGAACGGAGGGAGTAGTTGCTAACATATCGAAAATGCCTTTTGGAGGCCGAGCTACCAGGAGGCCGATATCTGTGCCGTCGCGCGTTGCGTTGATCAGCGCCACGCAGTCATACGTCTGCCGTATTTCAGCAACTAGCCTTTTTCAGTCTCCCGTATTGCTATTAAATAAACAGTGGCAGCTCATGTAGAGACTCGGCACCGGAGAGCGTGTACAGTTGCCATCAAACGGCCACACATGTTAATAGTGAGGGTTCCACGGGGAGCACATGGGATTGACTCGGTCTTCATGTGCTCTAACTAAACTGTCTCGCCTGCGCAATTTGCACACGACAAACATGACAACATATACTCTAAATGTTTGGTGCCTCTGCATCTACACACGACAAACATCAGAACACGCTGACAATGATCTAATTAAGAAACAAGAACCCCAGAATTCCCATCACTGAAAAAGTTAAACCACATATTTGGTCATAGCAACATCACAAATTTAGTGCACTAGAGGAATTAAACAGCGACACCAGCTCACACCTACGGAATGTTCTCACTTGACAAACAGTGGATTATTCAGTTAGCAAACCGAACTTCAAGCAGTCACACTGAAATCAATCTTGAAAGTCTGATTTTGGTGGGTTGGTGCAAGTATTCTTTCTGTGACCTCACAAGCTGCATCTTGAGCATCGAGGCGACTTCCTCGATGCCTTTGGAAGATCGCCTTGCTGCAGACAAGTGGTGCTCTTGTGATCCTGACCCTTGCAAACAGAACATAATCTAGTCCTTTTAGCCGGCTGCTCTATGGCGCCTTCTGGCGACTTGTGCTAGGGCGACCCGCTGGCCTCTTCTTTAATAGTGCTACAAAACTATCGGAACATTGCGAACCACTCGGTGCTGGTTTTGGTAGACCAAAATGCTGTTTATTTCCTATCTCTGATCCTACAGAATCAACTGCCATTTCTCTGCCAGATAGCCCCACGCTGTCGCGTATAGCAACAACAGGCTTCACTACTGTTTTCACATTTCTCAGTTGCTCCATAGCAAAGACTATATGCATCCACATTGTTGAAGTAATTCTTGCACCGCATTTCTCACGAATCCTTCTTAACATACCTGGTGGTGTACTCACGACGCGGTACAACTTCAACCAGCATATACAACCCGCCTTCATAAAGCATCTCATTGAACTTTTCAAACATAGTCCTAGTATAAATTTTGGAAGCATGAATCTCAATAGGCAAGTTATGAGTTAGAACCACACACCCCCTGCATTTGTATCATACAATCATCATAAGTAACTGGGAGGAGACAAATTATGATAAGAAAAATCGATATATTCAACAGAAACAAGTTAATAAAATGTTCTACAAATGATAGGTTACTAGGATTGTGCACGGTTGGGGCGCACCTATCATTTGAAAGAACTCAGTGGAAATCCACTTGAAAGTGCAGACTTTCACGTCAGTCATCAGCACAATGCCAAAAATAATACTCTGAAAGTGATTGTTGACACCAACAAAAAGCCCGAAAGGCAATGTCATAGAGATTAGTTTTGTATGTGGTATCGAAGGTGACAACATCACCAAAGCACTTAAACTGCTCAATGCTTCATCCTGTTGTCCACATCAGAGTTATCACTCGACCTTCATCATTGACTTTGAACACTATATTTGAACTCAGGAATCGAAACTTGTCCTCAGTGCCGGATTAACAACAACAACAGCCTTTTTGTCTGCATAAGCATGTATTGTTGCTAAAGCCTAAGTGTGCCATGTAAAAACACTTGCGTGCGTTTTTACGATAAAGGATTTCTCCTTGTTTTATATTATAAAGCAAACATCCGATACATCGAGCTCGCTGGGGCCGCTGCACAGATAAGCCCAAAAGAAAACAAAAGAAAATGAAAGAGAAATAAATGCCGACACCGGCAGATCAACGAAGCCGCTGCACCTTTCGACGAAGTACCACCGCGCTCCCAGCATGTCGAAGCGCCTCACACCAAGCAACACCTTCAAGAAGGAATGCGATGCCGCCGCCGCTATTGCCCGAACAAGTTCTAGGGTTTCCCCCCGTACGCGAGGGATGGTGGGGAAGGGATATATCCGACGCCCCTCAGGAAGGTCCGATAGCGCCCGCAAGCATCACCGCGTCGGTGCCGGACAAGCCGACAAGGATTTCTCCTGATCCAGAACCACCACCATCAGTCCAGGTACTTTGAGATGCACCACCCCAATAGCCGCCCACCAGTCTGTGCCACCACGGTTACCGGACAACTCCCGCCGCTTCACTGGAGCTGCCAACACGAGGCCAAGAGCGGGCAAGGAGAGCCCGGCCACGGGAGCGACCACAACACGACCAGGGAGAGGGGAGAACCTCCATCACCGTAGCGGAGCCGACCGGACGCGGCGACAAGGATTTGCCGGGCCTCGACGGCCCGGTCGGGTCCATTTGGACCCGGACAATCCTGTCGCCACGCTGCAACTCCCCGAGCAACAAAGTCCTCACCGCCTGAGACCGCCGCCACCATGCAATCACCAGGGAACGACGCCGCCGAACACCGAGCCACCGGCCCGCCCCAACCTAGATGGGACCCAAATGGGGCCAGATCTGGGCTAGGCGGGCGCCACCGGCCACCAGCGCCACCGCGCCGCCCCACGGCCAATGGCCGTACCGCCGCGTCAGGAACCACCATGGCACGCGGCATCACCGCCGACGGGCCACACCGACGCCGGCCGAGGAGCACCGTTGCCAGCCAGCACCGTCCGAGCATGGGGAGGGGGCGGACCTGCCGCCCTTGACCACGCGTCCGGGGCCGGTGGCCTTCGGGCGGTGGCGGGAGGAAGGAGGAGCAAGGAGGGAGCCTGGAGGGGAGCGGCGGAGGGGCCCCTCGGTCGCCTTGCCCGGGGAGGCGACGTGGGGGGTACGGGGAAGGGAGAAGGTGGGGGAGGGGCGGGGGAGTGGGAGAGGCGAGCGGCGACGGCGGGCTTCGGCCGCGGCGGCGGCGCGGGAACCCTAGGTAGAAGGGGAGGTCGGGGGAGGTTAGGAGCTCCGGTAGTTTCGGTTAACAAATCTGCACTGGGGTAGTAAACCGAACTCACACGTGCGTGCGTTTACATAGGCAAAATAATTTTCCTTGTTCATTTCTTCTTTTGCTGGGATGAAACGTTCATTTTTCTTGGTCAGATTTTTACACTCGTGCAAATTCTCAAAAATCATCTCCGCAAATAAACAATTTGCTTGTGGTGGCCATAATATTATTATTGCAGGTCCATGGTGAATTTTGGTCTTTTTTTACCCACAAAAAAAAAAGAATTTTGGTTTTTTATGAACTCCATGTGATTGTAAATAAATACTAAAATTTTGTAATTAAAGTTACAAAAGAAAATACATAGGCCAGATTTAAGAATGCAAATCTATTATATATACATAATCAAAATAATAATTGAGCATAATTATTAGATGGATGTGTAGTATAAATCTAATGAATTTTGGAGTAAAATTACAGAAAGGTATGAATTTTTCATGTATAGGAATTTCAAGTGAAGTCCATCAACAACTAAATTTCGGAGTTTTTTTGAAACAAGACTAAATTTCCGAGTTAGTTTTATATATTTAACTCAAAATGCATGTATAACAAAATCAGATTTTTTTTTTGATATTACAGTGAGGCCCGGAATATTTATGTGACAAAAAAGTTGGTCCTTGGTGCTGCTGGCTGTTTTTCACACTCACACAGTTGCCCTTTTCTTAAAAGTCCAAGTTACATTACTCAATAAACTAGTGTAATGCTCTTGAGAAATTATTTAGATACAAGAAAATATCATTTGTGTTTTCTAATCCTAATTCCAAAATCGTTTGTATTTTTATATGTCCAAGTCAATTCTGGAAATGTAAGTTGCACTTTTTCCGCAAAGAGTGGATGTTTCGTGTCCCAAGCTTGGGTGCCTCCTATGATAGGTGTATATTAGTTTTCCCCTTTGTCCACACTGACTCGACATAATGCATCCAACGGTGGTCTCACCAGACACCAGCGTTGCCATCTTCGCACAGTCACCGGAATCACGCAATGGGAGCTTCGGGACGAGGTCCGAAGGAGGTTGCACGCCAGATGGACCGGAACTGGAGGGCGTGGCGGCGCGATGGGAGCATCTTGCCGATATGCTCAGGGGACTCCTCCGGAAGAGTGCTCCAGTCCGAACCCTCCTCCTCCAGAAGAACAAGTCTGGGGATCCGGCGGGCTGGAGGGGGCGACATGGTGGTCGTCGTGGAGAGGAACAGAGAAGCCATGGAATGGATTGGGAAGGAATGGATGTGAGACCGTGCTAGAGGAGGATGAACAGATCCAGTTGAGCCAGCAGGCGATATGGAGGAGAGGGGGGTCGCGAGTGATCCAGGAGCAAAGCAATACAAGGAAGGCATTCAATGCACCTTGCTGTCAACGCAACAGAGCTCTCTGGCTCGATGTTGCTATAAACGCTAGAGCTAGAGAGATACCATGTAAAAACACGTGCGTTCATTACATTTCTGGACTCGTGACAATTATGAAACATCATCTTCGCAAAAAAAGAAATTTTCTTGTGTGGTGGGGATGATATTATTATTGCATGTCCGTAATGAATTTTTGTTTAATATGCATGAACTCCATGTGATGTCAATAAATACTAAATTTTTGGAATTAATGCTACAAAAATACATACGTCTTACTATTTAAAAATGCAAATCTATTATATATACACAATCAAAATAATAATTGAGCATAATTCTTAGGTGCATATATAGTACAAGTCTATTTTATTTATGAACTTTAGAGTCAAATTAGAACAAATTTATAAATTTGCCCTATATAGGAATTTCATGTGAAGTCTACAAACAACTAAATTTCAGAGTTAGTTTTATATACTGAACTTAAAAATGGAAGTATAATAAAATATGAAAGAATTTTTATTTTTTCGATATTTCGGTGAGGCCCGTAATATTTATGTGATAAGAATTTTGGTCCTTGGTGCAGCTGGCTGTTTTTCACACTTACGCAATTGCCTTTTTCTTAAAAGTGCAAGTTACATTTTTTCACTAAACTAATCTCATGCTCTTCGGAAATAAGTTAAAAAATATTAAATATCTTTTGCGTTTTCTATTCCTACTTCTCAAATCGTTCAAATTTTCTTATCTCTAAGTCAATTTTAAAAAGTGGAACTTGTATTTTTTTCTGCAAAGAGTGGAGATTTCGTGCCTCAAGGTTGGTTGCTTCCTACGATCGGACTATAGTAGTTTCCACCTCTATCCACTCTGACACGGTGGACTGTAACCGACATGCAGTCTCACAACCATAGCCATCTCCACACGGCCGGCGGAGTCGCGCAACTAGGTGTGTAGCCCCTATCCACCTCCCACCACCCCCCGGTCCCGGCACCTCCCCTCCATCCAATCGCAAGCCATGGGCCTGAAGCCTTCCTTCGATACGGACTTCACACGGCACCATGTGAGACCACACCGCCTCGCCACCGCATGAGCACCCGAGCCGTGCACGCCACCCCACCACCACAAGTCCCTCCCACCGTCATAGATCTTGCCCTCCTCTCTGCCTTGCTGCCTTCCATTCGTCGACACATCCCGGTTGCACGCTTTCACACTCAGCTTGCACTGATCCCACCCCGTGCAACTCCCGCGATGGACTGCCACTACATCCAAGCTAGTTGCTTGGAGCCGACACCTCCTACCCCCCGACTTGCTACGAGATCGACCGGCACCTCAACCACCCCATCACCTTGCCTTAACCCCCATAGCAGCCAGTTGCCCCCATCCCGATGGCTTCCTCTCCGGACAGTGGAGCTGCCACCACTCTGCCTTCCTCTTTATCTAGAGCGGAGCCCCAGCCCTCCATTTTCCTCTCCATGAAACAACGCAGTTCGCCTGAACAACCCCCGTCGGTCTCTTCTCCACCATCTACAAATCAACAAGATCACAGTTATCCTCTTTGCTCTTCCCTGGAGTGAGGGGAAGAGAGCGCCATGGTAAAGAAGGAAGGGCCATACTGCCTTTGCAGACTCACAAGTGAGCTCCTCTTCTTGAGCAAATCTAAATTTTCCCCTTTTTCTCTGTTTGTGTCTCTGCAAGTTATGCATCTAGGAAGCGGATGAAATCCCTTCGAACTGGGGTTCCAAATCTTGCTTCTTGGTTGAGGGTTATGTCGGACTGTTGCTGGCGGATAATATCTGAGATTCATCGAATTCTCCCAACTCTGGCGATTCAAGACAACTCTACACCTATTTGAGGCCTTTCTGGCTGAAATACAATTTTGAAGAGAGATGACAAATTCAGACACAGGCTTGTGTGTTGCCCATGGTGGGCATATGTTTCGTACATAAATATTTGTAATTGTTACTATAGACTTACCAATAAACAGATAAACTTTCTGCTACTGAAAATGCTTAATGTCAGATGTAGCACTGAAGCTGATTCTCTGCCACCCTGTGTCACTGAAACTCATCAGCAACCATGGAGAAAGCTAGTCAACTTTACTCATCGTCTTCATTTGCTAGACCTCATTTTGTAGGAAAGTTACTTGCTTGTAGTATGTACTAACACTTGAAAACAAACAATACCTGAAATAAATATACAATTTGACTAGGTATGTGATCCTCTTGTTTATATATTTATGTAGTGCCTCAAAATTGGAAATTTGCGAACACTATGCCTATATCTAGAGTGAAAGATGTTGGCCATCTGACACTGCTTGCGTCAAATATGAAATATGTTCATGTTGGTCCATTGTGGAGCAAACATTGAGGGGCTCATGACGAATTATGTATACTTCTCCGAGCATCTGCATGACCATCAAGAGGACCGAGACCATAAGTTGGACATATTCGACCTAGTCAAAACCAATGGCAGGTTAGAGTTGTTCTCTTATATGAAAAAGGTCCAAGGTTTTTGGAGGCTCTTTCTGGATTGAGCCAAAACTGAATCTAAGGACGTACAAGGTACATCTCCGTACTATTACATCTTTTATGTTCTTTTCTGTCGTGTCTCGGTGGGTTTATTAGATTCTAGAAATCAGACTGTCTATCTCACTATTCCATGCTAGTTTTTGTTGTAACTGGGCTTTACATATTCTGCAAAATCTTGATGTATGTGTTCGCGACAAATATTAGATGTCATATTTTTTGGATCGACCATTAGTTGATCAATGGTCAAAGTGAGAACAAAATTAAGACGCCATATATATTTGGCGGGCACGTACAGTCGTTATGGTTCTGCATCCTCTAGATAGGGTTTATAGCATATGAAAAACCTGAACATGTCATTTTCACGATGACGGGTAGAAAAAAAAGGGTAGATATGTCATACTCTGTGGATATGCAGTTATCTGATTTTCAACATTAGTGGTTATTAGTCCACTATTTTTTTAACTAATGTTAATTTCTAGTTACCAAATCCATGTTTTTCCTATGTTAGCTAGGGTTTGGTGCTCTGCTAGAAATTTCAACCTTAGTGATTTGCAAGCACAACAATAATGAATGGGTAGTTGGGAACGACATTTAAAAAACCCATCATTATTTCATTTGAAATTTGGATTATGAATCATATGTGAATACTAATTCCATTCATGTTGTGTTTGCAACATCTTGATTTTAAATGGCATAAGAATCACAAATGTCAAGTTTATGATCACATATGGGTGATGAGAATATGTTAGATTTGTGTCATCTGTTTCATTGACCGTTATGTGGTTGGCAATGATAGTGGCAAGTACTCTAGGTTAAATGATTGAAGGTATATTTAGGCTATGCTTGGTCTACTAGGTATCTCAATTATTTTAGGTTCATCGTTACAACTGACAACCAAAAATTTAGGCATGAGATGTCTCTGGGAAAGGCATTAATTTATTTCAAACAAGGATGGAAGTATCTTGTATTCTAACCTAGAGGATGTAGCATACCTACAATATAGATAAGAACATGACTAAAGAAAAGATGGAATCACGAACCTGAGCACTTTTGAGTGGACGGTTAAAAAAGTGGCAACATTGCAGCTCAACACACAAGGTATGAAATATTTGGATTCCATCTGCATGCATAACTAACTCTTTCTGAAGTGCAAGCTCTAGATCTTAATTACCCAATGTACAATCTATACCAATATAAAAAGACCCAAAGGGGCAGATCCAATTAATCTCGGCCATCAAATCATGTCAATCCAACGACCTAGACTGCTTCAATGTCGAGCGCTCAACACGTTTACCGTGCAGTTAATTTCATGCCAAATATAGTGCCAATCACATAATAACACGCAAATAATATCCTACTTAATATCCGCATACACTTAATATACTTCCAAAATAACGTGCATTGCACGTACACATTGACTAGTATAATGAACTTGTCCAAAATGCGGTTGTTAAGATTCTAATTTTGCTAATACAAAAGCTAAGCTTAAATTCTGGGATGATACTGGTTTTCCCGTCAAAATAAAAAATTAATCACAGTGACATACACTATTGTTCTGCTGATATATAGTTCTAGCATTTTTTTCCTTTTTCATGTACAATTTTACTTATGTATCTTCTAATAACTTTATTGGTAGCCTCAGGGACTGAGTGTGGTATCGGCCTGGTACCGGGCTTAGTTTTTGTTGAAGTATGCCTGCTTCTTTGTAGCCCTAGGGTTTATTGAATATACATTTCTTTATCTTGCATGAACTGGAAGACCGGAACCACGAGCAGGCTTCCAAGAATTCGGAGCTATGCAAACAGCTTGAGGCCCGGTGGCCTGCCAACAAGAACTTGGAGTGTGCATGTGCCAATGCTATTTGTAAGTTCTCGTCATCCTAGTCCATATTGTCCCTTGGTTAGTACTCCCTCCGTTCCGAAATGTAAGGCGTTTTTTGATACTATGATAGTGTCAAAAAACGTCTTATATTTTGGGACGGAGGGAGTATTATTCTATTTTCAGCTTCGGATTCAGATTGCCTCTCATCAGGACTCGAACAACATTCGGTAACCACATACAAGCTTCCTTTATAACCCTAGCGTCATCGAACCTTAAGTGTAGACCCTACGGGTTGGGAGACATGTAGACATGACCGAGGCGTTCTCCGGTCAATAACCAACAGCGGATCTGGATACCCATGTTGGCTCCCACATGTTCCACGATGATCTCATTGGATGAACCACGATGTCAAGGACTCAGTCGATCCCGTATTCAATTCCCTTTGTCTAGCGGTATTTTACTTGCCCGAGATTCGATCGTCGGTATACCGATACCTTGTTCAATCTCGTTACCGGCAAGTCTCTTTACTCGTTCCGCAACACATCATCCCGTGATCAACCCCTTGGTCACATTGTGCACATTATGATGATGTACTACCGAGTGGGCCCAGAGATACCTCTCCGTTTGCACGGAGTGACAAATCCCAGTCTCGATCCGTGTCAACCCAATAGACACTTTCGGAGATACCTGTAGTGCACCTTTATAGTCACCCGATTCGTTGTGACGTTTGATACACCAAAGCACTCCTATGGTATCCGGGAGTTACACGATCTCATGGTCTAAGGAAGAGATACTTGACATTAGAAAAGCTCTAGCAAACGAACTACACGATCTTTGTACTATGCTTAGGATTGGGTCTTGTCCATCACATCATTCTCCTAATGATGTGATCCCGTTATCAACGACATCCAATGTCCATAGCCAGGAAACCATGACTATCTGTTGATCACAACGAGCTAGTCAACTAGAGGCTCACTAGGGACATATTGTGGTCTATGTATTCACACGTGTTTTACGATTTCCGGATAATATAGTTATAGCATGAATAATAGACAATTATCATGAACAAGGAAATATAATAATACTTTTATTATTGCCTCTAGGGCATATTTCCAACAGTCTCCCACTTGCACTAGAGTCAATAATCTAGTTCACATCGCCATGTGATTAACATTGACAGGTCACATCGCCATGTGACCAACATCATCAAATGAGTTCTGGGGTTTGATCATGTTTTGCTTGTGAGTGAGGTTTTAGTCAACGGGTCTGAATCTTTCAGATCCGTGTGTGCTTTGCAAATTTCTAGGTCATATTGTAAATGCTGCTTCCACGCTCCACTTGGAGCTATTCCAAATGGTTGCTCCACTATACGTATCCGGTTTGCTACTCAGAGTCACTCGGATAGGCGTTAAAGCTTGCATCGACGTAACCCTTTACGCCGAACTCTTTATCACCTCCATAATCGAGAAACATGTCCTTATTTACTCCAAGGACAATTTTGACCGCTGTCCAATGATCCATTCCTGGATCATTCTTGTACCCCTAGTGACTCATGGCAAGGCACACTTCCTCGCGGTACAAACATAGCATATCTTGTAGAGCCTATGTATAAAGCATAGGGGCGACCTTCGTCCTTTCTCTCTCTTCTGCCGTGGTCGAGCTTTAAGTCTTAACTTCATACCTTACATGTCGAGGCAAGAACTCCTTCTTTGGTGATCCATCTTGAACACCTTCAAGATCATGTTAAGGTGTATGCTCATTGAAAGTACCATTAAGCGTTTTTGATCTATCCTCATAGATCTTGATGCTCAATGTTCAAGTAGCTTAATCCAGGTTTTCCATTGAAAACACTTTTCAAATAACCCTATATGCTTTCGAGAAATTCTACATCATTTCGATCAACAATATGTCAATAACATATACTCACCAGAAATTCTACAAGTGCTCCACTCACTTCTTTGGAAATACAAGTTTCTCATAAATTTGTATAAACCCAAAATCTTTGATCATCTTATCAAAGTACATATTCCAACTCCTAGATGCTTACTCCGGTCCTTAGAAGGATCGCTGGAGCTAGCATACCTTTAGCATCCTTAGGGTCGACAAAACTTTTCTCGATTTGTATCACATACAACCTTTCCTTCTGGCCGGTAAGGAAACTCGTTTTGACATCCATCGCCAGATTTCATAAATGCAGCTAATGCTAACATGATTCCGACGGACTTAAGCATCGCTACGAATGAGAAAATCTCATTGTAGTCAACTCCTTGACCTTGTGAAAAAACTCTTTGCCACAAGTCGAGCTTCATAGACGGTGACATTACCATCCACGTCCATCTTCTTCTTAAAGATCCATTTATTTCAATGGCTTGCCGATCAACGGGCAAGTCCACCAAAGTCCATGCTTTGTTCTGATACATGGATCCTATCTCGGATTTCATGGCTTCTAACCATTTGTCGGAATTTGGGCCCACCATCGCTTCTCCATAGCTCGTAGGTTCATTGTTGTCTAGCAACATGACCTTCAAGACAGGATTACTGTACCACTCTAAAGTAGTACGCATCCTTGTCACCCTACGAGGTACGGTAGTGACTTGATTCGAAGTTTCATGATCACTATCATAAGCTTCTACTTCAATTGGTGTAGGTGCCACAGGAACAACTTCCTATGCCCTGCTACACACTAGTTGTAGTGATGGTTCAATAACCATATCAAGTCTCCACCATCCTCCCACTCAACTTTTCGAGACAGACTTTTCCTCGAGAAAGGACCCGATTCAAGAAACAATCCCTATTGTTTTCGGATCTGAATTAGGAGGTATACCCAACTGTTTTGGGTGTCCTATGAAGATGCATTTTATCCGTTTTGGGTTCGAGCTTATCAACCTGAAACTTTTTCACATGAGCGTCGCAGCCCCAAACCTTTAAGAAATGACAGCTTAGGTTTATCTAAACCATAGTTCATTCGGTGTCATCTCAACGGAATTATCTGGTGCCCTATTTAAAGTGAATGTGGTTGTCTCTAATGCCTAACCCATAAACGATAGTGGTAATTCGATAAGAGACATCATGGTACGCACCATATCCAATAGGGTGCAACTATGATGTTCGGACACACCATCAAACTATGGTGTTCCAGGCGGTATTAATTGTGAAACAATTTCCACAATGTCTTAATTGTGTGCCAAACTCGTAACTCAGATACTCATCTTTATGATCATATCATAGACATTTCATCCTCTTGTCACGATGATCTTCAACTTCACTCTGAAATTACTTGAACCATTCAATAATTCAGACTTGTGTTTCATCAAGTAAATATACTCTACATCTACTCGAATCATCTGTGAAGCAAGAACATAACGATATTCACTGCATGCCTCAGCACTCATTGGACTGCACACATCAAAATGTGTTACTTCCAACAAGTTGCTATCTTGTTCCATTTTATTGAAAAACGAGGCTTTTTAGTCATCTTGCCCATGTGGTATGATTTGCATATCTCAAGTGATTCAAAATCAAGTGAGTCCAAACGATCCATCTGCATGGAGTTTCTTCATGCGTATACACCAATAGACATGGTTCGCATGTCTCAAACTTTTCAAAACGAGTGAGTCCAAAGATCCATCAACATGGAGCTTCTTCATGCGTTTTACACCAATATGACTTACACGGCAGTGCCACAAGTAAGTGGTCCAAAGATCCATCAACATGAAGTATTAAGAATCCGAACTTTGCATACATAGATTACACACATTCAACATCAGTACAGTAAATCACATATAAGACCAAATCTATGCGTAGCGATAGCTAACTAGGTTTGCTAGTTGCCAACCCGCCGGGTGTATGCACTCGTAGCGAGTTCTGCTTCTTCGCTTTGTCGATCTGCAGTCTCCGAAATGTGGCCGTGGAGGAAGATGTCGGTTTCTGCCCTCCGTCTTCATTACTTTCTTTGTGCATATCTCAATCTCGATTCTCATCCGGACACGGTGATCATTATCACGGTGTGCGCACGCAGTCGCTCCGCTATTGGTCGATCAGCCTGTATTGTATTCTATTGTGCGATGGGTGTTGGTAGGGCCACCGTTTTTCCCTTATTCTGCATTGTGTATTCTTTACGAATGTCTGCTTCACGTTGACGAATCAACCACTTATTGGCCGGTGATGCAGACCACCGCCATGGTACTACGTACATACGGTCGTCACCATGAGCCTACCTACGTGTTGCCAATGGGGAAGTTGTTTCTTCCCAGGTGAACCTTGATGGACTGGTCGTGAGTAGCTGTTGTTGAAGAGTGAGCGTTGGCCTATC
This sequence comes from Aegilops speltoides, assembly GCA_021437245.1. NCBI lineage: Eukaryota > Viridiplantae > Streptophyta > Magnoliopsida > Poales > Poaceae > Aegilops > Aegilops speltoides. Next base: position 409,100,020 of record CM038145.1, on the reverse strand, counting down.
GAATCTTTTGACCTCGGGTTGGGCTTGATTGGTAGAGTATTAGAACCGAGAAAATGTACAAATGTTAGGTGTGATTAAGGCTAGTAAAGATGGAGTATGGCTCTTGGGTAATCTGTGTTTGGCTGTATAGTCCTTTTCAATGTGTTTTGTTCTCCTTCGCTCCTGTTTTTTCGGTTATGAGCTCTCAATACTTGTGTAATATGATTGCCTTTGGGCTGTTTGAAGACATGTTGAATCGGGTTTATGTGTTATTTAGGATGAACTTCTTGCACTCTTTGTTAAAGCCTAAATATATTGCTGTTTGTTACTTTTATGTATACATATTGTTGGTCCATTTCATCCATGATGTCTTTTGGGCTGTTTGAAGACTCTGTTATGTAGGTTGAATATTTCTTGCACTGCTGTTAAAGATGTTACCAGTCACATTTCTGTGTCCACATTGTTTTTGTATGTAATTAAAAATGTCAAATACACAACACTGGCTGTGACAATCTGTAACTTGCTTAATTAGGATGAATTTTTTGTTCTTCATTATAGTGTATACATCTAATTCAGTAAAAAATAATAGGCATCACCTTCTGTGTAAAAAGATGTCTGAACCTTGTCTATGCCATTGGAAGAGAAATTTACAGGATGCATAGATTTCTTTACTTCTGTTGCATTGGAGGTTCATCATGTCTTGAAGCAAACAAATTAGCATTGGAGGCTCATCTTTGAGGCTTATCTTTATTACATATCAGAACTTGCAAACAAATCTGTGAAAGACTTGTAAAGTTGCTGGGTTTTGTCTCCGACCATTGTGTCGTGATGAATTTGCAGGTACCCCGAGAGGCCCTTGAGTTTGCCGGAATGTCGATTAACTTCCGTTCCGGCAAATTCGGGTACTCCATATGTCCTATTTTCAGCAAAGGTCATGCTGAAATTTTCCGTGAATTTTAGCATGACTTTGCTAAAAATAGGACATATGGGGTACTTGCGACTAATGCATGGGCCGGACTATCTTAGTACTTAGTTAAGTAGGATCAACTGCCCTGCCATTCTTGCTGCATTAAATCATAGGTGGCAATAGAGCCAAGTGATTAGGCCCAACTTAGAATTATCCTTAGCATCGATAAACCCTAGATGATAAACCCAACATAGGTGGCAATAGAGCCAAGTGATTAGGCCCAACCCTAAATCATGAGACCATGATCTTGTTCCTTGACAATAACCATCTTTTGACCAAACTTTTTCCTATTTAGAGAGAAACATGGCCCACAACGATGAGGCCGGTGGTTGAGCGGCAAGCAATTCAGGAGATGTCCCAAGAGTTGGAGGAACAACAACCTCACCGCTATGATGACGCCATGAAGACACCGATCCTGATTACACAACCCCTAGTGGCGTCGGGATGACACCACCGATAGTGCCGCCGAGGATGCCACCATCGATGATGGTGGCGCACACACGATGGCAGCCAACCGAAGAAGCAAAGGAAGGACCGGCGCTCAATGCGCTCCGCACCGTCAAGGAGTAATTCACTCAAGTGGACTCGACGGAATCCAACGGAGCCCAAACATATAGTCAAGGGGCAGCGGTTCAGCTCGGGTGCATTCTCCGGAACACTTGTCTCGATCAACACCGAGAACCTTAGGCATAAGGACCGAGGAATTTCGCAGCCTCCTCTTCACGGCTGCACGAGCGATACAAGTTCCCGACGAATTTGAAAACACACGCCTCTCGGGGAATAGAGTGAACAATGCCGCCCTCACGAAGATGAGCACGGCCCTGTCTACTTGGAGAAGCGGTGAAGAGAATGATTGATAAAGGTGATAGTTATGACAAGATCAAGGCGAAATATCATTTGATGGCGAAGATGAGTACAAGGAGTTCAAGATCAAGTGCGAGCCCCGCAAGCTCGAATCAAGTCGATGGGGGAAAGAAATGCGGAGTTGAACTTAGGGAACACAAACTCGGTCCCGGCGGTTATAGAGTGGCGGAGCCTATATGGGACAAGGAGGACGCGGGCGTGCCGAGCAAGGCCTACCGCCCGCTTCGAGAAATACAGCGGTGACAAGCAGACCAGGAACTATGTCAGGGCCCGGTACAAGGAGGACCCGATAACAAAGGAGCTTACCACGGATCCTAAGACCAGGGCGCTTGAGCTTGTTCTGGTAAGGAATACACCCCCGCGTAATTAGCTCCATATGGTTGCACTCTAATTAATCACCAATATTTCTAAATGGCTCATGTTCCTTTCGCAGACAATGAAAGCGAGGCTGGGTCGTCTAAGAGCTCCCCTTTCGACACCCTTCAAATAGGGCGTTGAACATAATGAAAAGAAGGATAAGCTCGATAAGCCGACGTCGGCTGGTCGTGTGGCGGCAAAGGCTTGTCCACAAAATGGGGTCATACTATACGCTGGTGTGCGGAAGGAGAAAAAGGCCAGCTCGAAAAGCCGACGCGCGAGGTTGAAGCACTCAAGGCACAAGTGGCGCGGATTCGGAGCTTGTCCAAGAGCAAGTGGAACAACAGCTGGAAACGGCTCGAAGCCATGGTGCCTACGTTGATTCATGGGCTGGACGACGTGGATTGCGGGCGGCAAAGGGTCCTCCCGGTTCCCAGCTTCATGGCCAACAACTCGCCTGGCCTTGCGGCGCACCATTGGTGTCTCCGCGGCGGCGACATTGGTGTCTCCGGCGGCGGCGCCATTGGTGTCTCAGCGGCGGCGCCATTGGTGTCTCCGGCGGAGGCGGTATTCGTGTCTCCGGCACCGCACGGTATTGAGCTTAATGCACCGGGTGTCGCCGACCGCACCTCGCCAAACAAGCGCCCCCTCCGTCGATTACGCCCGCCGTTGGCGGTGCCTCGACATTAGCCGAGCTTGACGGCATCACGGTAACTAAGCCTCTCGGCCGATGACTTCATCTCCTTGCCTTTGATCGGCATCCTCGGCGCCTACACATGTTTTCGCGAGCACCGCCGACGTTCCTTGCACTCTTCGCGCCGTGGGCGCCGAGTTGGTCGATGTCGCCAAGGGCAAAATCGTTCAACCGGCAACCCCATGTTCCACGGTAATCCGATGCCACCCACAATGTATAGGGTTGAAGTGGTCCGGTGCTGCCAGGCTGCGACGAGTTGTTACCTCGATTCGACCGGCGGGGCGGCGAAGAAGATGAGATGACCCTCGGCACTCGTGCATAACCTGGCCCTGCTATGGCGAAGAGCCGATTCGTTTGGGGCGGGGACACCACCTGACGCATAAGACCGCCCGATCATGCGGCGCCAAGCCATGGCAAGAACACAACAACGCTACCGGACCTGCCGGACATCCCTATGGCACAGATCCGGACAGCCCTATGGCACGAGATCCGGACGGCGGCGACAATGACGACGGTACATTTACCAAAGTTGACAAGTACTTTGCCAACATGGGTACGCCGACGATTTCTGCGGGCCTCTTTCTCAAGAACCCAGCCAAGACCACCGCGATCTAGCTGGTACGGCGGAGAAATCAATTGCAACAAGCGTCGTCTGGCGTTCAGTTCTCAGGACACGCCTCCAGCTCCCGTCTTCACCGAGCCTCAGATAGCTGAGGCGCGAAATATTATCAGCCCCAACACGCTGAAGAAGGCGGTCTGTGAGCGTAACTCGGTCCCATTACAGAGATCAAGAAGAAGGGCGGAAACGAAGACTAACAAGGGCGCCGGTGCGAGCCAGCCGGCACCGAAGTTCGATCCGTGCTCGGGGCGGGCCACCTTCACCTAAGGATATCTCGAGGAGGTGCATGGGGCGGGTAGGGCGATGCTACCGCCAAATATGTTGAATGCTGCAACCGGTGCTATCACGGAGTCTGCATGACAGTGTTCGATTTTGGAGAAGCGGCGTCTCGAGAGAAGGATGTGGCATACCGGTTTTCGTGGCCAAGGTGCCGAGAGCAAGGGCTTTGTGGATGGCGACATCGGGGTATGATCGTCCTGCGGTTTGATGATATCTTTGCTATGTTTAACCTTCATCCGTTGCACTACACCTTCGTTCGGCTGTTTTACCGAGCATGCAGATCACGGATCATTAGAGACAATACCGGACATCGTGATAGTCGACCCTTCTACATGCGTGCCAAGCACTTGAGCAGCGCTGGGACCGCCAAGTTGCGAGTTCACACCTCGAAGGCGTCATTACGCAAACGCAGATAAGGATAACTTCCTTGTGCCTTACTTTCCGAGTAAGTCATCCCTTAACCGCCCGTAACATATGATTTCTTAGATTTCGATCGTTCTTTTTTTCTAACATTCCGTGTTACGTGCGGTGACACACATTGCACACTCATCCTCTTAAGCCGAAATATTCCATGGCCACGTATTTCACCCAACCGTAACTCCATGATAGACTACAAAAATGTGAAGAAAGTTCTTGATGATGTTCTCCCGCCACGCCAAATCTAGAGGCACCTTCACCAGACGGTTCGAAGTACGGCAAGCACATCTTCTCACACAATCTGAAGTTCTCGCGTCAAGCAGCCGCTGGCGGTCGAAGGATGCCTACTCGCCCTCCATCACATGCGGGCGATCGTAAGGGACCATCATCAACTTCTGCTACCAGATAATCTCAAAGATTGGGCCGCGAGCTTGTCGGCAGTCCAGGACGTGGACCTCAGACAAGAATTCTTCGCATCGATCGGAGTTTGCGGACATCATCCATCAAGATGTCCTTCATACGTCGGGCAGTTCTTCCTCGAAATCAACCGTCCAACGGTGAGATAGATGGAATGCTACAAATGCAGGGTGACAACGATCGCGATTTCATGACCATCGCGACAGACGGCGGCTTCATCCACGCTCTGTCCGATGAGTCGAGTCGAAAGTAGTGATGTGTAGTTCGAAACATTGATTGGCTCATGTTGTAATTAAACTTTTAATGAATTCGTATGTCTCTTTGGTTTGGACGGTTGTTCAACTTAGATGTAATCGATGCTATTTTATTAGTAGGACCATGAATCGTGCTATTAATGTCTTGCTTTTCTCTTCCGATCCTTTTGTTGCATACTTACACATTGCTTATGTATTGTCTCATTGTTTGGCTTGTGCATAGAGATGCCTTCGTATGTCGTGGTACAAGGGTAAGGTTCGAGTCTCGATGATGGGAGGAGTGTCGGAGACAGGTTCACCGCTTCAGCGGTAATAGTTACAAAGGGTACACCACTAGGGCGGAGGCCGAATCTAGATACGCCCGCTATCTAGCGGGAGAGAGGAGGGAGCGTTGGAGGAACCGGATGAAGACCGGTTTGATCGCGATGATGCTCATCGTGATGACCACAGCTCTCTTCTATGTGATGGTAGTTTAGATGATCGATATCGACTTGTAATGTGAAGGCAAACTCGATACTCGCGGTCTTGAGACTTGTAATGTTTTATCTTTGTCCGGTCTTTTGAATCCGGAGACTAATATGATGAATTGTATTCGGAGACTAATCTTCTATTGTATTTGATGAATTTGATGTTGCTGTGTGCTGCTGTCTATATTCTATGCAATAATATATTTTGTAATCTGTGCAAAAATCAGAAAAGCAAAAAAAATAAATAAAACCTAATATTCATACTAATGGCGCACCACAAAAGACACTAATGGCGCACTGTGATCATCACACTAATGGCGCATTTACTGGTAATGCGCCATTAGAATGCCATAGCACATTTGTACATATGGCCCCGGGAGGCATTCTAATGGCGCCTCGCAGCTATACTAATGGCGCGATGGCGGTGCGCCATTAGAACACCAGATACTAATGGCGCACCGACAGTGCGCCATTAGAATTTAATTCTAATGGCGTGATGCCAGTGGCGCACTGGCAGTGCGCCATTAGAAGGCAAAACCAGTGCGCCACTAGCATGCCTTTTCCTAGTAGTGTAAGATCTCCCCATCCTTTATCACCTGTTAAAAGTTGGCACCACGACGCTTCAGCAACGACACATGTCACTAAACATGGGATTCAACATAAAAGATAGAATCAATAATTCACACCTTCAGATTTTGGAACAGATTGAAGCCAAATTTATGTTACATATAATTATTAAAATGCCATGAATTATGATAAAAAATCCATAAAATTTCATCTTATGCCATTTGGGTATTTTAGTGAGATCTAGATTTTTTGTGTTAGCAAAATTTCATACCTCTGTGCAACTTGCACCGTTTCATTAAGTTGCAGTTTCGTAAAAGAAGGTGCAATTTACATTTTTCATTAAGCTAAACTAGCACTCCCCTCTCTCCCGTCCTAGGTCATGATACATCACTAGATCGCCTCCCATTTGGCCAGTTACCGGCCACCTAATTCATAGCCAGCAATCCATTTTCACTCTCTTTTCCACAAGACCATGGCGGAGCCTCCACTCTTCGTAAAAGTCCGAGATTGGAGGCCAAGCAGCTGGGACACATCACGGATCTGTCGTGCGAGCTCCTATGGCGCATCGCCCAAAGGCTCTCATCAAGCCGAGACGTCGTCAGCTTCCGGCTAATAGCCAGGCCCATGTTGAACATGTCTGCAGAAGTTTAGGGGGCTTGATTTGATATATCCGGCTGTAGATGCTTCACGCGATGCAACGTGGAAGGGAGATGTAGAGAGGCCAGACTGCTAGACTACATAATGTCTTTGGTGGATGTTCTCATTCAACGTGAGAGAGGGAACGCAGAGAAGGCCGGCAGATGTGTTTAGCAACCCTAGAAATCGCCAGTAATTACGAGTGCATTCAATGCATTCCATGGAAGTATAAAACTACAATATCGCACACGAAACGTATCCCCGAGAGCAAGTACAATAGAGCTGAGTCACCTGACTATAAGAAATAAACTAGTATATTCTTGCTTAGTTGGAGGAAAGGAAAGAGGAGAGAGAAGGTAAGCAGGCTCTTGGTGAAGAGCCAGCTCTAGCACGTGCTCCTAGGCACTTGGTGAGAGTGAAAGGTGGGCCATCACTACTGGAATTTGGCACTTTACCATCTGCCATGGCAGATGGCAAAGGCATGGTCGGCGGATGGCAAAGGCTTTGCCATCTGGCAGCAGATGGCAAACAGGTCGTCCGAAACCCTGCCGGTAAACACTAGTAGAAAAGGGGGCAACGGTCCAGGCCGGTCCAGCCCATTAGTCCCGGTTCAATCCAGAACCGGGACCAATGGGGCATCGGACCAGTTCATGAGCCCGGGCCGGCGGGCCACGTGGGCCATTGGTCCCGCTTCGTCTGGACCTTTAGTCCCGTTGGTGGGATGAACGGGACCAATGATCTCGCTCTGGCCCACCACCATTCGTCCCAGTTAGTAGCACGAACCGGGACCAAAAACCCTTAGTCCCGGTTCGATGCGACCAACCGGGACCAATGGTGGTGCCTATATATACCCCCTCGCGCAAGAGCAGAGCACACTGCTCTGTTTTTTTTGGCCGAGGGGGAGAGGGCTTGGTGGTGCTCTAGCTCACCTCATATGCACACAAGGTGTTCGATGGAATGCCCGAGCCACACTACTTAAGGTTTCTCCTCTCCAAGCTCGACCGCCAAGCTCCATTTTCCTCCATATTTGTCTAGGTTTAGCGGTCCGTCACGCCCCATCCCCGTCTTCAACGTCGTCGATCACCCGCACCGATCTCATCGGCGGCACCACCGTGGTGAGCCTCTTGTTCTTATCTTCTTTCCGAAAGGAAAAATATTCTTATTCGTATGTTTAGATAGATATATACTTGTATAGTTTTCTTACTTTTATTATTGCATCTTATATAGTGCGATGGTTTTGGTATCCGCCCCCGTCGGCCCTCGTCCTGTCTATGATTCGGATGTGGTATATATTATCTTTTCATAACTATTGGTTCATTTATTATTTATGACAATTATGCCGACCAACGTGACATAGATTTTATTCATCTAGGAGGTTGTTGAACCGGAAATTCCAACCGACCCTATTGTCGAGAGGTTAAATTTAGTTGAAGAAGAAAACAATTTGTTGAAGGAAAAATTAGAAAAATTGAGGAGGAGAAGATGATATTGGAGTTGCATGTTGCGGATGTCGCCGATGATCACAAGATCAAGATGGATGCAATGCGCTTGAAGATTAGAAAGATTAGAAAATATGCCATTCATACCGAGGCTTGGTATCATTATGTCGTTGGATCGGTTGTTACATTGGTTGCGATTATGATCGCATTTGTTTCGCATTGAAATGTTTTACATAGTTTGATGTATGGTTTAATTAATTTAGATGCTCTGCAGAGCTTTATGTTGTTAGATGAGAACTATGTATGTACTTTGGTTTTAATGTGATGATGCACTTCTATTAATTTGGTCACTTAATTAATTATCTATTCATGATCTCTCTAATGATTTTTGACACACTTAATTATATATAATGCACACAGATGAACCGCAATGGATGTACGGTTCAAGACACACATCCGAGTACATTAAGGCGTGCATAATTTTCTCGAAGTGGCTGAGGCAAACAAGCAGAATGGTTTTATGTGTTGTCCATGCCCTATATGTGGGAATACTGAAGTCTTACTCGACCGGAAAATCCTGCACACCCACCTTTTACAAGGGTTTCATACCACACTATAATGTTTGGACGAGGCACGGAGAAATAGGGGTTATGATGGAAGGCGGCGAAGAAGAAGAGTACGATGACAACTATGTGCCCCCGAATACGGTGATGCTCCGAAGATCAAGAGGAACCAGACGATGTGCACGATGATGCTCCAACGGGAGAAGCTGCTGAAGATCAAGAGGAACCAGATGATGTGCCCGATGATGATGATCTCCGCCGGGTCATTGTCGATGCAAGGACGCAATCGAAAGTCAAAAGAGAAGTTGAAGTTCGATCGCATGCTAGAGGACCACAAAAGGGTTGTACCCCAATTGCGAAGATGGCAACACAAAGCTAGGTACCGTCTTTGGAATTGCTGCAGATGGAAGGCGAGAATCTTGTGCTGATAAAGGATTTGAGAAGCTACTTAAAATATTGAAGAAGAAGCTTCCAAAGGATAACGAATTGCCCGACAAGACATACGCAGCAAAGAAGGTCGTATGCCCTCTAGGATTGGAGGTGCGAAGATACATGCATGCCCTAATGATCGTGCATCCTCTACCATGGTGCGTACAAGGATCTGAACGCATGCCCGTATCACGGTGCATTACGGTATAAGATCGAGACGAGATGACCTGGTGATGTTGACGGCGAGCCCCGGGAAGAGGGTTCTGCGAAGGTGATGTGGTATGCTCCTATAATACCACGGTTGAAACGTCTGTTCGAAACGGAGAGCATGCCAAGTTGATGCGATGGCACAGTGAGGACCGTAAGAAAGACGGAAGTTGAGAGCACCCACGACGGGTCGCAGATGGAGAAAAATCGAGAGAAAGTCTTTGGGATGAGTTTGCAAGTGAGCCAAGGAACATATGGTTTGCTTTAAGCGCGGATGGCATTAATCCTTTCGGGAGCGGACACTAGTGGAAAAACAGGCTTTCCGTCCAGCCCATAAGTCGCGAAGTTGTAGGAACCGCGACCAATGGGACCTTTAGTCATGATTACGAGGTGAACGCGACCAAAGACTGAGCCTGTGGCGCTCGGTGGCCACCGGTGCGTGAGGGCTTTAGTCGCGGTTGGCGGACCAACCGGGACTAAAGGTCCTCAGTGGCCGAAAGCCTTTAGATCGCGGTTGGCGAGCCAACCGGGATTAAAGGTTAGACCTTTAGTCGCGGTTGATCGGCCAACCGCGACTAATGGCCCAACCTTTAGTCGCGGTTGGCGAGACCTTTAGTCGCGGTTGGTCCGCCAACCGCGACTAAAGGATTTGAGGCCTCATTTTCAAACTCTACCCCCGGATCGCCTTTTCAGTTTTAGAAAAAACAAAAGAAAATTAGGAAATGTCAAAAAATAAAATAAAATAAGTTTTCCATGTGATATGTGGTCTAGTTGTTGGGAAAATTAACAAATATGAATTTCGACTTTATTTGCAAAATCTCTCCGAAATTCTTAAAATTGGCATAACTTTTGCATACGAACTCGGATGAAAAAGTTTTTATATGAAAAATCATCTACTCGAAAAGTTACATCCGAATTTAACCGGGGAACCCGTTAAACATTTTAGAATCCCCAAAACCTAACGAGAAAAAAAAGATACGGGCTTTTAAGTTCGGGAGGCAAAAAATTCAAAAAATTCAAATTGTGGTCAAACTGTGGTCAAACAATGGTCAAACTAATTATTCTAGAATATTAGTGTTACTAAATAATTATTTCAGTTTTTTAAATTTTGGTCAAATCTGGTCAAACTGTGGTCAAAAATGGTCAAACTAATTTTTCCGTAAATATTAGTGTTACTAAATAATTATTGTTTTTAAAACAATAGTTTCAAACTCAAACAGTGAAATGTGTCACTTCATGCTCAAGCTAAATACCGAGGGTTAATAGAATTGACATCCTACTATTGTCGAGAAAACAACAAGTGCGACTTGGAAGCGAGGGAGAATAGAACCCGGAAGTTAAGCGTGCTCAGTGGGGAGTGGGAGGATGGGTGACCGTTCGGAAGTTAGATGATTTGGAATTATGAGGGTGATTAGAGATTAGAGGATAAATTGAGCAAAGTGATGAGGGTGGTGATTAGAGATTAGAGGTTAAAATAATTCAGAAATTTGAAAATAAAAAAATGAAAAATTCGCAAAAAAAATTAAGTAAAAATTTAAACTCATGGAGGAGGCTTTAGTCATGATTAGCCACGAGAACCGGGACTAAAGCCTTTAATCGCGATTCAGAAGAAAGCGCGACTAAAGGGGGGTCTTTAGTCGCGCTTATCTGTCGCGGTTCGCGCAGCCATGACTAAAGCTCGCTGCGAACCGCGACCAAAGGCCTTTTTTCCACCAAGGAGAGCAGCAATCACAGACTGGCCCGTGACTCTATGTATGTATAACCTTCCTCCTTGGATGTGCATGAAGCGGAAGTTCATTATGATGCCGCTCTCATCCAAGGCCCTAAGCAACCCGGCAATGACATTGATGTGTACCTAAGGCAATTAGTTGAAGAACTTTTACAACTGTGGAATGGAAGCGGTGTGCGTCGTGGGATGAGCACAAGCAGGAGGAATTTAACCTAAAGGCGTTGCTGTTCGTGACCATCAACGATTGGCCCGCTCTCGGTAACCTTCGTGACGCACAAACAAGGGATACCACGCATGCACGCACTGCTTACTTGACACCGATAGTATATACCGGCAAGCTGCGGGAAGAATGTGTACACAGGCCGCCGCCGATTTCTTCCGACCAACCATCAATGTCGAAAGAAAGGCAAGCATTTCAAAGGCGAGGCAGATCACGGAAGAAGCCCACCATGCGTGCGGTGATCACGTGCTTGCTATGGTCAATGATTTACACATAATCTTTGGAAAGGGTCCCGCGGACTAGCTGTTCCGAGTGACGCCGAGGACACGCACCCATGTGGAAGAAGAAATCTATATTTTGGGACCTACCCTCACCGGAAAGACCTAGAGGTCCGCTCTTGATCGACGTGATGCACGTGACGAAGAACCTTTGCGTGAACCTGCTAGGCTTCTTGGGCATGTATGGGAAGACAAAAGATACAACTGAGGCACGGGAGGACCTGCAACGTTTGCACGAAAAATACGGCATGCCTCCAAAGCGGTATGAAGGTCCTGCCAGCTATGCTCTTACCAAAGAAGAGAAGGAAATCTTCTTTGAATGCCTGCTTAGTATGAAGGTCCCGACCGCTTCTCGTCGAATATAAAAGGAATAATAAATATGGCAGAGAAAAGTTTGAAACCTAAAGTCTCATGACGCCACGTGATTATGACGCAATCGCTTGGGTTGCATTGAGGGGGCTTCTACCGAAAACGTCCGATTAGCCATTGTGAAGCTATGTGCATTCCTCAATGCAATATCTCGAAGGTGATCGATCCGAAACCATACCAAGGCTAAGGAGTGATGTGGTGCAATGTCTTGTCGGTTTCGAGCTGGTGTTCCCACCATCCTTCTTCAATATCATGACGACGCTTCTTGTTCATCTAGTTGACGAGATTGTCATTACGGGCCCCAGATTTCTACACAATATGTACCCCTTTGAGAGGTTCATGGGAGTCCTAAAGAAATATGTCCGAAACGCGCTAGGCCGAAGGAAGCATCTCCATGGGCCATCAAACAGAGGATGTCATCGGGTTTTGTGTTGACTTCATTCCTGGCCTTAAGAAGATAGGTCTCCCTAAATCGCGGTATGAGGGGAGACTGACCGAAAAGGCACGCTTGGAAAGGACTCAATAATATGCAGGGACGGATATTCTTGGTCTCAAGCCCACTACACGCTTCTCTGAGAACTCTACCTTGGTGACCCGTATGTCGATGAACACAAGAACGATCTGCGCTTCAAACACCGGAAGAGGTCTGGCGACGATCGGATTACATGTGAACACATTAGGACTTTCAGCAGTTGGTTGGAAGCACGATGTCGAGGTGAAAGCACTGTTTGTGAGGAGCTGTACTTGTTATCCAGGGACCATCTTTGACCGTATTGATTTGGAAAGGATACGAGATAAATGGAAATACATTTTACACGATTGACCAAGATCAAAAGAGCACCAACCAAAACAGCGGTGTCGCTTTGATGCAACAACCGAGAGGGAAAGGACACATATTATGGTTACATAGTGGACATATGGGAACTTGACTACGGACATGATTTTAAGGTCCCTTTGTTTAAGTGCAAATGGGTCAATCTGTCAGAGGCGAGGTGCAGTAGACCCACATGCGGAATGACAACAAAGGATCTGAAAAATCTTGGGTACACCGACGAACCGTTCGTCCTAGCCAATGATGTGGCACAGGTTATCTATGTGAAGGACATGTCCATGAGACCGAGAAAGAGAAAAGATAAGGAAGCAAATACATCATACGATGAGCCAAAGCGCCACATAGTTCTTTCGGAAAAAGGGACATCGTGGGAGTGGAGGACAAGATGTACATGTATGAAGATTATGAAAAGTTTCATGAAATTCCTCCTTTAAAGTCAAGGCTGACCCGGCATCCCGATAAACGATGAAGATTATCCATGGTTACTGGCGCAATAAGCAAATGACGCAAGCGAAGAAAAAGTGAAGACTTTCTCCGCAACTATTGTTCGCTTATGATACCATTATATTGTAACCGATGAGTATGATATCATTGTTCGTTTTGTACATGCACATGCTATGTGTGGGTCAATTTATGATACCATGCCAACTTTCAACTTTTTCAGAGTTCATTTGAAATGTCTTATGGTTCGCCCTCGTAATAATTAAAAATAGCAACAATAAGTATTTTGTTGTAAGTAGAAACAAAATAAAATAAATAAAGCAAGAAAGAAAACAAAAAAAATGTGTTTTCAAATTTGAAAAGTAATGGCACTAATCGAAAGTTTATAATTTTCCTAAAACTAAAAGCAAAAAGAATTAAAAATAAAGCAAAAAACAAAAGAAAATAAATAATGCAGAAAACTAAACAAAAAACAACAATAAGTATTTTTTTGTAAGTAGAAACAAAATAAAATAAATATAGCAAGAAAGAAAACGAAAAAAGTGTTTTCAAATTTGAAAATTAGTAATGGCACTAACAGAAAGTTTATAATTTTCCTAAAACTAGAAGCAAAAAGATTTAAAAATAGAGCAAAAACAAAAGAAAATAAATAATGCAGAAAACAAAACAAAAAACAACAATAAGTATTTTGTTGTAAGTAGAAACAAAATAAATTAAATAAAGCAAGAAAAAAATGCCACCCATGGGCCGCCACGGCTGAATACGACTTGTATCCCTAATTTGGGCCAGATTCAAGCCCTTGAAGGCCCGTAAGGCCCAACAGCAAAGAAGGAGCAAGTAGGCCCATAAGCCTGCGATCTGAAGGAGTTCAAGAGGGAGGCGGCGGTGGGGCTTATAAACCACTGCGCTCCCTCTCAACTAGCGAGGTGGGACTAAACTTTGGCCCCGACGCAGTAGCGTGCCTTGAGGGTTTTGGTCCCGTTGGTGGCACCAACCGGGACTAAAGGGGTGAGCTTTAGTCAGGTTAGAGCCACCAACCGGGACCAAAGGCGCAGCTTCCCGCCCTTTGGGCTGCCGAATTGAGGCCTTTGGTCCCGTTGGTGGCTCCAACCGGGACTAAAGGGGCATTAGTCCCGTTGGTGCCACCAACCGACCAATGTCCTTGTATATAAGTGGCACTTTGCAGTTTTGCGTTCATCGCCACATTGCCCCCGACGATGCGAACGCGCCGACGCCGCCAGTTGCCCACGCGCCGCCCGCCGCCCCCGCTGTCGCCGTCGCCGTCGCCGTCGCCAGCGCCCGTCGTCGTTGCCGTCCTCCCGAGCCAGCTTCGCCGTCATCGCCGCCGAGCTCTGCCTTGTCGCCGCCAGAGCTCCGCCAGCGTCGCCGCCGCCACGCGCCCAGCGCCCATCGCCCGTCGCCGTCGCCGTCGCCGCCCCAGCGCTCCGCCACATTGTGAGCTGCCACACAAGACCGGCTCTTTTTTTTCTTTCATTTTATTAGTTTTTTTTTTGTTCAATGTATATATATATATGTGTATGTATATATGTGGCTATATATATATGCGGCTCTGTTTTTTTTTCATTTTTATTAGTTTAGTTTTTTTCTGTTCATATGAACAATGCATATATGTGTATGTGTATGTATATGTTCATATATATATGTTCATATATGTATATGTTTCATTTTATTAGTTTTTCTTTCTGTTCATATATGTGTATGTATATATGCGGCTCTGTTCATATGTGGCTATATATATGCAAAAGATAGATTTTTAGAAAAGTTAGTTTTTTTTCTGTTCATAGATTTTTTTGTTGATATTAATTATTGTAAAATATGCAAATGTTGGTATATTCATATGAACAATGCATTAGGCAAAACCTTTGTTTTTTTTGGAATTTTCTATTTGAACAATTTTTTTAAAACAAGCAATACTAAAAGAATGAGAGCGAAAAGGAAAATAAGAAGAGGAAGAAAGGAGAAAAAGAGGAGAGGAAGAAGAGGAGAAATAAATAAGAAGAGGAAAAAGAAGAAAAAGAAGAGAGAAGAAGAAAGGAATAGAGGAGAAAGGAGAAATTCTATTTTTCTTCTTCTCCTCTATTCCTTTCTTCTTCTCCTCTTTTTTTTCTTCTTTACTTCTTCTTCTTCTTCCTTCTTCCTTCTTCCTCTTTTCTTCCTTTTCCTTAATTATTTTCCTTTCTCGAGGGAGAAGAAGAAAAGAAGAGGAGAAGAAGAAAGAAAGGAAAGGAGAAAGAAGAAACTTCAACACGAGGGGTGGTACCGATACCCCTCCCGATATGTATATGTATGTCGCGTCGTTGTCGATATAATTAACCCCTCTAGATACAACTGCAGCACCCCCTCGGCCCTCTCGCCGACCAAAACTCTCGAGGACACCCAAACCCTAGAGAGAAAACGATGTTGCAGGTCTCCTCGTACCCCCCCCCCGGCGCTCCTACCCGACAAATTAACTCTCTCGATCGAGGCCACCCAAATTTATCAAGTTAAAAGAGCGTTATCGTCGAGGCCACCCCAAACCCTTGAAGCTTTGTGTCGAGGCGACCCCAAACCCTAGAGAAGGAGCGTCGAGGCCACTAACATGATTCCTTATTGTGATTAGCTAGCTAGTTCTACGTTTGCCAGTATGTACCATGTTTGAATAATAATTGACATGTCAATATTTGCAGAGACTATGGAGCACTCCCGAGACGAAGAAACAGAAGCGATGTTGGGGGAAATAATCGCAAATGGAAGTGATGATGTTGCGTCATTTCTCATCGACACCGTTGGTCAGATGGATGAAGAAGAGGGCTATGATTATGATGGCTTCGACTCATTAATGCCGGTACAAGAGGAGGACTATGTTCATGATGGCTCCGGTGACACAATGGAGGTACAAGACGAAGGAGACCGTGTTGAGCGAGTCACCGAACCGAGTCCGCCAGGTATATATATATTAGTTAAGCCCGTCTTGACAAGTTAATTGATGCATCCATTGTTTTGGTATATGTACACATATTAAGTACTCGCGTCTTTCTTCCTTATAATTTCTAGCCCTCCGGATCGAGCACAACTTCGTAAGGAGACGAGGCTGAAGAAAAGTTGAGCTCGGATGAAAAGTTTGAGATCATAGAAATCGCGCCCGACGGCGAACCGATTGAACCCATCCGGACAAAGAAGGCATTTTCTGCTCAAGGTCGGGGTTCTTGTTAGGGACATGATCCCGATCAGCATCCAAAGAATGGTATAAGCCTGCTAAGGATGAAGACGCCGAGGTGTCTTATGTCAATGATATGCGTAAAGAAGATCTTTGGAATGAGCTGAAGGCAAATTTCACCCTACCGCCAGAGGAGGATCCGGAGAAGCCAGTTAAAGAGCAATTAATCAAGTCTTGTGCTCTTAAGAAGATGGCTGGCCTAATGAGGAGGTGGAGGAAAGAGCTGAACCAGTTTGTCAAGAAAAAAGAGACACCAGAATTCATCGGCAAATATGAGAAGATCAAAGATCACTGGCCCGCATTTGTGGCCCACAAGACATCGGAAAAGAGTAAGAAGATGTCGGAGACAAACAAGAAAAATGCTGCGAAGAAGACGCTTCACCATCGCACGGGGTCAGGTGGCTACCTCAAAGCCCGGCCTAAGTGGTCCAAGGCTGAGCATGATCTGCTTGAAAAAGGGATCGAACCAGAGACGATGCGCTGGCCAGACCGTTACCGGACTTGGTTCTTCGGGGCTGGCGGAACCTTGGACCCTGTAACAGGGCAGTGTTAGTTGACGAACGAGCAACTGCAAACACCAGTCAAGAAACTTCGACAATATATTGATGCTGCGCAGCGAGGGACGTTCCTTCCAAACAGGGAGAAGGACGAGCTCACAATGGCCCTTGGGAATCCCGAGCACCCTGGACGGACACGAGGCACGCCAGGCTCGCTTCCGTGGAAGGTTGGTTTTCCGGACGCAAGGGGTTACAAAACCCACGAGAGGAGGAAGAAAGTGGAGCATGACCAAATGCAGGCGCTGCTTGGAAGGGTAATGGGGCTAGAGGATCAAGAAGAGGAACGAGAAGCAGCGGATCGCAACAAACGACATGCGAAGCTTCCCCGGCTACCCGCCATCTCGGCAGCGAGCGGCGTTGCTTCCACCGAGCTGCTTCAGCCGGAGCATGTCTTGACGGCTCTGCCAGCTATCCCGTGGATGGTATCACGAGTCTCAAAATTGCCACATTATGGCGCGATGCATGAATTTGAAGGTCAAGGCGGCTGTTGGCCAAGTTTATCCTAGTGGACCCGCACAACTTATCACCGCCACCGATTCCGTATGATTTGCTAAGGTGATGGTTGATGAAATAACGGAGGATTTGAGGACCTCGGCTGAGCACCCTACCGGTGAAGGGGAGACTAGGCTGGGTTACGCTCTCAAGACTCCATGCCTATGGCGGAAGGAGCTCATCGACCTTCAATCGGGCGCCTCCGCCTCCTCCTCCTCATCCGGCGAGTCAGGGCACTCCGCCTCCTCCACCGCCTCCTCCTCCGTGAGTGACGATCAGGCACGCATGGCGGCACCGCCTCCTCCACCGCCTCCTCCTCCGTGAGTGAAGATCAGGGCATGCGTGGCGGCACTCCGCCCCCTTCTCCGGCGCGTGGCGGCACTCCGCCTCCTCCTTCTCCGCCTCGCCAGCAAGTGCGGAAGAGACCCGCCGCCGCCCCGGCTGCTCCGGCGCGTCGTAGTCCTTCTCCTCCGCCTCGTAAGCAAGCACGAAGAAGACAGACGCCGCAGCCGCTCTGCTCTGCTCCGGCGTCTAGCAGCACAAGAAGAGAGAGGCAATCAGATCGGTCCACCTCTAAAGCACTGTAGAGAAGTTACCGTCGAGAGGAGCAAGGAGGAAAACGATCGATCGTGCAGACCCAAGTGAAGGAGTTCTTTGAAGGGGTTAAAGCAAAGATACATCCACCTCCGGAGGAGAAGGTCGATCCGGTGAAAGCAAAGCGCACTCTCAATTCCCCGAGGAAACCACCAAAGTCTCCGCCGAGAACCAACTATGAGCGCATTCATCGAATGACATATCTCCAAGCCAAGCGGTCGGGAACTACTAAGGTCAAAAGAACAACGGGCAAAGGGGAAAAAAATTGCCCAGCTCGGCGAACAAGCACAGCAATCGTGCCCCCCGCTGAATGTGTCTAATCCTCCGGGGCGGTGGCGGTTATGGCAATCTTGGAGATTACCCGCCGACGATGCACTTCCTGATTTCATGGAGGTGGACTTATTCAGATCTGATGCACGGAAGCCTCTCGTCAAAGATGAAAAGTCTCTGACAACAATGATGTGAAGATTCCATAGTTGGTACATGAAAACCTGCAGAGAGTCTGAGGGGACGAACACTTTGTATCTGAAAATTAAATAGGAGCACGACCTCGTTTCAAATGATCTGTTGTCTATTCCATTTGAGGAGTTCTTCGAGTTCTTCAATCAAAAGGCCCTCGATAAATTAATGGTCTTTTGCTACTGCCTGTAAGTACTATTTCTGTCATTAGTCTGTATATATAGCTCGGCTCTTTCATTGCATGTATTTATAATTAATTATCCTCAATATATTATGCAGATTGAAGATCGTCGAGTGCAAAAAAATTGAAATCTATGATATTGGGTTCATTAACACAAATATCATAGATGTTTTTCTGGTTAAAAAGCGCGCCAAAGAGGCCGAGGACAACTTGCTACAATCATTGATCAAAAATCAAAACAAAGATACCATACTCTTTCCTTACCATGGCCCGTGAGTGTTACTATCGTGTGCATATTCGGTTTTCCTTATTACTCGAGCGAGGTTAATGTAATTTATGAGTTATGCATGCGTGTAGGTACCACTATATTCTTCTGGAGATTAAGCTTGAGCGTGGACTAGTAACCGTCTTAGACTCCAGACGGAAAGATCCCAACACCTATGCGGACATGACTGAAATGCTCAGCAAGTAAGTTCAATCGATCATTATCGCACCATATCGGCAACTTTTTGTTCATTTCCTGATATCTCAAGTAATAACAAATATTTTCTTTCTCTTGCAGGGTTTGAAACAGTTCACCGCACAAGCTCGGGACTGCCAAGGAGCTGCGATATACATACCCGAAAGTAAGTACTCTTGGCGCGATCTCCGTTGATTCTATAGCTATACTTTCATCAATGCCATTTATATAATGCTTCATTATCAGTTTGATTTACCTCTATTTCTCGTAAAGTGCTTGTGGCAGGAGGAAGGAATGATTTACGTGGATACTACGTGTGCGTAGTTCATCCACAACGCGACATTGAAAAACAAGCGGGCTACTCTAGAAGACAATATGAAGTGCGTAAGCAATAATATTCACAATTTCATTTTATTACACCATCATTTCTATTGAGTTTCATTCATATATATGTATTAATTAACCCCCTTCTTCAAATTAATTAGACGTGGCAGATGCGGGATGAACTCCTAGAACCAGATCGCATGAAAGCAATTCAAGAGGAATTGGCGGGATTCTTTCTTGAACACATCATCAGTAAAGCCGGATAATACCATGTGGAACTTGAATTCAAATGCTAGTGGTTTGTAATTAAGAGATCTTATATAGATTGTACATGTATGTAGCCAGTAAAACTTGTTGTTCGACCAATCTCTCGGAGAAGGAGAGGTCGATCGATCACTTCTCTCGGTATGCATGACGAACTTCAGATTGAATGGTTCTCTCGATCACTTATGTATATATACTACGTAGCGTCGAGCAAGCACGGACATAATTAAGAGAGGACACTTCTCTCTATTAATTAGCTAGCTAACACAATATACGAAACACCTAAATTAACCCCCAAAACCCCCAAAACCCCCAACCCCCTCCTTTCAAAAAAAACAAAACCCAGGCCACTGGAATGCAGACACGTGGACGCCTTTTGGTCCCGGTTGGAGCCACCAACCGGACCAAAGGCCCCTCGACCGGGCTCGGCGCCTGAGGGCCACGTGGAGAAGCTCATTGGTCCCGGTTCGTGTTTGAACCGGGACTAATGGGTTGAGGTATTAGTAACGACCCATTAGTCCCGGTTCCCGAACCGGGACTAAAGGCCCTTACGAACCGGGACTGATTGGTGGTTTTCTACTAGTGAAAGGCTTCTTTGCTGTCTGCTGGCTGATGGCAAAGAGCATGTGGCTTTGCCA
Organism: Aegilops speltoides; assembly: GCA_021437245.1. NCBI lineage: Eukaryota > Viridiplantae > Streptophyta > Magnoliopsida > Poales > Poaceae > Aegilops > Aegilops speltoides. The sequence continues at coordinate 409,079,810 of CM038145.1, read as the reverse complement.
TCTGCTGGCAGATGGCAAAGCCTCTTTACGGGGTTAGCCCCGTTAGAAGGCTAACGGCATACTGTTGGCTGTTTGCCGTCTGCCAGCAGATGGCAAAGGCTGCATGCTTTGCCGTCTGCCAGCAGATGGCAAAGAGCTTTGCCATCTGCTGGCAGATGGCAAAGAGCCCAAATAAGCCGGCCCAAATTTTACATGTAGATGACACGTGGCCTCTTTGCCATCTGCCAGCTGATGGCAAAGCTCTTTGCCATCTGCCAGCTGATGGCAAAGTGACTATATTGCCCCATAATTTTGTTTTTCCTTATATCAATTCATTTTCACAGAAAATCAAACACAAATATATTTATATGACCAATATAGCATATTCAACACATATTACCAATAGTCATGAACACATATATATCCAACACATGTTACCAATAGTAGCAAGTTTCATCCGTACATTACATAGTTTCATCAATATTACACAGTTTCATCCATAGGTAGCAAGTTTCACAAGGTCAAAACAAAAACTAAATATAGCATAGGACAGGCTACTGTATCAGCTCAGCTTTGTTCTCTGACCATATCATCGACAAGTGACAGACGGGTCAAAATGGAAAGCTTCAACGATAGCCATATAGGATATTAGGATTGACTCTACTTGGAGTGAAAACCAAAACAAACAGGCCAAAATCAATTGCTTTCAGTGCAGCCGTTTCTTTCCAGTTTGCAAACAAGAAATTCTCTGGTTTGAGGTCCCGGTGCATCCACTTCATGCATATGGCAGATCTGATATTGTATAGGAAAGAACAAATGTACACACGTTATTCACTAAATAGACAAAAAAGTGAAGTTGCAGCAATTTAAGTACTACCAAGTTAAATGTGATCCTGGATAATCTAACAGCGCGAATGAACAACAGAAAATGCAGAAATTAATTGCTTCACAGATTAGATCATAACCTATTCAATGGAATATAGCCAACAAATATTTCTACCATGAATCACAGAATGAATGTGTCCCAGCATACTGTTAGGACAGTGTTAACCAAATGGCAAATGAAGGAATCCAGGGGCCATTCTTACCTACACGACCCTGACGATGGTTTTGGTGACCACAGTGGTGGCGCGTTCGTGTAGTGCCCCCTCACAACGATCCGGTCGAAGAGCTCCCCACCCTCGCAGAGCGAGGGCCTCCCTGGTGGTATAGTCCATGCAGAGGTAGGTCACCCCAAACTCCCCGCAGTAAACCTCCCGACGGCGACGATGTTGTTTTCAAACAACTCCCTATTAAGATGAGAAGATACATCATTATGCGGGAATTGTTTTGCGTAATTTGACAAGTTTGCACTTGGTAGGAAGTTGCATTAGTACTTACATGTTGCAAATGGAATGGAAGGAAAAATATGTCACCAAGAGCTTGGAAGCAATTGTACTAATTATGGTATGGCCCCTTACTCTAAGAAGCATACGCAGCTTCTCTAGAACAATAGGAATGCTAGCTACAAAACGTTGATGAATTACTCATTGGCACGGTCTCTATTTTAACATCAGGTATCCTAGCCTTATTTCTAAAGAAAGTGATACTTGGCCTGGGTATATCAACTCCAGTTTTTTCAGGGACATCATGTACAAAACATTTAAAACAGGGCCATGAGGAAAACAACAAGAATATACATTAGATGATGAACACTATAGTCGAAGGATTTTTGGTGACACCAAATAGTATGCAGGCAGTGCATTTCTAATAATATTAATAATCTACGAATATGTAACATTTATCCTATGTTCTCTTTTGATAATTTCTTCTCCCTCAAATTTAGCTGCAGACTTATGACTTGGCACTATTAATTCAGTAGGAGAATGCGAGCTTTGCGGAGATTGTTCAGTACATAAAAATAAGTGAAGCCCAGAAGCAAGTGGTTGAAAGCAAGATGAGGGTGCTCTCTTACTATCCGTTGATAACACTACTCTTTAAGTCTGTTTAAACTGGCTTTTAGGAGAGCAGGGAAGCACCATAAAGATTTCTTCCAAGGGATAAAGCACCAGGAAGGGTAAACTATTTTGTTGCCTCATAGTATATGAATTTAAATTGATTTCACTGTCAGTAATGTTTTGGAAACAATACAATTGTGGGAACAAATAATATTCCGATATTTACAAACAACAGACAACTTTCTTAAAGTCTTGCCATTCTAAAAAATAGTTAACTAATTCTTCATGCATACTAATTCTATATTATCAAAGTGGAAACATTGAGAAGATGTACAAAGTGAAGATCACAATCACAATCAGACTATGTGTTTTTCCATCCAAAATAATTAACATACGTATAGTCTTGCAACTCTATGGGTTGTGAGTTCGACCATCAAAATAATTAAGCCTGAAACTTTATTAAAGTCTAGTATATGCCTCTTTCACCTCTTGCGCCTTATATATGCCTTGCAGCAGTTTTCGGGACACAAAAAAATATCAAAGTCTGAAGAAGCTAAAAGCAAATTGTTGACTAACCTATGATCTATCAGGATGGATGCATACTGGATCAAGTAAAATAGAAAGGATAAATATCTCCTAGCAAATGCACTTGGGACATGGGCGAGACAGCAGACAGCCCCTCACGTAAGTTTGAACTGTAAATCCACTGATGATGTAAGTTGTACTGATGCATTATTAACTTTTTCGTCCGACACATTTTCCTGCAAGTAGCGACCAATTTACTAAGATACTACAGAAGATCGAGAACTAAATTCGAACCTTGTTGAGTATCCCCAGCTCACTATTTCGTAATCACATATTCAAAACATCGCGGTCACGAATTTTGTTGCAGCTCGTAATCATTATCTCGTAATCCTTATCCGGAACTAAATTTCATCAATGCCAAATACCCTCGAAATCTCTCACTTGCGAATGACCTCCAGGCAACGGGGAAGCGCGACGTTAGCAATAATAACCACGATATGTGCTGTGTAGACCCCGCAACAACAAAAACAGAGAAGTAACCTTGCAAATATCTATATGTTCGACCAAGAAATAAGTATTGAACCGGCCATGTGCCCAGATATAAATTTGAAGTTGTTAACTATACATATGTATGCATACTCGTATTATTACAACATTTTTTCATTTTCCCTCAGGTTGGAAGATAACACTATACACTACGATGCATGCATATGTGCAGAGGTATAAGTGGCCAACTGTAAGATATCGGTTTGAAATATGATTAAGATATTAAAAGCAAAATGTGGTGCACTTGTAACCAATTCAGGTCTTTAAAACATTTAGCCCAACAATCAACGACGAAAGGAAAAACACCATGATTTCTCTTCATATTACACAATGGATGTGAAGCAAACTTTTACCAAAAATAATTTAGTGGATCATTAAGATACCTGCATGTTTCTCTCACTTGAACAACAAAAGCAATTTCACTATTGAGAAGGAAGTCGATCCTGCAAGGCATGAGATATGGCAAGGAATTAAGAAAATATATTTGAGCTCAGCATGTCTTAGTTGCCTAAATGACAATAACAAAATTTAAACAATTTAAAGAGAAAATCCAGGGCAATGCTTCTAAGGAAGTAAAGATAGCTAACTATTTTTGAGTCCTGTGATAGCTTAATTGTGTGTCACGAATCATCCAAGCACATTTGAAAGAAGTCACTTTTGACGCGTCTAGCTTACCAAATAAGTGAAAATGCGTCTTCATTTGTCATATTTATTACCTGAATGTGCTATCCATACCACCTTCAGGGCAATCTAGCATAGCCACTTTAACAAATCATACAACTGAAACAAGTAAAAGGCCCCCAGGAGATTATAACACCCAATGAGTGTCGATGTTTTTGGACTAAAACATAATAAGGAACAAATAAAGTCCCTGGCAAGCACCTATACATCATCTCACTACTGAGTGAAATACAGGCATGCCCCTCATCATGTAATCTCTCCATTTCACAAACATTATAGCTCCATGTTTATTCAATCACCAAGATTTCTGGGCTTTCGCCACAGTCCAAATTCCTGAAGTTGACACAAGTGCAACTCCATGAGGTAACATGCTAACTTTTTTGAAGAAACATATATGTATTAAACTACATGGAACTCTCAAATAAGTCTGAGGTAAGTAGGTAACCAATGTTATCCAGCGGACATGTGATACACTAACAGTTCGGATTTATTATGGTAGTATGTGTTTTGCAAATGATGCAGCAAATGAATGAAACTAAGGGCAGAAAATACAGTAACAAAAATCAATAGCTTACTATGGTACCTGAGAGAACAGGTCAGCAAAGCTGGTTAACATGTTCTCTTCACCATCTTTGTAACTTTTATTGTTTGCATAGTACTCCACTAATTGCTCCCGGAAAGAAACCTAGAAGTAAAGTGCCTGCAATAGAATCACGAAAGAATTTAGCCAATCCCATAAGGCATATAGATATAAATCTAGAAAACATATTTTAGATTTCTAAATAATCACCATTTCTGCAGAAAGACACAGACGAAGGGCAGGTGCTCACGACAGGTTAGAACATCTTCACCTGCGCTCCTGTGTTGGGAGCCACCGCACCCCGCTTCTCCCGCACGCTGCCGATGCCGGAACCCGCGACGGCCGCATGGAAGTCCAAGAGGTCAAACCGCGTGCGAGCTATCAGCCGCGTACTTCGCGCACGCCGTCGTCGCCATGCTCAGTAGTGTGCATGCTCGGCCGGTGACACAGAGGACGATGGCTGCAATGCTGCAGGAGCTCCGCCCGCTTCCCTGATCCGCACTGGCCACCAACGTGGGACGGCGCATCCGTGTCATTCTCCGCACCAGGGCCCCGACCACATCTGCCACCGACGGCACGGCGCCATTGCGGCTGGATCCAGGAGGGCGGGAAGGAGGGGCGGGGCGGCTGGGCTCCGGTCGGCGAGAAACGGCGAGCTTGAGTGTGGTGGGGTGGTGGGGCGGCGGGGTGCTGGGTGCGGCGGTGGGGTGGTGGGGCAGTGGGTGGTGCGGCGCGGCGGGGGTGGTGGGGTGGTGGGTCGGCGGGGTGCTTGGGCGGCGGGTGAGATGCGTGGGAGGGAGGGAGAGGAGGAGAGAGAGGAGGATAACCCCACAGTTTTTTACCTAGAAAAAATAACCCATCTCTTTGCCATCTGCCAAACAGATGGTAAAGAATCTTTGCCGTCTGTTGGCAGATGGCAAAGAGGTGGGGTTGGTACGCCGTTACACTCTTGACGGCCACAGATTTGCCAACCTCTTTGCCATCTGGCCGCAGATGGCAAGATTATTTGCCATCCACTAGCAGATGGCAAAGAATTGGCTGATGGCAATCATGTTCTTTGCCGTCTGTCAGTTCTTTGCCATCTGTTTTTTATAAGCAGATGGCAAAGATGTTCCTTGCCATCAGCTGGCAGATGGCAAAGAGCTGGCTGATGGCAAATTCCCAGTTTCCAGTAGTGCATATAATAAAAAAGTAGTAAACTTTTCTAACCAACTATTGTACACATTGGCTATAAGATGGGCTACTCTGAATATACTTTGGCTGCAACAGAACTAAATAAACCAATTAAAGCACATTAAAAACCAAATATTTTCTAGCTGAAGCAAATATTTTCTGTTTCATGCATACACAAACGCATCGCGCTTCTTCTAGTCAAATCTCCGTCTGGCTCCTCCCACCCACGCTCCACCTCCGCCATTCACCACATCAATTAACTGCTCCGCTGTCGCCAATCAGTCCTCGCCTCGCACGAGATCGCCGTCACAGTAGCCGTCGGGAGTTCCAATTTCAATGGGGAGTAGGAGCGGGAGCGGAGCAATGGAGTGGACGGAGATAACACCGCCGTCGGGATTTGCAGGGCCACGGCCGGCGGACGGCCATCATGGATTAGTACACAGGTTCGCTCGCCTCCTCCTTCCCTTTCTTGCTCCCAGCTGACCAGCAAATAATTCATCCTTGCTTTGGTCCGCCAAACGACCAATTGGGGAGTAACAACCCCTCCAGGGCAACAGGGGCCGGAGACCATACCGCCATCACACTAGAAGAGGTGTTTAGGTCATGGTTTCGGGTACCGCCAGAAAAATTTGGATAGCGGGCGGCATCTGTGTTAGTGGACTCGAACCAGCTACCTATTGACGCATGGACTAGATGGTTACCACCACGCCATAACATGGCAGAATGTCTTATATGAGAGGCTAAATATTTTCTGTTTCATGCATACACAGACCCATCCCGCTTATGCTAATCAAATCTCCGTCGCGCTCCTCCCACCCACGCTCCAGCTCCGCCATTCACCACATCAATTAACTGCTCCGCTGTCGCCAATCAATCCTCGCCTCGCATGAGATCGCCGTCACAGTAGCCGTCGGGAGTTCCAATTTCAATGGGGAGAAGGAGCGGGAGCGGAGCAATGGAGTGGACGGAGATAACACCGCCGTCGGTATTTGCGGGGCCGCGGCCGGCGGACGGCCATCATGGATTAGAACACAGGTTCGCTCGCCTCCTCCTTCCCTTTCTTGCTCCCAACTGACCAGCAAATAATTCAGCCTTCCATTGATGCCTCACGTGCGGCGTAGTGAAGGCGCCGTGATGCGTGTCCCGCCCGCTCCCACCACGCGGCAACCGGCAGGAAGCTTCTCACCGCCCATCTTCAGCTATAAAAGCCGACCTGCCCGCCGGGAACGACACAGCTCGCCATCTCTCGCCCCTCTCGCCACCATAGCCCCTCTCTCCCACTATTCCACCTCCGACGAGCAATGGCCGAGCGTTACCCCGGCGACGCCGCGGCAGCGAACGTCTTCGGCCGACGCCATTTGCACGGGGACGAGGTACGCCTCCTCTATGAGGCCGACTACCCAGCGCCCGCAGACATGCAGGTGCTGGGCTCGTGAAGGCTGAGCGCCAGTGGCGTCCCTATGCCCCCGGCGCCCACTGGTGCTGAATAGCGCCCCAATATAGCGCGCATTCATTCATCGCTGTCGGAGGCGCAGCGGAACGAGCCGAGGTACGCCACCGACAACCACAATATGTGGACGATGTACTTCGACCGCCGCAACGCCGACCAAGTCACCTCAGCAAACGGCGTCGTCCCCCATGGCCGCCTCAACTCCGACGGGCGGCGCGAATGGCAGTGGTCGTGCCCGGCCGCACCTTCGAAGAAGTCCTCGTTCATTGTAGCATACACCACGCAGGGTCGAACAGAATGAAAAAGAATCTAATAAGACCTAGACTAAAGCTAAACTTACCAATCTCATTTGCCACCCCGTTGGCAATCCGATTTATCTTTGAAATATTAAAATTTTGGATCATCCTGAAGATACTCAGAGCCTCAGTCATCAGATCAACCAAAGGGGACCTGTCAATCTTCTCATTTGCAAGAAACAAATGTACGAAAGCACAACCAGTCTCTAAAATAACTGATTGGTGAAGGGTTATACCTATGTAAAGTCCTGCAAGGCAGGCACAGAGCTTAATTTCATTCACACTAGTACACTGATTAGTACAATCCCACGAAGAAACAATAAGTTCTCCATAAGAATTACGAGCTACAACCCCTACACTGGCTGCATTAGTACTCTGCACAAAACTAACCTCAACATTGATCTTGATATGGTAATTAGGGGGAGGTGTCCACACCACATGACCTTTTAACGGTGCATAATCAGCTACAACACTACTCACCTTCTCCTTACCTTTGTTGCTAGCATCCAATTTAACGATGTTGTGATTGGACGTGAAAGTGGCCCAATAATTGTCCATAAAATGTGCAGAGGCATTAACAGATTGTTTCCCCTTCCCAAAAATTAAATCATTTCTCAAATGCCATGCTCGCCAGAAAAGAAACAAGATTTGCTCCCTCTACTGCAAGCTCAATTGAGCCAGCAAAATCAATAACCAATATGGTACCGAGCACCTGAAGAAAACTTCATCCAAAATATTCCACAACTCTCTCAAGGCTAGTCATAGAGCACGAGTTTAGAACAATTCACCAGAGCATGAAAAGTTTCTTCGTCTTCTACACCACAAATAGAACCATACCAGAATCAGTTTGATGGTTCTTAACTCTATTCGTCTCGACTGCCAAGCTATTCGTTGCAGCTCGCCACGCAAAAATATTGATGTCCTGAGGGATATTAGCCTTCCAGATTAACCCCCAAATACCCCTTTTCCCCTCTGGTTCGCCGCCAGATTGGCCAACAGTATCCTGACTATCCTTCAATTTAAGCACAAAATTGTACGCACTTTTAACAGGAAATATATCATTCTTCTCATGGTGCCACGCAACAAAATCTCTATCCCTAGAGGCCTGAATACAAATTTAAGAATTTCCTCCGCATCATGTGGATAGAAAAGATACTTAATTAGAATTTTCATCCCAACACTTACGCCCCTCATGAATAAATCAGATACCCACTTCAACCTGGTATTATGCCTTCTAGCTGAAATGTTTAGGCCATGCCCCCTCGATATCCAATTATCCCTCCAAATATTAATACTAGATCAATCGTAGACCCGTCAAATAATACCCGTCTTAAGAAGTTCCCGACCATGTGTAATACCTTGCCAAGTCACTGACGTAGCATGCGGAAACATCGTATCCAGAATATATCCCTGCGGATAATAATATGCCTTCATCAACTTCGCACACAACGAGTCCGGATAAACCAACAACCTTGCCAACGTGTACTATTTTATCCCATTTGGTTAGCTATTGTTCTGTACAGATCACCATTCATGTTTTGCACACGCCATTGTTGTAATTCTTTTAAAGGGGCATACATGCAGATTTGGATGCATGGAAGTGTGTGTTCCACAATCTCTCGCAGTACTTCCATTTAGGAACATGTTTAGTTAAAATACAAAATATCTTTTTGTACTTTACCATGGTTTAAATGACATTTCTAAGTAAATAAATTTTCAGGTAAGCGACTCTTTCCTGCCTTCTCCTAATTCAACTTTGAAAAGATGCCTAATTTGTTTTCTCAGTCACTTTCTGTGGTCAGGTCAGTAGTCAGTCTCACATGACTCTGTTATGTCAAAATTGTGACTTCCACTGGATCATGGGGTTTCCGATGTTTTGAATGAACTGGCTTTCTTTATCATATTTTCTTATCATTTTAGGACCTCTTTTGAATCACTCATATGATATTAGTACACAAATATGCCATTCCCAGTTCACAGATTTTGCCCGCACTTGAAAGGAAGCCATGTGGATTTGTGGTGTTAGCTTCTTTGTTTTGCCCGTATGACAGAATTACAGTGTACTACGCAAATTTTTAGTATGTAAGGAAGATGCAAGCAAATGTATACTTCCATTAATCTCGCTTCGAACTTCACTTCTTTTTTTTTGATGGGCAATGGCAGGTGCTCTGCCTTTTCATTTAGTAAAGGGAAAAACTGTACATATTAACACCGAGAAGGTCGGAGTTTGGAAGAAAAAAAGAGGAGCCAGGTTACCTGGAGGCAACCAGACCCGGAGAAAAAGATCAACTAAAACTCCCAAGCCCCAGCAAAGAGGCCAATCTCATCTCTAATCATCCTATGTACTCCAGGCGTGGATGTCGTCTTCTGTTGGAAAACCCTTCTGTTTCGCTCATTCCAAAGATTCCAAGCGATGTATGCCGCCACGGTAGATGCATGAAGATTGTCATGCAAGATCTTGCATCTGATTGAAGTCGTCCACCAGGATTTGATAGAAGTGGCATCAAGGGCAGCAGAAGCAACTTCAGGGTGGGAAAGTGAAAGGATTGCCAAATCTCCTTCG